>JAMXBB010000004.1:15532073-15946960 GCA_024138015.1 Lumnitzera littorea
TTACCCTTGGACGTGAAATGTTGTATAATTACTGTTGTAGTACTAAACTACAGATTGTATAGAACAAGTATTTTGTTAAAGCTCTACCACAGGTTTGGATATTAACAGATGTCAGAACAGACGTTTCAAGCTGGTTGAGTTGTATGCCTTGTGTAAACTGCGTCTACGATAGCAGCTGTGAGGTCAGCTTCTATCTTAGATTAGTTTACACGGCGGAACTGTTATGACTCTTCTTGTTCGGGGCGTGACAGCATGAATGTTGTCTTCCTGGTCGATATACTTCTGGGCTTTGTTCCAGAAGTTGGCCAAAGTCTTTGGCTTGCTCTTCACAAGCGATCAGGAGAAATCTCTTGAGAGTTGGATGTTGAGTTGTGCGGCATGGATAGCGACTCCTTCGTCCAGTTGAGAGATCTTAACTATGGCTTTATTAAATTGGACCACATAGTCATGTAGGGACTTACCTTTGCCCTATCTTACCAAGTACAAGGACGATGTATCCTTGGACGGAGGCTTACTAGCCCAAAAATGGAGGCTGAACTTTCTGACTAGCTTATTGAAGAAGTTGATTGAGTTATCGGGAAGGTAGTTAAACCATGTCTGAGCTACTTTCCTTAGGGTACTGGGGAAGGCATCGCATAATATGGCATCCACATAACCGTGGAAGTTCATGAGGGTACGGAAGTATAGGAGATGGTCGTCGGGGTCGCCCATGCTATCATATTGGTCTAGGGATAAAAGTTTGCCATTGGAGGGTAGCACTTCATCCTG
Source organism: Lumnitzera littorea (assembly GCA_024138015.1). Classification (NCBI taxonomy): domain Eukaryota; kingdom Viridiplantae; phylum Streptophyta; class Magnoliopsida; order Myrtales; family Combretaceae; genus Lumnitzera; species Lumnitzera littorea. Next base: position 15,532,842 of record JAMXBB010000004.1, read on the forward strand.
GACACCCCTGGTGAAAGGGGTATTATTGTTGGTGACCAGCCCAGCATCGCCAACGGGCTTCCTCCCTTATTGTTTGGAGAGTTGCCTTACCATTGCTTAGAGCTTGTTTAGATCGGCATAATCTACCGAGTGAGCTCGTTGTGTAGTAGAATGAGCCTGGATTCCCTACAAGTCTGCTTGCTGCTTGTTGCCAGCCAGAGCTTAGTTGCGGGTAGTTGTAGACCTTATTGGATACTGGTGCAATAGTTGATCAGGCTGTTGATCCCTACCTTCTATTGTTGCTATTGCTACTGGGTGTTTCGCTCGGTGTGGGCATCCGATGCTTTAAGATGGTGAGTTTGCGCGTTGTGACACTGCATTTTGCTTAAGGGAGAGCGGAGCATTTGCATAGCATATTCTTCAGTTACGCGTTCCATGTGGGCCAACTACTCCTCCAACATAGCCTTTAGGAGGGGCTGACTGCCTTCAGGCTAGTCGTTCACTAGTTGTTGATTTCCTAACTCTTCACGCTGAGACATGGTGTTGAAAGACCTTGAAGTGGGTTGTATTTAGTGTGTTTGAAATTTCGAGTGTAGGAATACCTTCTTCTCATAGATGGCGCCAAATGTCGTTACTTAGTTCTTACCGGTAATAGATTTGGGTCTGTACGTACTAAGTTTGCAAGATAATACATAGTAAGGGGATGTTGGGGGTTGTCCGGTGTGGTCACTCTAATGCTTAAGTTAGCAATGAGCTCTTTGGGGGAAATAGACAACTCGATAAGCAGGCTAAAAATGCAGAATTTTTTGTAGAGAGGTTTATTGTTAGGCATTAGTATTGTATTTATAACAGAGTGGAACTGGCAATTAGAGGTTAGTTGAAGATGAGAGATCTTCTCCCGAAAGTATGGGGAAGTGGAACTGTCAACCTAGACGTATCTTTGATATTCAGGGTATAATTGTTTTATCTTTATTTTATAATTTATGATCATTACAACACTTCGTGGGTCTAAGCCGTAATAGCCTAAGGCTGAGGTCTACGAGGGTGAGCTTAAGGCGGTAAGGTTTGGCAGATCTGGTCGGACCTAAGGGATCCCTGCCTAAATGGCCGAAGAGCTGTGTGAACTTGGACTTGAGGTCGCTGAACTGAAGCTGTGCTCCTTTAAGCTGTGAACCATTGCCGTACACCGATTCTAGCGTCGAGTAGATTGGAATCGGAAGCTCCTTGCCTTTTTCCATTTTTGGATTTTGGGTTTTGGATAGTGATTATGATTATATTTGATGTATTGACTTTGTGTCTCTCAAAATTTTTCTCTAGTACCATCACTATTTTTATGGTACTGCTTTATGTTGTATTAGTAAATTAATATTTATTAAATCTGAATTATTAAACTTATTGTCTTATCAACAATTTAAATATAATGAATATTAAACTAAAATAATGCATTGAATCGTAAAATTCCTCATCTTACTTTTGAAATTTAAAAATCTAACAACTGACTCTGACTAAAATTATTTATACCATACCGCGTCACTGTACTGTAATGGCTAATCTTTTATATTTTACACGTGTGTTATCTAGCACATTATTTGGTTCGAAATATGAAATTATATGACGAAAACCAAAGTGTTGAGGAAATAAGTAGCATTGTTATAAAAAGAATTCGTGAAGGAAATTTTTCTTAAATTACGTTTATGATTGCTGACAATTTTCAAAATTACATAACACTTCTCAATTACTATACTTGCTCTTTACCAAAAAAAAAGGGAGAAAATAAAAAAGAAATATTTCTTCTCACACATGCAAACCCTAAATTTTTTTTAAGACGGTTGGATATAAATGATTTGAACTAACATGAGTTGTTCAAGTTCAACTATAAAAGAGTTTAGGTAAGCTTGAATTTTATAATATTTAGCTAGCTAAAGAGTTTAAATCAAGTTTAAATGTTATTTGAATTTGAGTAAAATTAGTTACTAATATTAGTTTAGTTTTAAAATAAAAAACTAGATGAAATGAGATTAATCGAATCAAACTTAACTTATAGTCGAATTTGAGGTCAAAATTCTATCTAGATCGAGCTTGAGTTAAGCTTAAGCTTTAAAATTTAAAGTTGAAATAGAGTCCAAACTCAGTGCTGTATATTCTTTACTCGGCTCAATTATAGCCATATGTATAATCAATTAAACGAAAATAAATAATCAAAAATAGAATTGTCACAACGATCTTTAATCGAAAAACTAAAATTAAAAACAATTTAACATATATTTATTTAGGTTATAGATGGTTAACCACCTATAGTTATGTTGATGCAATGCCTCAAACAACTATGGAGAAACCTTAGTCCAATAACATATGGAGAGATATGATTAAAAAGGGGTATAGGAAGAGAAAGAAGTGGTCTCATTAACTTACAAGCACATATGACAAATGAACATTTTTTAATGTTCTTAATTATGCTCGTCTTTGAATTTTTTAGGCAAAGATTTCAATAGTTCAATAGCATTTTTCTAAATCTTTCAAATGCATCCAATGAGGAGAAGGAAGTATGTATTTAGAGAATTTGAATGCTCATTCTCAATTGTTAAATGATTCTAGAGATAGATGGCAACCGGCGAACATAATACAATCCTCATTAATCCATTAATAACTCCTCATTTGTGGGATTTACTATATATATATCCTTTAATGGGCCTAGTATAACCAAGCTTCATAAGTTTATGGATAAGCCTATTATAACAATCCAACCGAAATTACTCTAACTAAGGTATAGTTTGCTTTGGTACTAAATGTTGCAAGGTTTTGTTCTTTAGTATAGCAGCTTCCCAAAGGATCTCTCATCCTAGAATTTATTTAGATTAAGTACCCTTAACCTTGAAGTTCTGACATACTATAAACTGCTACACTAAAAGATGCATTGATTTTGCTATTTAGTATTTAAGGGTTATTACACCTATATAGGCCTAATGAGTGCACAAGCCAACCAAGAAGAGCTAAGAGTGGTTTAACTAATTTAGGGATTCTTGTTCTAAACTTATTAAGCTAAATTTTCCCATAACATCTCCATATAAATGGGCTTATACATTTAGATCCTACCAATATCCCAAAGAGTTAACCTATAGCATTGAAGTGAGCCAAGCGCAATTATCAAATAAGTCCTCAACATTTCATTTGTTGTTCAAAAGCTGTTCATATGAAATACATGAACTTTAATCATAGTTGAATATGTCAATCATTCAAGTTGTTGTTTGGCACGTGCAAATTGTTTGAATTTTTGCTTTCTTATCAAACATGTTCATGGAGTTGATATTCTTGCTTATTAATGAATTGTACCATGATAATAACTTAATGGATCATAAAAGATTAATATGTTAACTCTTTACATATTAGCTAGAAAAAAAAAAAAGAACCTCTTTACATGAAAGGTTGATCTTACTCGTAATATATCTATCAAACTTCATCAAAAGCTTCCTTAGTCGATCTATTTCCGAAGATGGCTAAACCAGATACTCAATGAGGGAAACTTAGTTGGCCTAGCTCAATCAATCGACTTTAAGCTTTGGTCGATGATTTTGTAATTTGATGTAATGAAATTCCTCTTTAAAATATAAGTTAACTTAAAAGCTAAAATGGTAGACCATTACATCCATAAGGTTGGTTAAATTTTTAACTTAGTTAATAAAAACTTTGTTAACTCCTAAACTTCACAGTTTTCTCCCAAAATTGATTAGAATCTTTATTAATGAAATTTTATTTTCAAGATTCTAATTTTTAGATTATTGTGATATGCCATATAGTCTTACATGTATTATAGAAGAGAATTGGTTATAAGGTGAAAATAATAAATACCATGTTAATATTAGTTTAAAATTTTTGGGCTAAGTAATTGAAAAAGATCCATTAGTATTTATCGTCTTGACTATTGACTATTTTTGACTAAGAGAATTATAAATGATATAAGAGTCTACTCTTTGCTAGTAAGTAGACTATTCAAGAATGAACCAATGCGAAATTTAAAGGTCTTTTTTTCCCTCGATTTAAAGAAAAGGTCTAAGGGAGAGTAGGGAGTGTCATCAGGGTATCATAGCATGCTCCAAGAATAACTTGTAGTTTGAGAATAGTAGAAATAAACAAAACAATTGCATACTAAAGAAGGGGAAGAATTGGGCTCAATAATAAAGTCTTGCAACAAAACATCACGTATGGGGGGTGGTTTTAGGTGGGGCGATTGTGATAGTCTTCCTCCCAACCCCTTCTTATATAGATAGTATACGACTTGCATAAGTTATGTATACCATGTCTAGTCTTTTGCTTTAGATTTTATTCTTTTTTTTTTTCTATATTGGGCAGTGCAATAAACTAAAACTATTAAATTTAAAAGCAAAATTTATATTGTTACTTATATTGAACCTAAAATAAATTTTTATTTCAATATAATGATTTACACTTAAGAGGGTTTTATTATAAAATTAAGCCTAATGTAAAAAGGTATAACGAAGAGGAAAGGAAACTCATCTTAGCAATGGTATGGAAAAGTTATAATTGTCTCTACAACTATTTGTCCAAGAGTAGCTTGCCATAGCATCATGCCCTTTCAACAAAATACTAGGTTAGTATTTTTCTATTGTTGTATTGTAACCTCTTACTAATGCCTAATCACTTACCAATATGCTTTGCATTGAGAGAGGATTCATATTTAAAACCTATAAATTTGTCATTGATAAGTTGGAAGTTTACAAGAAAATGAGATAGCTAAAGGTTTCTCACTTGAAATAGCATGCGATGTATACAAATAAACAACTGTAAGAGAGAGAGAGAGTAGTGTATTATAGAGGGAATGGGAACGAGGAATGGCTACATACAAAGAGAGGGATAGAGTTTTCAATTTTAGTTTTGATGTGTATTAAAATGACAATTCTATAGTTTTGTCCATATTTTTTGCAAGATTAGTCATATCTTCCATCCTACCATTAAATTGATTGTATTTTCTACTAGTTGAGATGTAATTGATACTAAATTAAAGGTGAAATAGAATGTTGGATCGATTCCATTAAATATATAGACAAGACATAGAAGCTCATGTACTAAAAAGGGAGGATAAGTGGTTAGTTATCTCCTTGTTCTTCACTTTAAGTGAATTTTTTAGTGCTTAATATAATTTACAATTTAGTCTAATCAAAGATATATGAAATAGAAGGGTTATAAATTTAGTAATTAGTTTTTTTTTGTTACTAGTTTCATTTCTAATTGATATATAATAATAGCTGTAGTAATATAATATTACTAAATCAAATATATTTAAATAAATAATATAATAAAAATAATTTAAAAAATAATAAGAAAAAAAAAATTAAACCTTAGGAGACATAGTTGGCCATCAAAGTTTAATGAGTTATAGCTTATAAGTATAGGCATATTAACATGGTTGAAAATTTGAAGAAGAAAAAGAAGAAAACAAAGAGGAAAAATGTAAAAAGGACGTAATCGCATAACATTCAAGAGTGATTGGTCAAAAGCTCATCTATGATAAAGAGTTGAAACTCAAGAAGCCTTGGTGGCTCTTGTTGTCTATCTCAAGATGAGAATGTAATCTATGGCCACTAATGGAAAGCCCCCTAATTGGTAGTTTGCCAAGCTCTTAGGTTTTGATTTCTTTTTAAAAGATATATATTTTTATATTTATAATAATATTTTATTATCTTAAATTACATTATATAATAAAATATATTTAACAGTATTATTTTATTAAATCAATTCTTGTGGATCAATTATGTGAAATTTGGTGTATGGAAATGAATCAAAATGGAATTATGACCTCGAATTCAATTCTACTTTGAGTATGTGAAATCTTAATTTTATTCCATCTCATTAGTTATCATTAAAGGAATCTTAATTTTATTTAATCTCATTAATTATTATTGGTTAAAAATATTTATTTAAGTTTCAATAAAAGTATAACATCCAGACACAGAAAAAAAAAAATTATAATTCTGGTCCCATTTTCTTCTAATCATTCCACTCACCGCATGACATTAGGAGTAATCTTTATGACATGTGCCGTAAATAGTCCTTAGCGCATCGTTACACGCTTCATATCAACTTCTTGTTGCCACTAACGTGGATTCATTACGCCTGATTTTGAAAGTGGTCACACGTGGCGCAAGGCATATAGCCGGGGCTGGTAGGTGTAGTTGGCTCCCTGTAGCTGGTCCGAAATCGAAATCTATTGCTATTGCTATCATAGCTACCCCCTACTCTGTTCGATTCAATTTGATCTCTCCATCCCGCGGGCACGTTCATCTGTTCTTCATCCACGATCTCGACTCTTTCTCGACGCAGAGTTCCATTTGTCAATCATAACTCGGTCGGTAAGCGAATCCTTTTGAATTGTATATATATGCATAATTAGGTATTCATTAGGGATTTTACTCATGATTGAGTGCTGATTAATGTTTCTGCTACGTGTAAAAAGAAAGCCTAGCGATCTGTTTTCTTGAAAAGAAAACTTATTATCCTTGTTTTTAAGTCTAGATTTTGAGCGCGTATTCACCTATCACATGCTGCTATATACGAAGAATATATCATATATATTCTGTAATTTTTCCTTTTTCACTGATCAGATATGAACACCGTTTCGGGATAGTGAGAGTTTGTCCAATTTGAGTATCGTTCTAACTTCATAACATGCTTCAAGAAGAAGATCCAGTTTCCTGTTTATAGGTAGTGTACCTCGTTCCCGACTCAAATATGGTGTCCTCACTAGTATCTCCTTAAATCACATGCCGCAGTGCATGAGTGATATATAATATGTGTCCTTATCCTACCTATTACAGTTTTGCTCATACATGGGTATGTGATTGCGGAAAGACGAATAAGAATATTATTTGGATAGAGGGATTTTTGTCGGAAGAGGTATAGTATCATTAACAAAAGAAAGGAAGCTTTTGGTTTTTTTATTTTTCTTTTAATTATAGTGTGTGTAAACATTGCAATATAGATCTATATGAGCATAGAGAGACTTCTTGCATATAAACTTTGGTAGCTGTACACCTAAGTATTGTGTGCGGGACTAGTATATACAAAATGCCTTTTTATGACGTAATATATTATCAAATTTAAGCACATCAAACCAGATCTGAAGAGACAGTATACTGCAAATGGCAAAAGATCAGATGGAGGAGGGACTCCCCAAACATGAAGAAGATGAGAATGATGTGAATATAAGCATTCGAGTGTGTGGCATGCAATTTGGATACGATATCCAAGCACCACTCTTCATGGACTTCAATTTATCAGTCTCTCCTGGATCTCGCTGTCTGCTTATTGGTGCCAATGGCTCTGGTTAGATTTTCTCATTTACCCACCTTTTATTTCTTCATATAATACCAAATTTAGTTGTTTTTCTTTTGATAATTAAAGTCAAGAGCTGGGCTCTTAAATGCACTCATCTTCTTCTATTAGGCAAGACCACATTACTGAAAATTCTGGCTGGTAAGCACATGGTAGGGGGCCAGAATGTAGTGCGGGTACTGAATTGTTCTGCTTTTCATGATACTCAACTGGTTTGTAGCGGTGACCTGGCCCATTTGGCAGGATCATGGAGTAAAACTGTTGGCTCAGCGGTGAGTGCCTGGTAAAAAACGTCATGATTATTGTTCTTAAATTTTGGCAGATCAGTGTGAATGTGTACACTTTAACTTTATGAATGATTGTGCAATATTGTCAATGCCATGGTTAGATAAATATTGATTAATCAGCCTTGTAAAGGATGAGAGTTTCTCAGGAATATCTGTTATAGTGATTTCCTTGGCATGTTACTTACTAACATGATCAATAGGGATGCATCAAAGAAGTCACACTTTTTTCTTGTTCTTTGTTGGTGTGGTGAATCCACGTTATAGTTCATTTTCACAAACTTCTTTTTGGAGTTTCTTCTTAACAGTGATTGAAAGAAATGGATAAAAAAAAAAAGGAGATGATAATAATAACCTCTCTGCATTCGGATAAAAGAAGACCATTCCATTGATATTATGGAGTGTGGTACTTATGAGTAATATGGAAAACATTTGCTTGTTTTACAAAATACTGGAGCTTGCTTATTTGTGCTTTACATGGCGTTGATGTGAACATTCAAGACACAACATTTTATTTCTTGTTGAACAATTTACAAGAATGGCTGCTTTTGGAAAATTCAGGGAGAGATTCCACTTCAGGGTGATTTTTCAGCAGAACATATGATTTATGGAGGTGTGCTATTCGGTCTCCCCAAATTGCTTATATCTTATATTATGTTTTGAGTTCACTCAATTAGGATCATCACATTTACTGTCCATGGACAGTTGAAGGAGCCGATCCACTGAGGAGGGAAAAGTTAATCGAGCTGCTTGATATTGATCTCCAATGGAGAATGCATAAAGTATCAGATGGACAGCGCCGTCGTGTCCAAATTTGCATGGGTCTTCTGCATCCATTTAAGGTATAGTATTTGATCTTGTCTAGTGAGTTATTTGGGTGAACCATGGGAAATCAGAAGATTAAGGGTTAAGATTGGTCCCTATTTTCCGTGTATTTTATAGATAGATTGGATAATTGGAGCCTTGAATTTACATTGTGGGACCCCTATAAAGAATGATTTTGCATTCTTTTTGGCATACTAAAGGGCTAATTTGGGAAAGTTGCCCAAAGCTGCATCATTGGTAAATAGGTAACAGGTCTTACGAGATTAGCAAGGATTTAGATCTTTGTTTTCTCCAAACTGTTGAAAGATGAGGGTGTAATAGTAGTGTAGTTGAGGGGAAAAGGAAACTGTTTCAGATCAAAGATTTAAAAGCACTCTGTTAGGACTGCCAATCTTTTCAAACCTGTTTTGTATAGATAAAAATAGAAAATTGATACCATGTTTTAGAAAGACAAAAGGTGGATTCCTACTGATGCTCTCCTTGCTCATCCATTTGATCCACTTTTTAAATGTCCTCCTATCTACAAAAAATGTGCTTATTTAAGTATTCTTATCTGATTTCATCATTGGTGTAAATGCAGGTTCTTTTGCTTGATGAGGTGACAGTTGATCTAGATGTAGTTACCAGGTTGGACTTCCTTGATTTCTTAAGGGAAGAATGTGAAGAGGTACTGACTGACTCAATTTCTCTTTAACTCTTATACTCATCAGAAGCAAGAGGGAACAAGATAAGTTTAAGAAGGAACGAGTGACTGAAAAACTTATTTTTAGAAGCAAATCTTTCTTGTTGCTTTTTCCCTTCTTGCTAAGGCAATGTTTGTTTACATTAATATTTATATCTATATATGAGATGTCTGTTGGCATGCATTTATGTGTGTTCTCTGTATGGCTGTAAAAGGGTGTCAAAATTTATCTTCTTTTATCTGTACATCTTCCAAACAAAAAATTCTTTCTGTAAATGTTTTTGTTTTAATGTCAAACCTTTTTCGAAATTCCATTCTAATATAGCGTTTACACCTCAGTATAATAATTAGTTGCTGTAAAACTCTTAGCGGCAGGGGAAGGGGGAGGCTAAAGGTGGAAACTATCTTTTTTTTTTTTTCCCTGTTGATATTTTCCTTTTTGGTGAGCTACCACAGCATTTGCAAGCACTGTCCTTGCTTCTCAGTAGACATTACTATATACAGTTCATTAGACCAAATATCTGTTACTGGACTATAAATCTAAAGTAAAGGTTCTGCCACCTCTCTTTCTGAGATATCCTTTTGTTGGATGAATTTATATCCTGGATTAATATATTAAAGTGCTTTCATATGATGAATCTTCATTCTTTTATCTAATTAAACATGACAATTAATGCAAAGTTTTTATACAATTCTTAATATGATATCATATTGCTCGTGATCTTCATTGAAGATTGCTTTCTTATCCTCTTTACACTTACCAATGGTGTCAATTATAGAGAGGGGCAACAATTGTATATGCCACACACATTTTTGATGGGCTGGAGACTTGGGCAACTCATCTTGTTTACATCCAAGGTGGCCAATTAAAGAGGTCTGAGAAGTTAGCAGAAATGGATGAATTGAAGAATTCGGCTAACCTTCATTCTATGGTTGAGTCCTGGTTGCGGTCTGAGACAAAATGTGAGAAAAAGAAACATAACAACAATGCCCCTGCTCAAGTCCAAAAATCTTCTGCTTTGGGTGCTTCTCCTTTTTTGTCATCCAGACATATGGCATATTATCGTTAGTTTTGTAAGTTCCCAAATTTACATACTGAATTTATTGTGGATCTCTTTTCTTTTTGTTTCCATGTGTTAGTGTTAATATTGATGTTTGGTTCGGATTTAATTATGGCACATCTTGGTTATTCAACAATTTATGTTGCATGCAGGGGAATTCTGAAGTAATATTTTGGAGGAAAATTTTCTGTCGTGGGTCTTATATATATATATATGGATCTTTTATATTATAACTTAGGTCTCAAGTTTTGCAGATATCATGAAGAAGATTCTTTGTAAATTGTCTAGTGATATGTTGACCTGTATACTTACGATGTCGCATACCTATTTCATGATTTTAATTGTTCCATGTAAAGGGGGTTGATGATTATGGTCAGTTGCTAGTTTATGCCTTTGGTAACAGCCGTAGGATACCGCCCATGCTTCAAGTTGCGGGTTTGCAGCCTGTGAAAGTGCTCCAGGGGGTCGGTGTTCTTAGTGGTAATGGTCCCCAACATTTCAGCTGGTCATCTCGCGTGGATTTGGCTGTGGTATTATGTTGGGTTGTAATGTATGTTGTAGTTCGCAAGATACATACAAATTGTAGCTGAGAAGCAAACTCAAAATAAAAGAAACTCTCTCCAATTTCGATTTCATCCGTCCAATTGAAAACTTCCGTCTAGACCTTTGGATTCAATGGGGATAAGATATGATTGCCAGATAGAAAGCACTTTGTATTTCACCCTGATTTCGTCTAGTGAAATCGGTTGTATATCATTTTTCTTTTCCACTACCATAAATCACATATTTGTCCGGCAGTGTCCTTAATCATTGAGTCTTCTTTTTTCCTTTCGATTTGACAAACAAAACTAAGAACTCATGTCATGCTCATCGTATACTGCTGCTCTATGGAAGAGGATCCAATTCTTCTACCAAAAACGAAGCTTGCCTTCCGTGTTAAATCTATTCCCCAGCCAAGCAACAAAAACCAAAACAGTTAAATCCCCCATAGCTAATCACAGGGCAAAAAAAATGGATAATTAAAATAACAAATATGCATAATGAAGGAGCTCGTGATAGAATTGATGCATCAGAGTACGGTTCTCCACCAACATTGCCAGCGTAGCCGGCTGGAGGCGCCATTATTGGTGTCGTTGGCACATTAGGTAGGGTTGTGCTTGGTGTCAATGGAGTCGTGGTTGGCACTTGCATTGATGGTGTAGGTGTTGCTGGCCCCCCAGCAGAACTGGAACAATTGAATGTAAATAGTTTGCTCATTATCGGTATCAGACTAAAAAATCTTTCATGAAAACAATACTTCGTAAAAACATGATATAGCTATAAACATAGGTGCTTTTGAAGATAATTATATCATCAAATGATGATTTCATGTTCACTTGCTCGAATGGAATAAAATAATAAGGGAAGATGGATATATAATATCAGAAGAGTTATTATGTTGATTAGTTGGTTAGAATTGAATTGTTATTCTTTTATGGCACTGATAGAACAATTTAAAGAATAATATATATATATATATTGGGGACCGAAATTAAAGAAGAATATCTGAATGGCTTAAAAAATGATACAGGAAAACCCCTATATGCCACATCGTTACACTATACGCTTGCGTCTTTTATTGAAGAGTGTAACGATTCTTAACATATAGCAAAAGTTTGTTGCTTCTAGCTTTTAGTATCATCTTTAGGTGCTTTGAAACATCTCTCTAAATATATGAAAGCGGCGGTCAAAAGAAAAACAAAGAACTTGAAGATTTTCTAGGTTAGAAAAGCCTAAAAATTTGGACAGCACAAATGCCCTAGCACTCTTTTTGCCTAAATTTAGGGTCTTGAAGCGCGGAACAAAATGTTAACAGAACCCATATGTTGACTGGCCCTCATGTACCCTAATGTTGAACTCCTAAATCGTAAAAAGGAAAAGGTAAAGCTCAAGAAGAATTTATGTGTTTGAAACTTTGATTTGTTTCCTTATTTAACAATCTTTTGTGGCAAACTAATCAAGTACCAAAGAGGATGTAAGAAAGAGTTACTAACATGGCACGGAAACCATATATACTAAAGAATAAGGACCTTTGCTGTCTATTTATTTTTTCTACAAACCATATGAGAAAAATACTAAAAATCTTTACACTATTGCATGAGTTCTTATGCTTTCAATTTTCAGTAAGTCCTATAACTTTAAGAAAATAAGGGATCAAGTTCTAACATGGTATTTACGCTGATATGATATATTTTCAGATATCACTTGTCATGTAGCAAGTAGTTGACTAAACATGGCACATGAAACAGGGGGGGGAAAAAAATTATTTTGAAAATTAGGACTTATTAGAAAGAGAGAGATTTAGAACCGGATTGCAAATTCAATAAATTTTATGACTTGTGAAATTAAGTTGTGGTATTTAGAGACTTGTAATAGGAAGACTATTTGTGATTGGGATCATGAATGTCACATTTTACACCTTTTACAATTTAAGCTAATAAAAGAACAAATAGCTTTTGTTAGGAGAAATAATAGGGGAGTGAAAGGGTAAAAAAAAAAAAAGGTCCAATAAAGATTTACTTAATTTGGATTAGTGACAAAAGTGAGAGAATTAGGCTCCTATATGAGATGATTTAGCGATTTCCATATTGAGTTAGCTTTTGTTAAGCTAACTTGTTTAGTCTTAACCTTACTCAACAGGTTCATGTATTCATCAAATACGTTGGATGCTATATATAAATATTTCTCTAGAGGCTTTATTAGTTATGTTCGTTTGAAATTGAAGATTGAGGATTGAAATTTTCTATATTTACTTTGTGTTTGGACGGATGGGAATATGAAAAAATCAAAGGAAATGGAAGGAAGTTGTTTGTGTTGTTAGGATGATAATGAGATAAAGTGGAAGGAAACTAGTGGAATTGATGCTAAGGGGCTTATATACCTCTCTCTAGAAGCCTTATTGGTTATGTTCGTTTGAAATTGAAGATTGAGGATTGAAATTTCCTACATTTACACTGTGTTTGGATGAACGGGAATTTGAAGAAAGCAAAGGAAATTTAAGGAAATGGAGGGAAGTTGTTTGTGTGGTTAGTATGAAATGAGATAAAGTTGAAGGAAATTAGTGGAATTGATGCTATTAGGTTTATATATCTCACTCTAGAAGCCTTATTAGTTATGTTCGTTCAAAATTGAAGATTAAGGATAGAAATTTCCTACATTTACAATGTGTTTGGATGGATGGGAATATGAACAAATCAAAAGAAATTTAAGGAAGGAAGAAAATTAGATAAAGTGGAAGGAAACTAGTGGAATTGTTTCCATTATGATTTCCTATATTTTTCTCTCCAAATTTCGAGAGAAATTAAAGAAAATGGATGGAAGGCATATAAAATTACAAAAATAACCTTACAGCGAGAAGGAAATAGACAAGAAGGAGAAATCTGAGAAGGGTAATTTAGTTTAACAATTATTAGATATTTTGAACTTTTCCATCCATTTCCGTTCTTCACATCCAAACATGAGTAAAACTTATATTTCCTCTAGTTTTCTTTCTTTTCTTTTCCTTTCTACGGATTTCTTTCCGTTCTTACTCTTGTTAAAAGTTGTCAAAGAGAGTGTTAAGCTGCCACAGATCCAAAGATCAGCACAATAAGATTGAAGGCTTCCAGTTACTCCAACTATCTTCCCCTTTCGTTATGTTTTGGGTAATCGCTTGAAGTGATGCAAAGTTTAAGGGAAGCATACACATACTAACTTTTTTACAACTTATAACAACTTCTTGTTAACACTTTATTCTCAAAACACTCAAGACTACACAGCACCGTCTTCTTTTTTTCTTTTTTTTTTTCTTTTTAATTTTAATTGCTTTGGCGTGTACTTTGAACTTTTTTTTCAAATAAATTTAAAATTATGTGTTTTTCCCCACTAAAATTCACGTTGTCAATAAAAAGGATTTTGGGTACGCATTTGAATAAGATTTTTCCATATTTCAAATTTTCCTCCGAATCACAATGGGGAAATAAAATAAATAAATAACCATCATCCTGTCTCTCGTATAGCATATGTACAATCAACTATTCAACTAAAAAAAATCCAAATATATACACACAGTGAACTATTCCACCAATCTACGTAACAAATCATTAGACACACGTTCATAATTATTTACTGAATTTACTAACACAAAGAAGTAATTAATGGATGAAGCTTAAAAAATAAATAATGCAAGACAAATAATCCCATCTTTAAATAATAGTAGAAAAGAAGGGAAAGATGCATGTACCTGAAAGATGATGGATAGACACAAGACCCATAACCTACAACAAATAAACCCAAAATAAATATGATATAATATAATATAGCAAATCATTTAATGGAATGAACATGGATTGAATAAATATGCTACGCATCATTTAATCAAATTTAAATAATTGGCTTTATTTAAAGCAAGTCAAAAGAATGTACGAAGGTCATATTCGCAACACTTTTATGTACTACTTAGGAAGATTTAATCCTTAAACTCAAATTATACCAAGTCTTTAAAAGTTAAAACTGTAGCAACAAAAGAATCCATATATTCTTATAAGTTACTTGGAACCGAAGTCACGGTTTATCGTGACTAAACAATATTTGTCACCTATATTTACAATTGCCCTATCATTTAAAAGATGTGTAATTTACTAAAAATCACTATTTTGAGTACTTTCTTTAACTTATTTAGGTTTTCTTTTTATTTTTTTTTTCAATAAAAATGGAAAAAAAAAAGGAAAGAAAAGAAAAGGAAAAGTAGAGAACCAAGTTATATAAATAAAAAGAAAAAAAAAAGAAAAAGAAAAAGAAAAAACTCACTTGGATCGGTAGCAGCCACAGTGGCAGTACCAGCAAAGTCACAGCTTCCAGGAGCCATGGATTTACGTTGATAATAACTATTGAAAGCGTACGAAGCGTGTTGCTGGATGGTGTTAGGGAGGTAACAGAGTCCATTGGAGTTTATGGGCGAACAATCAGCACCAGCACCACATGCATAGTCCAAGGCCTTTTGCAAGGCTTGTTGGCTTGCATCGCTTCTTGCCACACACCATGTGGTGCTGCTTCCTTGTACTTCTACACGATGAAATATTGTGTTTGATGATGCTATGAATAAGAAGAGGAATAATGAAAAGAACGATCTAGTAGGAGCAGCCATTGGAGAGAGAGTGATGGAAAGGAGTTATAGGGTTGGTGGGGTGGTGGAAGTATGGACTGATTAGTAAAGGAAGAGAGAGAGAGAGAGAGAGAGAGGAATGATGTGGGTTTTCTTTTCTTTTTCTCTTTTTGTGCTTTCACTTTTCCTTGGTGAGTATATTATATGGTGTTGTGAAAGCATTTGATATATGGGGAAAAATAATACTGAAATCCTATGATGATTTTTGGCTTTTGCTAATCAAGGTTTAAAACCCTTAATTTTGAACATCACACAATCACGTACGATCGTATCCATAGCTATTTTGTTTTAAAATCATTCATTGGACGTAGACTACGGATTGATATCACTTATTACAACATTTTCATCTTTTAGAATTCGTTTCTTGTTATTATTCCTCGCATTAACGTTTTTTTTAAAAAAAAAACTAATCACTTTATTATTAAATTCTTTTACAAAAGTTTGTTAACATTTTTCTAAAATTTTTATGGGCTCTGATAAATACATTTAATCAATCAAAATGTAAAATCGAAAAAAGAAAAAAAGAAAAAAAAGTTGTTTTTAATCGTTGCTCTAACAAGCAGCTTGCATGGGCTAAGCAACTTTGCACAATGGGACGAGAACTCATATTAAGTTGCTTGCGCCTCGAGGAACGCACGTCGAAGCATGCATTGAGCATGGCCTTACGGCTGGGGAAAAAAAAATTAAAAGCCCCAAGGATCTAGTCATAGTGGTTGTACTTTACTGTCATCCACTCGATGAACTCGTATGACCCACTAGGATGATGCATCGTATTCCACCGCCCAAGGAGTTAAAAGATTAAATATACGCAGGTTGAAATGGTCGACCCAAAATTATGCATTGGTTCTCCATCCATGATGATGATTCATGCAACCCATCCATCAATTAGATGATCGCACGTCACTTGAGTTGGCGGATTGTAATCCATATACCTATTTTTAAGTGGCTAATGATGATGATTGCTAGATTTGTACATATAAAAAAAAAAGAAGATAAATAAATAATAGCATGATCAATCTTTTTGACTTGTCTAAGAAGAGAGTTTTAGAACTCAATCCATTTAAACTTGGCCAGATTGTTATGGGTTGAGTTAGGATTTAAACAATTAACCCTTTGTTAAAGTAAGCTTAAACAAGAGTCTAGTCAAACCACTTAACAAACTAAATGGGATAAATTGAGGTCAGCTCATGGAGCAATTTACTAACCCATTAAATCAATTAATTTCACTAATTATTATCACTCAAATCATCCTCCAATTGATAGAAATTACATAGTTGCTTATTCTAACAAAAAAATAGTAAATGCAAAATTATCTATCGTACTAATTATTTGAAAAAACATATCTTTACTTTTTATTGAGTAGGTGAGATAATACATCTAATCCATATTAATAGTAAATGGGCTAGGTTAGTGAGTTGATCCATGGGACCCATCAACAAGTGAACTAAGGACAAAAATAAATAAATAAATAAATAATAAAAAAAATTTAACATGTTTATTAAATTAGTTAAAATTGTTTAATCTGTTTAACCCTAATTAGTAACGTGTTACTTCAAATTGGTTGGTTTAAGTTGTTTCCATTGATGGCAGGATTTTTTACCTTTTTATTTTATTTCTTAATTTTTCAATTCTAATACCATCTAGCCATTGATAAATTTTATCAAACCTTGTTGTTCTATGCTTTATAACATGTCACTTCATTTTGGATTTATGTTATAAATAGTGCCCCAAACATTATAAAAATGTAAAATTTACTATTTGTATTTTAAAAAGATCAATTTACTACTTAATTAGAGTTTTCATTATCATTTTTGCTACATAAACTAACTTTGTTAAATTTATTTATTGACTTTGATATAAAGATAAATTAAGAATTGAATATTCAGGTCCCCTTAAGGCTAGGATTGGTCAAAGGCCACCTAATAGAGAGTAGCTACTTGTAAGGAGTTACACAATTCTCTATCAAGTGGTCATCCACTACCCATTGACCATTGGATACGAGAATTGCTACTTAAGATGGAATAGCTCACAATCCACTTCAAAAGGTAGGTTATTCCATCTTTTGGCAGTAATGAGTCGATTATTAATTCATCCTTACATCCACATTAGCTAATAAATTTAATATAATTAGCTCAAATGATAAAAATGACTTAGAAAACTTCATTTAGGTAGCAAATTAGTCTTTTCAAAATACAATATAAAACATTGTACATTTTCGCAAAGTTTAAATATCACTTATGATATTAACCCTTTCACTTTTATGGCATAAGAAAATATTAGAAAACGTTACATTAGGATGAAATGATAGTGCTTTCTTTTTTTTTTTTTTAAACTAAATTTAGTATATATTACAATTTGGGAAGGGATGATTCATACTTGATTTATCCCATTACAAGATCGATGTTTATAATGTTAGGTTGCAACTGCTTCAGCGACGTGGTAATACTTTGTTATGTAATATTTTTCCTTTCTATTTTCGAAAGATTTTGACTTTAATTACAAAAAGCTTTAGAAATTTTATAACTTTTGGTACATTTTTCCTAGATATCTATAACCAATACTTTACATCTTATACTTACTAAGATTTACAATCAAAACAACTAGAATTAAATTCCATCTTACATTAAGAATGTCTTACCACTCCTAAATGTTTTAGAAAGAGAAATGAGGAAACACATGTTTAGTCCTCAATATTTATCAATTATTTTATTGAATCCTTGATTTTTTTTTCTTTTTATTTAGATCCTCAACATTTTCTTGCTTTTATCAAAATAAGACTTATGTTAACAACGTTAAATTTTCAACTCATCTTTGGCATATGTTAGCTTTTGATTGACCTTAGGTTAGCTAATCATTATGACTAGAGTTTCTTTTAGCAACCCTTTTTCTTTTTTCCTTTTAATCTTTTTGCAATTTTTATTTTATTTTGCAGTTGAATATGTTTAATGATTCTTTACTTCATTATGTAATTAAATGTATTTAGTATTATTATTTTATTAGATTAATTATTGTGGTTTAGTTTAGAGCTAACACATGTCAAGTTTAGGCAAAAATTTCAATAGTGGTGGTGGAAGTCCTATTTTTGTAAAATTAAAAAACTTTGAAGATTAAAAAAGTAGATAAATTTAAGGATTAAATATGTACTTTTTAAAAACATAAAGGAAAAGAAATCATAATGGGGTAGGAGATGTCATAAGTAGATTATTTTTTTAAGCCAAAGAAATAAAAAAGATTGAAAATAATCTACTTATGATATCTCTCACCCAATTATTTATATATATATATATATATATATATATATATAAAGGTAGACATCTAAACTTTCTTATCGGATCAAATGAGGTCCTAAACTAAGTGAAATACTCGAAATTATCCATACTTCAAAGATCATGCTATACATTTTCAAACACCAAGAACATTTGTAACCTTTTCACTCGAGAAAAATGTAACACCGTTTGTAACCATGTAAAAGATTTCACGTGGTACCATATATTATCATTTTTCTTTTGAAATGGCTAACATATACATGAGGAGAATGATGAAACGCACGAATCTATATAAGGCAATTTAAGGGGATAGTTTTGAAGATAACTTGGAGATACAAATATTATAAAATTTCTTTGATTTCATGTGTTCAATCGTGATTTAATTATTATAAGAATAATGTGATTGAGTTTCATATCTTATTAAAGGATATAATCGAACCAAATCATTATAAAATTGATATTGAGCTCAATTCGATTGGCTCAATTAATTTTGAATTATTTATAAATTTTTCTAAAACCACCTTAAGCTCATTTATATTTTAAAAAATAAAAATAAATTAAAAATTATGCTAAACTCTATTAAATTTACACACCATACAAACACAATATTTTAAAACTCGAATTTAGTTCAATTTATTACTCTAATTGGCCCAGCTCTCAACTCAAATGTCACTAAATCGTATTTAAATAAATCCCAACTCGCCGGCTGGCTCAATTCAATCAGGCCATTAATCTTATTTAGTAACCTTATATAAGGAAGGGACCCATACGTAACCCTGTCACCGATACCAAAACTTTTTCTTGTGAAAGCTCTGCAAGATTTCCGAACGGTACCCTCAGTCCCGGTGACTAGACACGACATAGCAGAGCAGATGTGCCACACTTTTTCTGAAGAGCACACAGACAAGACAAAAAGCATTCAGGTCAGAGCTGAAATCTCACACAAGGATTCCAGCAGATAAAAAAGCAAAAGCTAACATGGACATATTTCTTTTTCCTTGGACTTGGATGCATCCTGATGGAGCTCTATAGACTCTAGTCCATACAGTACAGTGATACAGATCCATTGGTTTTACGGGCAAATACACAGATATCTCTGGGGCAATTCTTTCTTTGAGAAATAAATCCATTCGATAAAGTAAGAATGGAATGAAGATAAAAATATACATACACCAACACAATGAAAATTTTAAAACATGGTATATCTCCCTTACTAAGTTATATGCATTTGTTGTAGTACAAAATTTTCTGTTGTGTCTCATCCCATATAAGCTGAAGGGTATTTTGTCCAATACTACACTCATTTTGGAACCAAAGTACTGATATTTCATCCAATTTAATTAGTCCCCAAATTCGAAAGCTATTTTAACAATAGTCACATTCATTTCTAAATTCAACAGAAAACATAGTAAAGAAGAAATTCTTCCTGGACAATCAAAGTTTAAAAAGGGGGAAAAACACATATTCACCCCTCGGTAGTGACTTAATTCCCGCGTAGTTGGAATGGTTGAGATTCTCTACTTAAAATGCTATCAAATGGCCCCTAGAGAAAATAAGAAGGCATTAACATGATTACTAACTATAAAAGCAACAGTCTAATTACACGTTTCTGATTTCCATCAAACCAATACATTGTTTTGAAAGGATCCAGATCAGAAGTTGCAAGATATGCACATTAAACCAACCAAAAACCCCATGTCAGCTTTGACAGTGGTACATAAAATCACAGCAGATGGGTTTAGTTACGGTCAAATTTTATACAGAGTTAACTATTAATGAGAATCTACGTAAATTCATAAAAACCCAATGCTTACAATGCAAATCTGGCTACTTCCTCATCTTCATCCTCATCAATTCCAACTTCATTATCATCCTCCTCCTCCGTGAACCTCTCGAAATCATCTTCATCTTCTTCTTCCTCTTCACCTTCATATTCTGCATCCATCATAGCCATATTCCTCCCTCTGTCCTTTAATCCGGTGCTTAAGACCACAGTTTCTCCCCCAGATTTTTCCATATCCTTTCGTAGTTTTTCCATATTTTCCCTTCGACGATCTTCCTCCAGCTGTTGTTTCTCTGCTCGCCTCTTATCAAGGTCAGCCCTGATAAATAAACAATTGCATTTACTTGCTCATTCAAGAATCTAAGAGTTTGAAAAGCTCAAGAAAGGTTACGATAGGATATACTTGTAATTAGCCATGTACTCCTCTGCACTATCTTCAGTAGACTTAAAGAAATCAGCAATTCCAGCACCAGAGATCGCAGAAACTCCAACAGACTTTAGGTTCCTGTAAAACTCATCCAGCACTAGAGAGAGACTCCGAGTTAAAGTTGATTGGTACGAATGATCAGACTCCAATGCTGCCTGAAATACCTCAAAATCTTGCATCCACTGCATGAACAGTAAAGTTGCTGATTTTAAGAAACTCAAAACGCTTTTGGAATTTCCTCTTTCTAAGTCCAAACATCTTTTCTTTTGGAAGGCTCTTGTGCACCAGCATCTCTATGTTTTTCAGGGTGTTCCTTTTCTCCTTTTAGTCTTATAATTAAAAAAAAAGGAAAAAGGAAAGAAAACCAGGAAATATGGAGGGCATGGAGTCTTTTTCTTAGGCTATGCTTTGCAATTATAATAATTTTTGTCTTACTTGGAAGTCCCTTTGCCTAAATAATTGCCCCTTAAAGTTCCATAAGCTATATAGGAATAGATACAAAAAAAATGCTAATAGAATAAATTATCAAAATATAAACATATATATGAGATAGTTTCTCAAACTATTCTTTTTATTTTTTTTTGGGTGGGGGGTGGGGAGGAGAGCCAATACATATAAGAGATAGAGTTCGGATAACTAACTTGAAGCAAAACAGAAGGCCTATTATACAACACTCAAGTGAAAACCAGTAAGTAATAATAATTCATTTGGCAAGTTGATCAAAATCATTGGGAAAAAAAAAAAAAATTTATTTGACACCAGAATTACTTCAGATAAATTCTTCTATAGGAATTAAGATGTGCTGAAAAACATGATTGCTGCATAGCATGTGAACTGGCTCACCAGATACAGTAAAACAACACAAAGAAGACGTGCAGACGACAAAATTTTTCAGAAGTTCACAAGGTTGACTAAAATATAGCATTGTATTTACTGAAAGGAATCCCACAATGAATCTTACCTCCAAAGCGAATTGGTGTTGAGCCACATCAATTTTATTAAATGCTAAAACCAGAGGTAACCTGGTCTTGTAAAGGATGCTGCAAGCATAGAGCATGTTGCTCATAAAAGTAACAGGGCTCTCAGATCGTGGTGTGTCAACAACATAAGTTATCACAGTAGGAAAAGTGGAAGCAAATGCTTCAGTAATTATTGCTCCTGAAGCAGACCAAGTGAATATCTCAATTTGGCCTGGAGTGTCCACAAGAACATAGTCCAGCTGATCTGCTCGTCTTTCAATAACTGAAATAACCTGAAATATGATCATGAAGATAGATTTTCATGAAGGGGAAAAAATTTGCAATTTCATGAGAACAAAGATGTAAAGACCTTAAGTACAGCAGGGGGAAAACATATAAAAGACGACCAAGCATCTCCCCTAATAGGCGCAACCTGGTAATGAGTTATAGTTGGAGCATAGCATACCTAAGCTAAGTTATCGTTGGAGCATTGGAAGCACAAGCTAGATGATTTTGGTAAGTTGATCACTAAGATGCAAGAAAGAGATCTGGAAAGTTATGTCTTGAAATATTTTGTGAGAAAAACATGTCAATAAAGTTAAGAAGAAAAACCTGTGTTCTAATTAGCATGGAATTGCATGATTAGATTCTCCGCGAATTATTGTAGTTAGTACAGGTGGGGATCCCTAAATGCTCAGACCCAAGAAAATATAGCATGATAAAGCTGCACAGATACCTGTTTAATATGGTATAATTAGCTCATATTTAAGTTCCTAACCTTACGTGGTACTATGTTAGGTTTGACACTCTTAAAAAAGGCCTTAACAAGGAATAGATTGAAAATATGAGAAATAGTCACAAGATACGGACAATATAGAGGATGGATTCTGTAAAACTACATAACGGAATTCCACTGTATTTAACAGAAAAAACTAGTTGCTCCAGAGAATCTGCAACAATTTGATCCAGAGAAGAATTACACCATGAAAAGAAAAATGAGCATTCTAAGAGACCATAAGTGTAGTAAAATGGTCAGACATCCTTTACCAGCATGTGAGGAGGAGGCCGAATCTAATTAACACATCCCATTTTCTACACAGAAAAGTATGTTGAAAATAAGCTCATACAAAGTACTAGGCAATTAATGAAGGTTTTCAAGGAATGCTACAAGTGAAAAGGTACTGCAAAAAAAATAGGGGAGAGGGTCAGAGGGGTGGATTTCCATTTTACTGAATCCAGCAAGCAAGCAATAAGACAAAATGCAACAGCAGAAAAACTCTGTTAAACAAAACTCTAGAATTAATGGTGTAAACCTGCATGATAAGAATGAGGTTTGCTTGCACTGGTTTGCACTCTCTATAACAGAATGCATATAAATTACAACAGTAATCTTCTTGACTTTACCTCATCAAACTTTGTGGCAAATAAGTTAAGAGACGTCAAAATTCCTCCATTGGGCCCAAGATTGAATTGCTTCATCACTTCTTTGTACTTAACAGTGTCTCTGATATCAATGTTTGCACCATATGGGAGTGTCATTACTGCAGGATCAAGGTTAATTACATAACCTCGAATATTTGAAGCTTGTGTATGACAAACCAGCCTGTGAAGAAATGTTGTTTTCCCACTGCCTACACAATTTCAAATGCCACTTTATTGAGATCTTATTCACAAGAACATGAAGAAAATTATCGTTTAAACTCATAAAACCCAAACAAAAGGGGTCTCAGTTACATTACCCGCCATTCCAATAACAATGATAATTACTGGTTTCTTTTTGAAGGTGGCTGATTCCTCGATGTTCAATTTCATCATCGATTCACTTATCTCCTCCTTTTCCTTTCCCTTATCCTTTAAACAGCAATTCAACATAGCCCATCAGTGGCTGGAAAAACTGCTTATGGTTAACATGTCATGGTTAAGTGTGTCAGAATTCTTAGTCCTTCATGCATTTTCTGGATCAGACCAAAAGTGTTTCAAAAATCAGTTTAAGTCCTATTAAAAGTGAGAAAAAAAAAAATTTGTTCCAAATAAATATTTTCCCTCCAATCTTGCCAACTTGTGGAGGAAGAATCTCAGTGCATCTTATTAAGATGCTCTTTTTGTGATAAAAAGGACAGAGGCTCAAGGTGTGCAAGCAGCCTCATGACAAATTGGGGAATAAGACTTACACCCACCTAGCTGAAAAAATGTTTTGCTAGACCTAATACACCCCAGCACTGGCTAACTATCAGCACAGAAATCAATAACCCATATTGAATCATCACCTCCAATTCCTCTACCACTAGTTGCTGATAGTTGGCGCTAATACTTTTTGATATCACCACAGAACATATGAGGATGGAGCTTCTATCTTTCCAACTGGTATCCTCATCTCTATCCTGCCCAATCGCATATTACCATGTATGGATGAAAGAGCAAAAACAGTGTCATCATCGAGTTTCCATTTACACGGCAACATGTGATTGGGGCGCACAGATGAGAGCAGCAAATGACCACGAAAAACTTTGTCCCTACCAAAAATAACTACTAATCTGTGCCTCGAGCAGATTACGTTTCCCTTGGCAAAAAGCAACTAAACCAGTTGCGTCTAAAGTAAATATACACAGACACACATACATATTTCGAAAATAATTTTCTGTATGAAAAAAAATGCACCCCTAATTAGCACATGATCAATAAATAAAAGGCGGGACTCAGATGAAAAAAAGCAATTGACGATAGGAAGATTGACCCAATTGACTTACGAAATAATTGCACAACCAATGCAGTAAATTTGACAGCAATTGATCAAAAATACCTTTTCCGTGGAGGAAGTGGAAGAATGTTGTGCATCATCCATTTGCATTGCAGTGTCCTGTTGTTGTGTATTAATGTTCAAATTCTTTAACCCTGAATCTATGTCCATTTAGATTGTCTATGAAGAAACTCAAAACCCTAACACTTCCTTGCAACTTAAACTGGTAAAAGCTGCCAACGTACAACCAAAAATAAAAAATTCAGATAGATACACTTCCCATAGATAGAGAGAGAGAGAGAGAGAGAGGGAGGGGGATACTTACCGTAGGGGCGTGGTTGCCCTGGCTCGAAACTAGTAGGACTTGGGAAGAAGAAGACAGGTTTATGGTTTAGGTAGGGCTTATTTAGGCCTTATGGTTTAAAAATAGAGAAGTCGGGACTGGTAGAAAGTACGTGGAAAAGTTGAATGTGGAAATACAAATACACCAGCATAGCCCAGTTGTTGCAGTAATTATGGGTTGTTACGATATCATTTGTTGTATACATAATATATATTTATATTATTAAAATGGCTTGAAACTTAAGTAATTATTAGTATTATATTTATTTAATAAATAATAATAATAAAATAAACTATTAAAATTATAAATAATAAATAAATTTTTCTATTTATTCTTTGTTCTCTCTTCTTATCCATTTTTTTACTACATTTTTACTCTCCACTCCTTTTTCTTTCCCATTGTGGTCCTTTTTATTATTTTGATGAGATCAATTCCATTTTTTATCTCACCATTGGTTCACATATTTTAAAATCTAAAATATAGAATTCAAAATTTATTTAATAATTTAAATTTAAGCATAAAATAGTTGGTGATATCGATCTCATAGTACAATAGAAAAATCACCTCAACAGTCATCTCTCTCTCTCTCCTTCATCAACATTCCCACTATCTTTATTTTTCTCCGCACAACTCCTATCTCTATATTTTCCTCATTTATTAATATCTTATACTAATATTGCAATACAACTCTATCCATTTTATACACATATAACATGAGTACATCGTTTGCTAATATTATTTAAAAATATAAAAAAGATAGTCATTAGTCTCTTCTTATATTTTACTGAAATTGCCTTTTTTATATATTAAATTTCATGTACTTTACCATTGATAATATTATGATATATTAAGTATAAATATTATTTAACTAAAGTTACCAATGTCAATTACTTTAATCACCCTTTATATCTTTTTTTTCTATTTCAACATAACTTACAGTTTTCACTTTTATAATATGTTAAGATTGTTATAAATACCAATATCCTAAATGGGATGGACTACATGTAGATTACTCTCTTTTTCAATTGTAATATAATTAGAAAAAATATATATATATTTATAATATATTAACCGACGACATATCTACAATACGTGTGCAAAAATTAAATAAAATGGTTTAATACAATTTAAAATGCAACATAAAGTAATAATTAAATTGATGTAAAAATTTTGAATCAATATAGAGAAAAAATAGTTTTATTTGATCACTTCTATAAATTTTGAAAACTTAGGGGCATATGCTATGCTATTCATGGGGAGAAAATAACATTAGTAATTAATAAACTTGATTGAACATGTTATTTCTTACCTTGTAGCACAAAAATATAAAAAAATAAAAGTTTAATGGCCTCATGTTTTTCGTTTCCCTTAAAGAAACATCTTTACAAGTAACAAAGTATTATGGAGATTTACTTGTGTTTGTATTTTTATTGTATTTCCATGTTAAATATAATTTTTATATAATACTAATAAAACTTATCTAAAAATTAATTATTTAGAACATAAAACTTCTAAATCTTTTTACCAACAAAAACACGACGCGGTGCGAGGAGAATACCTTAGTTATCATCAAATAGACAAATCAATAGCAGAGCCAACTTATCTGAAAATTAATATTTCACACGAAAAAGTGGAAATGCTTTGCCTTCATTTGGATTATTCACTTAATAATATATTAGTAAACCTGCACCTATATTACATGCACAAAAATTAAATAAATATATATAGCAAAAGTTATAACAAACTATATTATTAAACTAAACTACCGCTATTATTAGAGTTGAGCAAAATATCAATAAACAATACAGCCAATCGTAAACCAAATCGAACCGTATTGAGTAATAATTTTTTTTTAATTGATATGGTTCACGGTTTGATTTGGTTCACTTTAATTGGTTAGTGTGGCTAATTCGAATCGAACAGTTATTATTAAAAAAAATTAAACAGAGAAGTGAAGCACGAAAAGGCTAAAAGCTAAGGTCCTAAGCTAAAGAAGAGACTAAAGAGCCTTAGCATCACTTACTGCACTGCATCGGATCTCTTCTTCCCTCACGCCGTGCGCCCCCTCTCTGAGTCTCGGTCAAATCTCTTCCTCCATCAACGTCGGCGTCGATTCATAGCTGCTCACCGTCAGATTTCACTCTCAAATCTCCGTTTCACACTTCACCGTCACACTGAATTTGGCCATAAAGAAAAAGAAAGGGAAATTTTGTTTGCGTACTTCTTCTCAACTTTGTAATGGTGGGGTGTATTTAATTTTAATCCAGTGGTATCTACATGCATTGCTTTAGTATATGAATATGGTTTAGGTTTAGGTTTCTTTATAGGATGTGAAATCTATTATATAAAGTGGTATCAAACTTAAGATAACCATTTTAGTTTTAATAATTACCATTCTAATAGTATATTCACTTGAAAAAACGGTTATTTTATTCGAAAAACTGTAAATTTCACTTAATGGATTGATTATTTCACTTTCTCTTAGTCCTTAAAATATCATTATTATGGCATTCACTTAAAAAAATCCCTAATTCTTAAAAATTAGAAATCTCCATTCCTCTTAAACAACCTAAAAATTCTGATTCCAAGAACAAAAATCACCACGCCACGGTACACCACCACTACAAACCACCACGACACACAGCCTCAACACTTTCGCTCATGTGACCATCGCTGGCTTGTTGCAGTTTTTGTCAAAGTCTATCACTTCCAAGAAAAGATTAGGAACCACCAAAGAGCTGCACTTGAATCACTCGTTGCAATTGCTGTCTCCGATATTCTTATGATGGAATTCTAGTCTTTATTTATTTAATTTGTTAAAGATTATGGGACTTCCAAGAAAGTTTCTTCGTTGATGAATTAATGTAATTTTTCTTTTCTTGTCTCTCTTCTTGTTTTGGTTGTCAACGTAATATTGAGTGCAGGGTCAATATTGTCGTAATTATACTAAATTTGATTACCTGAATCGTTTCTCATGCCATAGTGTATACTAAAAGAATAAATAGTACTCCGAGTCATATCGAATTGTTACTTTTAAGTTTAAAAAATTTAAAAATCAAACTATATAACTAAATTTGATTTAAAAAAAAAAGATAGAAAAGATAAAAGCGAATCATATTAAACTGTGCTACATCCACCTAAACTTGAGTATTGAGTCGAATCAGCTTGAAATCGATCTTGAATCGCCGGTTTACGAGTCGGTGACATGGTAAATCACGATTGACTCTTAAGTTGATAGTTTTGGGTCAGTTTAGTATGCTGGATAGTTCAAGGGCCAATTTGAAATCTTTGAATCGTTTTTTTTTTAATATTAATTTTTTATTAGTACATTAATAATTTTTAATAATGTGATTTCCTTTATTTTTTTTTAAACATACTAATTCATTAATAATTTCTAATTTTTTATTAATTTTCAACTTAATGCGATTCTAACTTTTTTATTTTTTTCCTTAAATTTTATTTTTTTAAAACATTCCTTAACATTTGACAAGTTCTAAAAAAAGGACCTATATTAATTGAAATTAAATTTTTTATCTATCATTAATATATAATTAACTTATAATTAGTCATTTATCATTAGTTTGATAATATTATTTTTTAAAAAATTGTTCTTCATCATGATAAATAAAGTACTTTTGATATATAATAACTTACTAGATATTATCAAATTATTTTTTCCGACTTAATGACATCTCTTTTCTCTTTCTCTTAATTTTTTTTTTAAAAAATGAACTAGCTAGGTTGACCTGTCAGTTCAATGGCACGTTGACCCGATAGTTCATGACCCACCATTTTGAATGGTTTTGCCTTCTTAAACTGTTTGGGCTTTTAAAATTTAGCGATTTATCAGGATATTTTGACCCACCCACTTTTGAATTGGGTTTATTTACGATTCGAAATCAATTCTTGTTTAAATCTACATCCATTCTTAGCTACTACCACTACTAACATTGATTTTCAATGTTGTTTTAATGTCTTTGATGGAGAGGAAGACAAAATTTTAAAACTCTTACTTGAATGTTGTTCCATCACTTTATAACATATAAGGGGTATTTTACGGTCCAATCACTTAAAAAAGCCTTATGACAAGATCAATTTAAGTCATTAGACCATGGAATTTTCAGATACATAAAGCTTATAAATTGTATATTTTGAAGCATGTGATAATAATAATACGATAGAATAATAAACATATGACCGATGATTAAAAAAAGGAAAGATCAAACTAGTACTAAAGGTTTTGTTGATGCATGAAAAAAGAATAGAATATATAAAACAACTGTAGTAATATAATATAAATATTTTCGTTAAAATACACTATAAACATGGTAAGTTAGAAATCAAACGAATATATCATTTAAAGGTTTTCCTTTTTTTTTTTTCTGATACATTTCTCTAGGAGTTTTTTTTCTTTCCACTGTTCTCTAAGTTATTCTATGTCGCATTCTCTACACCAGACAGATAATCCAATAACATATCAATGTAAAAATAAATTAAACCACGGAAATTGCACTGTTATTGAAATTCAATTTTGAAAGTTACCTAAAAATACAAAATTAAAGCTCTAGAGTTTGATAAAATTGGAAATAGTCAACAGAAAATATAAAAATGGAGAGGAGTGAAAACAAATAGAATATGAAGATAAACAAATAGACCTTAGAAAAATCAATTACACGCAACTTTCTTACTTTGCAATCAAAGGATTTGAAGAATATGAAAAAATCAATTAGACAATTGTGTTTTTTATATGGAACATTATAGAGAATTATTTTGATAATTAGATTTTTAATCTAATTTAATGATATGGGTCGATATCTTGAACTATTAACAAATTTTATGAGATCAACTTGATTAAAAACATTTTAGGAAGATTTGGCTTCGTAAGTTGATCAACTATTACACTATTGCGAAAATAATTGTCTATACATATTGAAAATAATGATTAAGTCTCTATAAAGATAACTCTTTACTTCTCGCTCTTTTTTTCTTTTGTTTTCATATAGTTTATTCTTCTTCAAAAAGTTATAATTACTTGTATTTTTTCATTAACAATACTTTATAATATTTTATTAAGATACATTTCATTTCCCTAACGACGTATCTTTTATATATACAATGATATTTACAGAAAAATTATGACCTTTATATATAATTAAATACAAAATGATGCAACTCTTAATAATCAAGGTGTATTTATAATTTAAAGGGGTTATATATATTTATTTTAATGTCGTAAAATTTTATGTAAGACCAATAGCTGCATAAATTGCAATATACAATATATATATTTATAAAATTAAATAACTGCATTCACGTTGAATTTAATAATATATTAATTACGATAATGTTTTTGTTTAAATACATTATTTTTATGTCAATATAAGCTCCGGCTCTCCCTGGCTTTGCTCCTCTCACTCTCCACTCATCGTTCTCCCACCATCTCTGAGACACAAATCTCTCGAAAAAAGATTCTCTCACTCCTTCGACCCTCTCTCTCTCTCTCTCTCTCTCTCGCTCATCTCATCTATCTCGTCCCTGCCCCTGCTCATGCCGATTCTCGCCTCCATCTGACCCTCATGACGATACAATGAGACACCACGCGAATCGTCTGGTGCGGGCTGCAACCTTATTTTTGGGTAAAGATCATATGTGATTTTATCTGGATCTTGTGCCTTTCTGGCTTTGCATTTTTAATGTGGCTCGTTAGAGAGAAATCGATGATCTTTGTTTGAACAATCGCAAGGAAATTTGGAAACTGGCTTCATTAACATTCCTTGAATAGATTATCTCTTTATTAAGTCGTACCTTTTATAGAAATATCCTTTGATAATAAAAAGGCGCAATAAGTTTCACTTCACTGTATTTAATTATTCAATTGTGCTAAACTGACACTCAGTAACTAAATCTATTAATATGCTATCGGGTTCAAATTGAAAGGAAAAGAAAATAAGTTATCCAAATTCCTTCCAGGCCTAGATTACAATGGGCCACCTGCAGTCCGGATTGAAGTAGGTAATTGTACTCCTCTTCTTCTCCGTCTCGTCTCTGGCAATGCTGAGATCTTTAACACCGAGTTGCCTCCTGAAATCTGGCTCACTTTCCCTCGGAGACATAAGTTTGCCGTAAGTTCTTCAAACTCAATCCATTGTTTGGAAATGGAAAATCTTAAAGGTTGGCTGACACTTTTTAATTGCTGTAGTTAATCGTTCTGTGTTGACGATGTTCTTTTTGAATTATGTAATCAGGTTTTTACTTGGTATGGGGCCACCGTTGAGATGGATGGTGAGACTGAGATGGATTACACTGCAGAGGATGTATGTGCTTCTGTGGTTTCAGATGATATTTAATTTACTTAACATGGTGCTAAACTGTTATTTATTTGTTTTTGTTGATTACCATTTGATGTTCGTATTAAGTGTTAGACTCCGATGGTAAGCTATGTGAATGTGCATGCTGTGCTCGATGGATGATGGATTTGTGCTAAAGCATCTCCATCAGAGTTTGAACATTATCAGGTTTGGGCCTCCTTTTCTTGCTGAATGCTGACTATTTGTATAATAGGTGTTGCATGTTACCTTGGGTTATTATAGTAATCTTGTATTGGATAAATTACTGTAGCTTCTATCTTAGAAGAAAAGATATACTCACCATGATCTTGGCTTTTGACCTACTTTCCTCAAACTCCTTCAGATAAATTTGACGTTTCTGTTTCTTGGAGGGGGGCATAGGGGTATGAGCAGGGATAAAATGCTAATGTATTTACTGAGAAGAGAAGTAAGTTATTTGAGTGATCAAAATTTAGATGCTACATTGGTTTTCTAGTTTATGACTTTGGGAATGAAATTGTGTTATTCTTCTCAGTTCTTTGAAGCACTAGCATATGCTGTACTTTCTGACCTTTTTACTCTATTGTTAATTTTCATTATTTCAAATGATCTAGGGGAATGTTTTGGAATATCTTTCCATTTAAAAGATTCGCAATATCTTGTAGATTGCATCTAACTGTGGTTTACTTGAATATCAGTGGTGTCTGTCATGAGGCTCCTTTGAATGCTGATTTTGTGCTCATAACTTTTCTAATTGAATTTGTATGTCTTCTTTATGCATTTTTATTCAATAAGGTGGGATGCTTACTTTCTTTTTGTGAAAGGCTGAAACTGCATACATATTTGAGAAAACATCTAGCTGTGAAATTTGACCAATTTGATTCTTTTGAGAAGCTTGTATAGTGCATGAATTGATGAAAGGATCTAAGCACAATTATTCTTGCACCATTTAAGCCAACATTATATGGGTTAGAAATATGTGATTTGACATTAGCTCTAAATGATCCATCCTTGGTTTTTTTTTTTCTTCCTTCCTTCCACCCCCCAGCCCCCTTTGGGCCAAATTCCTTTGAAATTCAGAGTACTTTCCTTCAATGGTTTGACATGTCGAGATATCTGTAGATTTCCAAATTTGAGCAATAGATTATGGTCTTAAGCTTCTATTTCATTTCAATGGTTTGTATGTTCTAAAAATTAATGAAGAATTTTATTATTTTTTTTATGCTTGTGCATTTCATTGTATATAAGGATAACTTTCTGGTGATGCAGGGTCCTAGAGCAATAATTGTGGGACCTACAGATTCTGGAAGGAGTACATTGTCAAAGATGCTTCTTAGGTGGGAAGCCAAACAAGGGCGGAAACCTACTTATGTTGACCTGGACATTGGTCAAGGGTCAATTACCATTCCTGGTTGCATTGCTGCTACATGCATTGAATTGGCCAGCGATCCAATTGAAGAAAGTCTTCTTGAAATACCCCTTGTATACTTTTATGGGCATGCTATACCTAGGTACATCACCTTACTTCAAAGTCAAATCATAAAGTCAGCTCTTTTGCCAATATACTTATGGTTCCGGATGATAAGATCAATAGTAAGGTCTATTAGATTAGGCTTGCAGTTTAAAATTATACTCTTTGAGGATAGTGTTTCTTTGCTATCCACTGCAACCAAAAATAAGATCTCTATCAATTTTTGGACTAACTGGTTTACAAAGGTCCATGTGCACATCATCTTTCTCTTGGTCTTTGTACTAATACGTTGGAACATAGATAAAGTGAATGTTAAGTCTCTATGTTATTGTGAGATTTCTGGAATATGACACTGAAAATAATGGATTTACAAAAAAGTGTCCCTCCTATCTTGCTTATCGTCGCTTATAATCTGTTGCTTTTCTTTGGTGTAGCAATAATGTTGATTTGTACAAAGTCCTAGTGAAGGAGCTTGCTCAAACACTGGAATGGCAATTTGCTGGTAATGCTGAATCAAGGGCTATGGGTATGGTGATAAATACTATGGGATGGATTGATGGTGTTGTCTATGAAGTAAGGTTGGTCAACTAATAAAATTATTGCATTAGATAGTTTAATGGTTTCCTGACCTCATTGCCCTTTTTGCATTTGCTTCAGCTTGCAATCAATGCATTTGATACCAATGTTGTCCTTGTCTTGGGTGAGGTTGATTATCTAATTCTTCTGTTTATTTACTTTTTAAAATTATTGCATGCAGACATCATACAACTTAGAAGCATCTTTGCTATCTTTTCTTATTGTTGATATGTGTTTAAATCTTAACTGATTATTGTTCATTACAATATTGTTGAACTCATAGAATCTTGAAGCACTTGTGTTGAGTTTCAATTTGTTGCACTTTAGCTTTGACTTTATATTTTATGATTTGTGATTCTATCTGGCATTTGGTATGGCAGCTAGAAGGATTGTTTACTTACTGTCTTTCTACGTTTAGTTTTTTCCTTTTTTTTTTTTTTTGGGATAAGGGCCTTCTTATGATATCTTGATTGTGGATACATTTTGAAAGGAAATACTTATAGATAGCTGGAACGGAAAAGTTGTAAATATTAAGTATAACTGTCAAAGTTGAAGGAAAATTGAAATGGGAGTGCAATAATAGTTGATTTAGTGGCAAACCTTTAATGGACACCATGCCTCTTCAATGTTGCAGAAGGATAGAAATTGTGTATATTCCAATATAATGTTCGATCTACATATTCTTGGAATAATGGACTAGTTATTAGGACATAATGGGCTAGTGTTCTTAGTTTTGCTGTGTTGTATCTTTGCATTATCTACATTGTGTTCTATATTATTTTTTAATTGATACATTTGTTTCACAGTGCTTTTTTCTGTTTGTTTGAAGGATAAACTTTTCAGCATGCTTAGGAAAGATGTGCTCAAGAACCGTCCAAATGTGGATGTTAAACTACAGAAGTCAGGTGGCATTGTTTCTAGGAATCCAAATTATCATCAGAAGATTAGGAGCTATAGGATAAGAGTAAGTCATTGCTGTGATTTTTATGTAGCTAATTCTTCCTTTTATTGTATGCCCGTGATAAAATAATATCAAGCTGTTTGTGGCTCTAGTTGTGCAATCCTATTGAAAGTAGATGAACCAGGGGAATATAAATAACAAACCTTGTTCTCTTTCGTTTCTTGAAATACATGTGCTTGCATAGTTCTTGGTATTGATTTGGACTCTCTAATGTTAGGCTTATCAGATGCAAACCATATTTGCTTTGAGGTTCTTTAGTTTCATCTTTTTATATTCTGGTTTTCAGCTGAGAAGAGAAAAAAGAATCACCTTCTGATTTAAGTTTCTCTTTCCAGGAGTACTTTTATGGCCTAGCAAATGATCTTTCTCACCACTCCAATGTTGCCAATTTTAACAATTTGTCTATTTATCGGATTGGGTGGAGGATCACAAGCTCCACATTCTGCTTTGCCAACTGGGGCAAAGTCTGTTGTTGATCCTCTAAGAATAGCTTCTGTGAATATCAACCAGGATCTGCTTCATGTAGTTCTTGCTGTTTCATTCGCTAAACAGCCAAATCAAATTGTTTCAAGGTACAGGTTATCATAACAGTTCTCGACTCTATTGCAACAACCTCCCCATTATTATGGTTGCTATTATTTGGCTAGAATTATTTTAGTTTGAAGGGGTAGGAATGCTGTCTATACTCACCAAGATTCTCTCCTGACTTATTTTTTTTCCCCCCTTTTCTTGAGAACAGTAATGTTGCTAGCTACATATAAGTGACAGATGTCGACATCCAAAGGTAGAAATCGAATGGCTGCTTCCCATTTTGTGAAATTCCTACCTGCCAATTCATAAGTCATCTTCTAATCGTTGCAGGAAGAAGATCACATACCTTACACCATCCCCAGGAGAACTGCCTGATAAATACTTGAGTATGGGAACCTTGACATGGCTTGACACGTGAAGGCTAAGTAGGACTGCTGTAATCTTAGTTGGCTATGATAGTATCCATTGTTAGATAGATTGTAAATGATGGTACAACAGGGAAGACACAGAGGAAGCCGATTTGACAAAACCATTTGTATCCAAAATAGTTTTACTACTAATTATCCCCTTGCTCATGAATGATACATTTTTTTGGACAAGTTGCTAGAGATGATAAAGATAGATGGATCTTTAACTTCAGTAAAAAAGGGGAAAATATTGACATAGTGGCTGCTGAAATTTGAGGCATCTATTGGGGAGTGCATTTTTATATTGAAAAGAAATCTTCAAATATGCACGGATTCAATAAGGTGCTGCTTTGTTGCTCTGTGAATTTAAAAATCCTAATTTGAAATATTATAATGCTGTTATTGCTTGCAAGGGGAAAATTATCCCGGTTCAAGGAGGCGGAAGTTATTCCATGCGAACTAAACCAAGTTGCAGATAAATTAGCCGGAAAAGTATGGGTTGAAGATGCAGATGAATGTTTTTTGGATTTAACATCTGCAGATTTGCTCATATTTTTGTCAAATGATGCTGTAAATATGGTTCTTAGTTGGAGAATTAACACTTCCAGTGTAATTTAGCAACTGTTATAGATAGCAACATATACAGACCAAGACATACTGCTTGCCACTTCTGCTTTTGTGTATAATATTTTGATGAATGAATGGGATTTTGCACCAAACCAAAAATATCATTTGTAAAATTATTCATTTTGACTTCTTAGTTTCAAAAAATCTTCTATTAACATATCTCTTTTTTATTTTATTTTCTTTTTTCTTTCCTTTTTTTTGGGGGGAAAAGTACAGTGGAGGAATCGGGTGTTCAACGCATGACGTTCTTGCCACATCTTCTTATTAATGCAATTTTCAACACGATTTATTCTATAACTAAACAAAAAAACTACTTTTTCTACTTCACTAACGTATCTCTCTCTCTCTCTCTCTCCCCCTAATATTTATTCCATAACTAATATTAAGTGCAGTAATGACTTGGTTTCAAACCCCACTAGTACGTAGTGTATGTATGTATGTGTGCTCGCAAATCCAGGCCCGATTGTATGACTCAAACTTGTACAAAGATAGTATGTTCTAATGTGTCTGAGTTATGTTTGTTTATACACGAACGTGAGCATGAGAAATGTACAATAGTTAAGAAAGCACGAGTAAGATATGATATACTAAGAGTAAAAAGCCTAAGGATCCATGATAATGGACGTCAAGTAAGAGGGGTCTAACATATCGTATAAATACCTAAGGATTACAGCTCCATAATAGTACAAGGGCCTAAGTTTCATAGTTAGATAACAATATAAAACCTAATGGTCACAACTTAATAATGGTACACAAACCTAAGGCCCGAGTCATGATTCAATAATAGTACAATGATCTATGGTAGTGTAAGGAGTATGCTCAGTATTACGATTGATCAAATCAAGTCCTTGTCGCTACCCAGTTAAGTGCATGATCAAATATTTGATTCAACTTTAACTAAATATGAGAAGGAAATCTAGACTATTGTGTGAAGTGCCAACTTAGATCTCCTACCTATAAAAAGGTGTAACTTTATTCTAAACTAGGGTTTAAAGATGCCTTAAGCCACTCACTCCTAAGGGGTATGACCAAAGTGATCCAATCGTCTAATCAAACCAAGTCTAGTAAATGGTGGAGAAAGATACATGAAACATCTAAGTAATTGTGAACATGAGTTTGAGGAGATAGTAAAGGATTCGAATAGATAAATAAGGAGGTCTTTAAACTTGATATGAGTTTGAGATAGTTAAAAATTGAACAAACTCGGATTAGTTACTGACGATACCAAATCAAGTCTGTATAAATGTCAATGTATTTGCATGGTAACTGCTGGATATGAGAATGGGATAAGCTAATTAGTAGTAATAAGGTTGAGCAGGTTTGCCTAACCATTTATAAAAAGCTAACTATAAGTTGATCAACATTGAAATTCAATTGGTTTAAGAATATGTTGATACAATCAATTGATATCAGATATACTAGTACAATTCTCACATCACACAAGTATATATGTAAGGGTTATATGTAGATTTCACATTTTTGGGGGGTGCATCTCTACGACCCACAAGACTACAATCTAGCTTACACACCAAAGAAGAAAACAATTGAAAGAAACAGGTTGACATCCAACACACCTTGTTGACCTTAGAAAAGCGTAGAGGCACACCATGTGAGTAAGGATTCTCGTTACCTATGCAGATTTGGAAGGTTCTTGTATCGCCTAGAGGGCCATACTTGCTAATAGAGATCTACTATCCACCTATCTCAATCTCGAGGGAACAAGTACTAGTTAAAGAGAAACCCCATTAGTATTGCTAGATCTCGAAAGTTATCTTCAGCTTACAAAGCCACGTAGATGTCTTTATGGACAAGGATCAATACCTTGGTGACTTGATTCCAAATGTTTTCATCCAACCTTTCACCATTTTAAAATCTAATTAGTCAATAATACATTCAAAGTCCACCATTCATAACTTGGTTTCACATGTTAAAGTAAGAACTAAAAAATTACCAATAATAACTAATTTTAGCCACTAAATATAGAAAATTCCTTATTATTCTTTTCAAAGTAACCAATATCAATTCATACATACCTTGGCTCATTCTATTACGATAGCCCTATTATGGTGCACAACCAAAATAGTTTTGAACATTGCAACTATATATGCTATAACCACATTTCCAATTACTAATTATGCTATTTTCATGCGAAATTGCATGAGAAATAGTATCTTACATCAATTAATTATAAAAAAAATGTTCCTATGAACTTAGAATAATGCATAGAAAATTTGGATAATTTTTTTTAAAGAACTTACTACTTTAGTATTAAAATTACATCTTTACCTTTGGAAAAGTGATTAATTATCCAAATAATCGTGTCAATCATTTCTCGTATTATCATAGCACTATAGAACACTTAAACTTAGAGTCATCGATTATTTTGCTAAAAATCATGTTGTCTTTTTTTTTTTTTGGAAAATAATAGTTTACACACATTTTGCCAAAAAAAAAAAGAAAAAGAAAAATTAAAATGAGTAGTAAACATTTAAATCATTAAAATGAGAAGCCCACAGTAGATCTTAAACCCTAAACAACATCATTTAGATATCAAAAAAATTATTTCAAATTTGTTATAGTAGGTCCAAATTATTAAGAAAAGCATATTAAACGAACAAATTTTAGCAAAGTAATATTTTTTCACGAAACTATACATAAAATAATTTAGGAATAAATTGTTATAGATTTTCCACATGATTTGATACTTTTAGGAAATTATTAAAAATCTAACAAAATTTGAACACTCATCCATGTAGTTGTTTTTGACTGTTGTCTCGTAGTGTAAGTGCCTGACGAGCTCCTTTTAAGGGGTGCTTCATTTAGCTATAAGTGGATCTAGGTAAGGACCGGTTTCGAACTATGAATGGGTCCAATCCGTTAGTGGCCAAGTCGAACCACTGAGCTTTTAGGGCTTAGGCGGTTCGTTTGAGCGAAATCGCTCTACGATTTAAGGATTTATTAAGGAAAGCATATTAACAAATTTTAGCAAAGAAATATTTTTTCACGAAACTATACATAAAATAATTTAGGAATAAATTGTTATTTCCACAAGATTTAATATTTTTAGGAAATTATTAAAAATCTGAAAAAATTTGAACACTCATCGATGTAGTTATTTTTTACTGTTGTCTTGTGGTGTGAGTGCTTAACGAGCTCCTTTTAAGGGGTGCTTCATTTAGTTATAAGTAGACCTAGGTAAGGACCGGTTTCGAATCGTAAATCGGTTTGATTCGTTAGTAGCCAGGCAGAATTGTTGAGCTTTAAGGCCTAAGCAGTTCGTTTGGGCGAAACCGCTCTACGGTTCAAGGATCATCACATTAAAAAAAAAAAAAAAAAATTTAGCCGGTCAAAATGACTGGAGCCACCCTTATTCCCCCCCCCCCCCCCCAACCTCCTTTTTATTCTTATTCTTATTCCCTCCACCCCTAGCCACTCGAACTCTTACCCCTGTTGTCTATTTGCAACTGCAAATTCATACTTTTGGTGCATGCATCGAAACATTTAAATTTGCAGATACAAATTTAAAATTCGGCACATGTGTCGCAAATTTTAAATTTTTTAGATTTGCAGTTCAAAATTTAAAATTTACAGTACCAAACCGCTTAAAATTTTAAATTTCAAAATTCAAATAACGCATTCACACATTCTTCGATCCATATAAATAGCAGCTTTAAGCCTAACAACAATACTTACTCCACAAACTAATTAAATCTCTCTAACTCTAATTATTCAATCTTTAAATTTTTTTCAGTTATGAAATGTTGTTAGAAATATTTCCTTCTACAAACCACAAATTTCTGTGCGTAATTCTTTACTTCACTACACAGAATAATTTGCATTAGTAAATAATGCTGATATATACATACCCACTATATAATTTTTGCTTTACTTTCTCCTATATATTATTTCTATTTTTCACTCATAAATATTTGCACCAATGGAAATATTTTTGCGCCATGCCTTTTTTCAGTAAAAAACACAGTTCATCATCTAGTGGTAAAAGTAAGGGTAAAGGCATTGGAACTTCCTATGCGTTGTCTGTAACACTACAGTTTGAGGACGTTCAAGTGTATTTGGAAAACGAGTACAACTTGAATGAGCAGTGGATACATGATATGGTTGAGAACGTGAAAGAAGAATTTATACCACCTTCAGGCTTCTATGTAGAACCTCATCGCACAAGTAATTGGGGTACATCACCTCTTAACTTTGATGTTGAACATTAACATATGAGTTATCAGGGCACGCCACCTCCTTATTTTAAACCTCCATACATGAGTGTCCCTGAATATTATGTTAGATTTAAACCTCCTCGTATGAGCTTCTTTGCACGACTTATGAGATTTGAACCCCTACGGATAAGTTGCCTCGCAAGTATGTTTGAAGATGAGGAGAACGACATAGAAATTATTTTCAAAATAGAAGAGCAACATATGAGACAAAATGGGCCTAGAAGTTCGAGACCAACCGACTCAGGTAAGCTCCCTAAACCCAGTAAGTTTTATATTTTTACTACTCATTTTTGTAAAGGTACAGACAAAAGGGGGAACTTAAGGGCATTCTGCAACTACTGCAACATGAGTTATTTGTGAAAAATGGGAGAGGGATATGGTACTCTTAATAGGTACTTAAGGTCGAAGCATCCCGAGGAGGTAGGAATAGATAGAATGCAGCAACAGATTACTCGAGGTGGTGATTCATTCGAACAAATGCTAATGATGTATAATGAAGAGAGGTATAAATATAACCTAGTATAGTATCTAACGAACATGCACCTCTCATTTAACGTGTAATGGGAATTAAGCTATGAGACCCCTGACCCGAAGCCAAGCTTGAAGACTAGAGGAGTTGGTATGGCGAATCTTTATGCTCCAACCAATCCTTGTCGAGGCCAAGTACTTCCCTGTTGATTCACCTTTAACGCCGTGCTGTATGATCGCCCATTATTCTGTTGTATGCTGAGTTGATGATTACGCTATGGTACTGAGCCAACTTATTACTTGGTATCATCCTTACTGAGATGCCGAGAGAGAGAATTCGGATTGACTAAGTCATCCCTGCTTAGACAAGCCCATCTGTCAGCACTTTTTGTCTGCATCTCTTAATAACTTTGCCAATGTAGCATTGCTACGTATATAGTATCGTATTTAGAATCTATAGCACCATTGATTATCTTTCTTGTATATTCATTTTTATCTTTTTATATCATGTACATTACTTTTTTAAGAAACGTCCTTATTATCTTTTTCCTTTTGGGCAAGTTGCCCTACTTTATAGGTATAAATACCCTTATACTTGTAGCTGTAACAGATTGGATTACCTTCAATACACTTGAATACTTTCTTCCTTATGTAAACACTGCTTGTTTACTCTCGGCATGACTCTTATCCTTTCCCTTAAGCAAGATTAGGTGGCGAATGACCCCATTGGACCAATTCATGCATCATATCGAATTATGTCATGAGTCCTTGGAAGTTCCTTTAGTATGTTATATCCTCTAGAGTTGTTTATAGGTTGTTGCTTACTGTTTCATTTGTCTTTATCACTTTTTTGTACCTTTCCCCATTGACCTCTTTTCAAGCTTTCTATAAGCTTAGACTTATCCAGTGATTGATCTTATTTGTTCTTGCTCACGGTTCGCAATAATGCAGGTGCATCAGAGTAGCAAAGTCGATACGAGTAGGAGGTATTCAACTCTAGCTTGCGACAGCTTAGCCGTAAAATGATAACTTGAGCCACATAGGAGCTCTACTATAAAGGTAAGAGGGAGCTCGCAAATAAGTTTACTTCCTTTGATACGCAAGTGTCTATATGTACAGATATATGGATGGATCCTTTTCTTAATAATTCTTATATGGGTGTTACTGTTCACTGAGTGGACGATAATTGACAACTAAATAAACGACTATTGGCTTTAAGGGTATTTAATGATTGACATACGGTGTAAAATATTTATAAAATTATTAGAGAAATCTTAAATGAATATCGATTAGTGAGGAAAATTTTTTCTATTGGTTTTGATAATGCAACTATTAATACTGTATCAATATTTGATTTACAAAACTATTAACCAGTGTTGAGGGGGGATTTTTTTTTTTCTACATACGTTGTGCATGTCATATTTTTAACTTATATGTCAAGGATGGCATTGCAGCTTTGTACAACAGTATAGCTTTAATCAAGAATATCTTCAAGATAATAACAGACAGGTCATCCCTTCACAAAAAGTGGAAGAACTTCTGCATGGATCACAGGAAGAGACCTCGAAAGTTTAAGATGGATGTGCAATATCGTTGGAACTTGACTTACGAGTTATTACATAGCACAGTTCCTTAGAGCGAACTGCCATGTGACTTCGCAATGTACAACATGCAAAGAGTTGACATATTTCCCAGTAACTGGGATATTTACATCCAATTATTTAAAGTTTTAAAAGTTTTTCATGATGCTGCTAAGACTTTTTCATAAGTTTATAGGCTTAGTATTCACTT
Organism: Lumnitzera littorea; assembly: GCA_024138015.1. Classification (NCBI taxonomy): domain Eukaryota; kingdom Viridiplantae; phylum Streptophyta; class Magnoliopsida; order Myrtales; family Combretaceae; genus Lumnitzera; species Lumnitzera littorea. The sequence goes on from JAMXBB010000004.1 coordinate 15,575,107, forward strand.
GTTTATTATGTCAGCCGTTAGTATACTTGGCATACTAGTTTAGGCCCGTGAGGACCCAAACTTGCACACATGCGTATACAATATGATGTTAAAACGGTTAACTTATTATGAAGAAATTCCTCATATTTATCTCGTAACAAATATTCTAAACCTTCGTTATAAAACGAAATCATTACTAATGTATTTGAAAACTTATTATGGTTATATTTAAGATTTAACGGATTCTCAAGACATGTATAGCTTGGAAGTATAGCAAGAAGTGTTGGTAACGACGGCTGACATAAAGGAAATACTCAATTACTATCAAAGTTAGTACAATAGCCAGCCATCAGTCTCTCCTTCATTACCTACCAAGGAGTGGCATTACTCTTTTATAAGTGAGCAGTTACTAGTGCAGAAATTGAAGAGGCAATGGTTTGGTGGTTTAATATTTGAGATGTAGCACTATATCAATATAAATTTTGAGTTTTCGGAAAATATCTCTATCAAGGACTTCGATTTTTTAGAGTGGTGGCAAAGGTATAGAAGGGACTACTTACTGTTATCTTGCATCGCTTGTAAAGTACTCACTGCTCCGGCTTTAATGGTCGCTGTTAAGTAAGCGTTTAGTACAATAGGTTTGATCATCGACAATTGATGAACGCCAAGCCTCCCTATTTATTATTAGTGTTGAGACAAATGTTTGCATAGAAGATTGGTACAAGGTGAGCTATAGATGACAAGAACTATGCAGGACATCAAGTGAGGAGGATGATTACTTCAGTAATTGGAATCGATCTGATGGAAGCCTAAGCTCAGTCGTGGGTTCCACTCTTACTCACGAATATAAATAGTTATCTCAAGATGATACATAGTAAGTTTTCTTTTCATACTTACAAAAAAGTTTTATTACGTAGAATTTTTTTTTCTAATTCTCAAAAAAAGAAATAAAACTAAATAGTAGGGTTTTTCCAAAAGTGTTGATATAACATTAGGTTTTTCCAAATTATGACCGATTGAAATAATTTTCATTCAAAAAATTTAATTTGGATAGTTACGTATACTTTGATACATTTTTGAAAACGTAAAATTGATCAACAAACTAAAGGTTTTCTAAAAATCTAAACCAAACTACAGTGATTTAATTTTGATTAGCAGATATATAGGAACCTTATGGGTAACTGTAAAATACTATAAAAAATATTTTCCTTCCAACCATTTCATTCTATCCGATCAAATTAGGACATTATGTATTCATATCGCAAGAGACTTTTTTGTATTTTATTTTCTTTCTTTTTTTAATGTATATTTTATAGACAAATTGAAGAAAAAAAAATGGTTAAAGGATCGGTAAGGTGAAGAGGGAAAAAAAAATTAATGTAAAGGCCTAAGATAGGGGATATGAAAAAAAAAAAAAAAAGAAAACGGTTCAAGGGTAGTGAACCAGCTCTTGAACCAATGGGCCACATGGACCAACTCTGAACCACCGGCTTACGGACCGATCACGGTTCAACGTGACCTTGACTCATGAATTGATAGTTTAGGGTCTGGTTGAACTACCGTTCAGGTTTAACTGTGGGTGATGATTAAATATCATGTTATGACTTGTCTTGTAAAATCCACATAAATCAAGATATCCTTTATTTTCTTATGAATTTTCACAAAATATTTCCCAATTTCTTTAAGCTATTTTTGATTTTCTTGGGGTATTGTTTGTCCAAAGATTAAAGTGAAAGTATCTTTGGATTCATATAGGAACTTAGGTTGGTGAAGAAATTTATGAGGCAAGTGACAAGTGTCATCTACATAATTCCTTTAATTATCTTATTTCATAGGTGTCCCAATGTTATTTTTCCTTCTAATCTAATCATCATAAAGCTACTCCCATTTACTGCGATCCCAAACATGCAACATATGATACACTTAGACATATTATGTTATTTTTCTGTTATTTATTTAGCGAAGTTAGGTATAATATATACATATTTAGTTTTTATTTTAATTAATTAATGTGTACATATTTTAACCTACTAAATATATTTTTAGTAAGACACTATCTGTAAATATTACAACATGTTATTTTTAATTTTATTACTAAAGCAATTTGTCTCTCAAATATCATTAATCTCTGAAGCTTAGATTCAATAAGTTCACTATATAGTGAGTATTACTGTTATATAACTTTTTAACCATATTAATATTTATTATTCTATTTCTGAAATCCAAACTCATGGGTTACTTCGACTAATTTTTATAACACGTCAAAATTTTTGAACTTAATTGAAGAACTCTTATGAATGCCCTTAAATTTAAGTGATAACATCCTAACTGCTAATTTGCAGGGCTTACAATATGTATCTTGATATTATAGTTATCACATCAATGCCAGGGCATGTGTTATACTTATAGATATACATATTTATATATACACACATACATATATATACATATACATATACGGGCACACACACATACACGTACACACATACAGATATATATATATATATATATATACATACATGTACATATGCATATAGATATCATTATATTGCCTTTGTACATCTTTAAGAACTTTTATTTAGCTTAGCTAGAAAAAGAAAGAAAGAAACTTGCATTTAGCAGATACAAGCTTACATTAATTTCATTTCAACCTTACTCCAACTAAATAAAGTACTAGAATGAAATTGTGATTCTATGGTCATTATGGAACATTAGATTAGAATGATCATTTCCTTTGCTGTTTCATTTTATCTTATCTCATTTTAGATTATTTTTGCATACCAAATATGAAATAAAAAAATTTGCAATAGCCTCAATAGAAAATGATATCAATTCTTGACATCCATAATATTACATTCCTATATTTTAAGTAATCGCAATTATTTATAAATAAAATGTCATTTTGTATAAATATAAGAATATATCCAAACATTATATAATTAACTAAAACTATACATTAGATAATACACATAAGATTATAATATGCAATGTATATTTATCTAATAAAATGTATCTTATTTATAACAATTTTGATATTTTATAAAATATTAAACTTTATTTTTTTGTTATCGAAACTTTATTACAATTTCCCTTTTCATTTGAATCCAAAGATAAAACTAAGTCCTTTTTCAATCCCCATTTCTCTCACTTTTTCTTTTTTGCCCTTAATTAATTGCTTATTTAAATTGAATGTATATCATGAAGTGTAATGTATTTTTATATGGTAAGAATTCCATGGGCATTAAACAAAATATTTCCATTTTGAAACTAATTTCTTTGCATGTTAGAAATATGGAGAAAGCAAAGAAAATTAGAGTCTAATTATTAATGGAATGCTATCCATAATAATCTTTATAGAATAAAGTAGGAATAAATGTTATAGAACTATCCTGACTTTTCTTTTTTGACAATTTAGTATTTATACTTTATATTTGTGCAAATTATATGTATCTTTTGGAAATTGCAAAATAGTGTCTTTATTAAATTTTAAACCTACAATTTAGTGTTTGTTAATAGTATCTTAGAAACATTATTTTGCAACTTCCAAAAGGAATGTATTATAAATGCCACAAATATAAAATATAGGTACTAAACTATTAAAATTAAAAGTTGAGACACTTTTATAGAATCTATCTTAAATAAAAAGAGATAATTTTACTAAATTTCTTTTTGACCTTCTTACAATATCAACATAATAAAGGAAACAAAATTGTTTATCATGATTTTCTTTGGAATTTCTTACCATATTTGAAAACATAAAGATTTGCCTTTCTAATTATTTATCTCCATTTACCTTGTCTTGAAGATTGCTAATTCAATGTTTTGAATAGCTAGATTAGACTTTGTTTGTAGCTCATCCACTAGTTTGCTATGTCAATCCAATCAATAGTCTCAAGTAACAAGTAATTAAAAAAAAACTAAAATTAAATAAATTCATACTGCTATAATCGTTATTTAAGTACAACCTTTCATATTTTTCCTTTTTTTTTTTTTCAAACACCCAAAATATTAACTCTAACCTTTTATATAAAGAATACTCACCTAAGTCTCAAGAACCCAATTTCTTCTTTCCTTCAATAAAAAAAAAGTCCTTTTAGATCATCCACATGGCTGAGAGTGATTTGAAATTGGAATAGTAGATTGATGTAGAGAGTGATTTGAAATTGCAACTAGAGATAGAGATGGTATATGAAAAATTAATGTTATAAATAGAAGAACAGTACGTACTTCTATTTATCAACAATATCTTTGATTTGAATCACCATAAAATATGATATGATTTTTGCATGGAGATCAATAACATTTGATAGATTTCTTTTGTATACTGACTTTCAACAAGTAGAAGAAGAAAGGTTGAAGTACCTAGAGTTTGTGCAAGTAACTACTATTCATGTAGCACTCTACTTCTTGAACCTCTATGGTTATGCTAAGGACAAATTCGGCCCCTTGAAGCCTAGCATCAAAACCATCGAAGGGACATTCAAGAATGTGGTTAGACCTATATATGATAAGTTCCATGATGTCCTAACTAAAGTTCTTAAGTTTGTTGATCGTAAGGTTAGTTGGTTGTTTCATGTGACATAATTGATCTTTCATATGATTGTATAGAAAAAGACTCAAAATGTAGTACATGCTGCAATGTATGCATACAGTGTGTGTATCTCTTAATCATATTTAAACATGTGATTATATTCATGATTAATTATTTGGTAACTATCCACTACTATCATATGCATTTGAGCTCAATTGGTAGTTGTACATCATATATACTTATACATAACATATACTATTTGGTGAATCCTTTTTGCTTGTATGACTTGTAATAGTATCATTATATGACACAAAATCTTATTATCTTGATATGCTAATTAGAATAACGGGTTTCATTTCATAATGTTTTTTAGATTGATGATTCTGTAATTGGCTTGGACCATTGTGTCCTGCTAATTGTCAAGCAAGTTTCATCTAAGGCCTTTACCACAGCCTAACAAGCTTTAGTAGCAGCACAAGCTGTGGCCTTTGAGGTTAAATGTGCTGGGGTCGTAAACACTGCCTCCTCCATTGCGAAATTAGTTTACACCATGTATGAGCCTAACGCTAAGGAACTTTACACCAAATATGAGCCCCAAGTGGAACAATGTGTTGCCTCAACATGGGGCAAGTTGAATAAGCTTCCACTCTTTCCATAGGTTGCTCAAGTTGTTGTCCCAACCACTACCTTCTGCATCAAGAAGTATAACAAGACCGTGCGAAGCACCATTAAGAAAGGATATAAGGTTCCCACATATCTTCTAATTGCTCTAACCGAGAAGATTGCCAACATCTTTAAGGAGGATTTTCTTGATGTCGCGGTTCATTAATGCTCTTCTTCCCTTATATTGATATACAAACCAAATATATGCCCATCATGATCATGTATTTGTATAACAAGTTTGTTTCTAAGTTTTGATGTACTTGATTGATTAACAAGATTGTGATGGGTTTGTAAGTTAAAGCTATGTTAATAATTTTATTTTTGTAAATGAAAAAAGTGCATTAAATTTTTTTTTTGGTAACTTAATATATATCATGTATTAACAAACATAGTGCAAAGACTTACAACACACAATGCACATAGTGCAATACTAAGATCAACTTAAGGAGGCCTTGTAGTTGGCCTGCCCATATAACGAAATATATTGGTCCTTCCCCTTCTTAGAGAACCTTTATTACACAAGTCAAAGAAACAAGTTCTGGCTTACAACACATGGGGGACAAAACATAACTACATCTTCATATATATTATCTATAATCCTTTGCCAGCCAATCCGCAACAGAATTTGCTTCTCGTGGAGCATAATTCATATTTGCAGTTTCAACGTGGAGGTACGGTTCCCTGCAAGCCATACTGCAATTCATGAGGTGAGAAGTTATCATATTATATAAGATAACATAAGGTACATGCCGTTTTGGAATTTGTCTCCAAACAAATACGTTAATGTTTGCTTCCTTTGGTATCCTGGTATCCAAATTCCTCCCTCATCTCATATCATAATCCCAAGTGCATTTAAATTTTGACTACACAACTCTGTTTGCAATTTATACTTTTTGTTTAATTTTCGTATATAAAAACTCTAAAATAAGTTGGATTGAAGTGATTTCTTTCTCAATATTTGTTATACTAATGTGGGTAAGAGTAATTATAATTAATGATAAAATTTTTTGATGAGGCATCATTGTAGGGGTTAGTATTTTTGGACTATGTTTAATTAGGATTATTTATGGAAAAATAGATTCAATAATATTGATATGTTTTGCTTTTTGATGAATGATACATAATTTTTTAAAAGTTGTTATTTATATTTTTTACGTATTATAATTTTATTAATACTTATATACCGTACATTAGTATCATTGAAGTTTTTCTTAGATTGTAGTTTATGCTATCATAAGAAAAGTTGATTGAATATTTCGTTGGGGGGCAAGAGAGTTATTTACTTTCAATAGACTATTTTTATTTTATTTTTTAATGAAACACAATTATTTTAATACATATTAGATCAATACGCACCAACATTAGCTATCCGAATGCCTCTAACTATCATTTGACATTAAAGGGTTATTAGTTTATGCAAACTTTTCTAATTATACGATTTGTTTGATAATTATAATGGTCTAATTGTCACCAATGTTATCAAATCCACACCAAAAAGTTATTCTGAGAGGAGGTCAAAAATCGAGAGGGGAAGCTTGAAAAGATTTTTTATGGTCCTCGTATCTCCCAAGTTTTAACAACTTTAATAAGGGACTGCAATGTAGAGGAGACAAAGTGGAATAGCCTATCCAAGATTGGCCGAGGAAAAATATTGGCCCAATATACATCTCTACAAAATCAGAGGATGAACACTGATTCTCCCTTAATGGAAGGAAAAAATCCAGGCAAGTGAAATTTACAAAAAAATTGCTAAAAAGCAAAGGACAGGACATTGACACTTTCTGGGTATGGAGAACCCAGGTACCTCTAAGAATAAGGCTCTTCCTTTGGAGAGCAATAAGAGATAGAACTTCCTATAGCCAATAATATAAGAATAAAATTCCCAAATGCCTACATAGCATACATAAATTGTGTTTCAGATAATGAGGATGCTGTGCATGCACTAAGAGCCTGCCCTAAAGCTTAGCAATTGTGGAATTGTACGTAACCAAATGACAAGATCAGACTTTCAATCCCCTTTTGAAAGTTGGCTTGCTAGCAGCTGTAGAATGGCCAACAAAAAAAGGCATCAAGTCACTTTTGCTCTTGCAATATAGCAAATCTGGAACAGGAACAGGAACATATTCCGAGGACAAGTTACTGATTAGGAATTCCAATAGTAATGGAGATATAGAACACAAGAATATTGGGCTATCGAAAAGACAAAACAAACAACTAAAAGCATCAGTAATAGGAACTAAGATGGCAACAACCAAATGAAGGTTGAGTGAAGTTAAATTCTGATGCCTCAGTAATTAGCGCAAATGAAGAAGCTACGATAGGGAGAATCCTCAGAAATGAAAAGGGGCATTGGATCATGGGTTATGCAAGGCAAATTGGATCAACCAACATATTAAAGGCAGAACTGTGGGGCTTATTTTGGGGACTTTCCTACAACCAGAAAATGGGAATTAAGAAACTAAATATTACCGTGGATTCAAAAGCAGTAGTTCAACTAATCACAAATCCATTAAATTATTTAAATAAATACTCAAATGCGATTTTTAGGTGCAGGGAAAAGCTATTATCCTTTGAAACCTATCATATTGACTTTGCACCTAGGGAAGTAAATTGTATTGCGGATAAATTGGCAGCAAGAATCAGAGAATTAAACAATGTGGAATGATCCTTTTTCTGCTTTCCCCCGATCTACTTTTGTTAATGTATATAGACGTTGCTTGTCCGGTTACAAGGGAAATGTCGGTATGCAACCATGATGATGCAGGATAATCTAGAGACCACCTGCAAATTTTGTGCCTGTTCGGTTACTATTGACTGTTCTATGTATTTTGTTTCTCCAGGTTGTTGTAAGGCAGTGTCTTTTATATCTCTGTTACGTCTATTTGCTTAATATCCATAAACTGGATGTGCTATGTAATATTCCCAGTTGATTAATGAAATTACTCCTTTAACTGATAAAAAAAAATAATAATAAAGAAAGTGAATAATTGTGTAGAAAAAGCGATATTTAACTTTATCCATAACAAAGGATCAAGTTAAGTAATATTTGATTACAGAGTAAATGTAAAAGTAAACTTCATTTATAATAAGTTGAGAAGCTTGTAGACATTCATGCAATTTAGCTATACATAAACAATTTAAATTCCTAAACATTAAAATAAATTAAAAAAAATATCATGCACTATGTTTAATATATTGGTCCATCTTTCCTCTAATTTCATAGTTTAGAAGAAATGAAAAAGGGAAAAGCCCAACTTATTCACTTCCAATGGAAGAGCTATGTAGAGGTGAGGGTAAATTAGGTATGAGGTATTATTCGTGTATTTATAAGTATAGGTTTTCAAATTTATCGAATCGTAATCTATTCTTCATGCCTTGAAACCACCTTAGAATTTGTACCTCATGATATTTTATGAATTTGTAAATTTTTTTTTATTTTTTCATAAATTTTAACTTTACATATTTTTCTTAATAGCAAATTCACATTACATTTTCTTCTTCTATGTCAAAAGATTTATTTTTTGCACTTTTAAATGTGCATTGTTCTCATTTATTTTTACCTCATTAATATATTAGGGTTAGCACCTAGCAAATGGAGAAAAATATTTGGAAAGACAATAAAACATATAGAAGTATAAAGAGAGAGGTGCTATTGAGACTTAACAAATATAAGAGATAGGCAACTTTAGGTTTTGAGATTCTATTGTATGGGCTTTGATAATTTCTTTTCCTTTTTAGTAAAATAATTATTGACAAAAAATATGTGGTATTATTTTTTATTTCCCTTATATTATTTTTTAATGGTGTGTATATAGTACCTTAGAATCTTAGAGAGTACATGTTTTAGTGTAATATAGGATAGGATGACATCATATTTATACTTCATTATGTGAGAGTAGGTTTTAGAAAATTATTATTTAGAATCTATTATATAACCCTTAATATCTTTCCAAAACCTACTTAATTGAGGAAGATATGAGTAGATATCTTATATAATATGATTATTTGCTCACCCTTAGCTTTGGTCGTAACTATCTCACTTAAAAGCTGTTTAGTAAGCTCTCCTCTCTTTTATTGGTTGAAAATTCCCCATTTACATGACAACTTCTTTATAGTTAAGACTGCTAACTAACTCTAAGAAACTCTCAGGGAGAAAGACGGGTCTTTGATCATGCTAACTAGTTTATAAATTGCTTCACAATAAACCAATTTCACATCAGTGATGAGTTCATATAAGATTTTGGATGTCGCGATTAACATAGCCCTTCTGGCTATAATTTTTGCTATCTTAGTGTATTCGGTGGCTCCCTATATAGTGCTATGCATTGTTCCTTGGTAACCTCTAGTTTGATTAGGGAAAATACAGAAAACAAATCCACTAATGAAGGTTATAGTTTAGTCAAGAGGAAGGAACTTATAATATCGTAATTGCTCATGACTATTTTAGCCGATTGATGTTCCAATATGCTAATTTTAACAATTCAGCCTCTAAAATATCCAAATGGTCCATAAGAGAATTGAATAGGATGCTTTTAATTTATTTCGTAATATGGATGCAATCGAAAAATTTGTAGACCTATTCAATGTCATGGTAATTTATCAGTATAGAGTAAGTATTGAATGCGCGTATCTTCTTATAAACACTACTAAAGGGAAAACGATTTTTTCCACATTGACTAAAGATGGGGTTTTCATGGAAAAAACCATGATAACTCTAGTTACGAAGCTCGTTCCTGACACATCTTTTCTATTGTAGACGAAAAAGACAAGCATAAAATTTCTATGTACAAAGCAAAGTGGCCAGACAAGATTGATATTTGTTAGGTGGTGATGGGAAGAATATGCAGTATTCACACAGTCACATGTATGTTCATGGAAACAACCAGAGCGAATATTATCTTCCTTTTTGTTTTTCAAAAAGTAGTGTTAAACTTTTGAGATAATTGCGAATCTAGACCCAAATCATTGGTGAACATTTAAAGTGTGCCGCCATATCCACGGAATTTTCAAAAATATACCAATCTCCTTCAACCGTTACTAGATCCTTAAACTTTTTCTAGGAACTTGTGATGAGTTAGAGCAATAGTGATGGTTTAGGAGCATATATACGTATTGAAAAGTAATACAAGGTAAAATCACATTTTAGAAATTGAAATCATCTACTTTTGCTTAACTAATAATTTAAGGATTGTATTTGCAAATTGTCCTCAAACTTTAGGAGAGTATGAAAATAATTCTCCTAAGACTTTCAAAGTATACTTAAAAATCTAATAGATTTGATGAATTAGCAAATAAGCCTTAAAAGATAAATACAATCTCTCCTTTAATCTTTAATTTTAGTGTGAAAGCACCTCTTGAATTTATTAAAATGTGCTTCAATAACGTGGTTCTTTAATTGAAAAAAGAAAATATCCTTTATATTACTAATTTATTAAAGTTTAAGATGATGATTTGCAACATTTGAAAATAATAGAAAGAATATTTATAATTTCTTCAAAATTTTATTTAATTATAAATTTTTGAGTTCACTGGACTTAATTTTTATACATGCTTCATGCTCATATGATTCACTAGAGCATTTAAAGGCAATTGTGAATACACCCTAGAATCTATTAATTAGTTGCAATAAACCCCTAAAAATGCAAATCATGTTTTCAAATCGTCGCTAAATCTCCTATAATTGTTGCTAGTTATGATTTGGGGTATAAACCCGTATTTTAAAATTATAATAACAGAAATATTCTTCAAAAGTTTACAAGATTTATCCACACTTGATATAGGTCAAAATATACTTACAATTATTCCAACATTCAATGCAGGTATAGGAATTCTTTTAATTCTCTAGTTAAAAACGATTCTGTTTCCATTGATACTAAATGGTGTTCATACTTCATTTGCAGATCAGTCGTAAAGAACGCACAAGAAGACCACATTAATATGCAATAAGAAAAGGGGGTGTCTTTTGGCAGGTATAAAATTCTTTGGTTTTATCAATTTTACGCGGTTTCGCAAATGCATCACAGCTTTTGTGGATTTGGTTTCACATTCACGTCTTAGGCACTAAGAGTTCTTTTTTTTCTGTTTTTTGGAGCACGTTACTTGTCCTATAATGTCTGCATGATCTGATATTCTTTTCATGGACGTGATCCATATAATATTTATTCTTGCGTTACTAGTTCAGGACTCTATGAATATTATAGGTTTTTAAAAGAAAATTTTGTAGGTTTTGACTAAAACTTCGGTACTTACTAACATAATTAGGAAAATATAAACAACCCTATTAAGTACGTGATAAAAAAAAGAAAAAAAGGTAACAAAACCATACATAATTAGTGCAACTCTTGATACATACCGTATGCTCAAGACACCTATTAAGAAAATTAATCACACCAAGAAAAATTTACACAAGGATCAAACATGCATAACTTCAATCAAATACCACTCTGATTTCCACTTGTTTTCTTATATTTGAAATTTAACTACAATAATGGGAAAAAAATGAACAACGTAGGGTACGTTGTGTTTCGTGGAATTTTCCTTCTTCAATTTTTTTATATATTTATAGCTAGCAATTTAGCGTTGACAATGTTGAACACTTAGTCTAGGTTAATTGCAGTTGCTAGTAATTTTAGCATCCAATAAGGTGATAGTGGTGAGTGGTGGAGGTGGTTTATTAAAGCGGAAAATGACAATGAAAATTATGAAAATAATTTTATCTTTGTAAGAATACATCCAATAGATATTATATTATCATAGTTCAAGACCATTTTATCAGCCTTCTACTATCATCATATGTCGGCATCTCACACTGTACCTGTTAGTTTTAGTCGACTCCTTCAGAATGTTCTGAGGATTAGTAAGGTAATACATCATAATACAAACACTATAAAACTTCTGCGAAAAATGTTTCGAAAGTGCTTTCACAAAATAATAAACCCTTAGTTAGAGAAAAATGAATTCTCCTTTTTTCACCATGTTCTTTGTAGAGTGGATATCATGAATCCATAATTGCTCGGATTCGATTTCTCTCTGTTTATATTGTTTCATTTAGTCGAACTTTTATATCATGGACAATTTCAATTAGCAATTGCTAAACTAATTCGAAAACTGTAATAGGGGAGACTTTGCATTGCTTATATAGAGTTTCCCCGCAATGACCAAATTATTATACATAAAACCCTATTGCGGATTATTATTGCTTTTACCATGTGTAGGTTTAAATTAAAATGTGGAATATACATCGTATATTGTTTCTATATAGCAACATATGATTAATAGAAATATTGATAAAAACAAATGTGTAAGATGAAAAAAAGGAAATTATATTCATTCTTTGCGGGTATATGTGTAGTTTTGTAGTGTGGTAACCTAGGCGTAAAATTTTTAGTCGTCCTTGACTACTTAATAATTTATTGGCTATTCAAAATTTATACATCTATGCAAATAGCGTACTGTTTCCAGTTCGTTCCAGTTCAACTTTTTTGAATGGTTTCGCAGAAGAAACATTTTGACGGGAGATTATATAGCAATAACAGATTGACTAGGGAAGGGCATTAAAAGTTTGGAACTTAGTATAGCCAAGATAATCTTGCTCCAAGTTTCTTATGTAAAACCACGCTAGAAATAACTCGCATAATAATAATAATAATAATAACAAGGGAAGTGCATATAAAAGAGACTAATCATGTAAGAAGAAGTGCATATAAACTATGTCAAGATACGGTCACCTCGTGTGTGAGCGATCGGACGATATCGAATAAATTCTACGTATCATATCGAATTTAATTCCTCTGACATAATGCTTTAAGCTGATACAAATGGACTTTTATTGAGGGAAAAATAAAATATTTTCGAGTGAAATATGTGTCTATCATTATTTAAAAAAATTATATAAATATTAGTTATATGAAAAATTTTACAAAAATATTATAAAAATACTAAAACTATATTGTATCTTTAAAATACAACACACATAATAATACTTTTCTCGCATTTATGAAATGTGACAATAACAAACTACTAGTAATCCTCTATATCGTATTTTAAAAATACGATACCAATACTGTGAGATTATCGCATTTCAAAGATATGATATAGCCTTGGTCTTACTATAGAAACTTGAACACAAGATTTATGATTTAGGTACTATATGGTATTTAAAAAATGCAACATATTAGTATTAGGCATTATTGTATTTCATAAATGTATATTTTTAAGATGCGACATATTTAGAATTTTCTATATTGCATCTTTAAAATGTGATATATGTTTGATATTTTAGTAATTTTTTTTATATAATTTATATTTTTATAATTTTTTTTTATTTTAATTATAAACAAGTAATTTTCTCTATTTCCTAATCATTTAATTTGGGATACCGACATGCCAATAAGAAAAAGTGAAACATCTATGCTAGGATAATTTAAAGCATTGGCAACAACCATCTTGAAATATAATGTACAACTAAATATATCATGTTAAAAACAAGCACACACTTTTTACAATGATTTGCACGGTTTGGTTTAGTTTCGATTTTTATTTAAATTAAACCGAATCGAATCGAATCAAACTAAACCATAATAATATGATTTGGTTCTTGATCGCTTTAAACCGGACAATATATAGTTTGGATTAGAAACTTTTTCAAATTATGATGCTTTGATTTAATTCAAATAGGTTTGAAGTTTGTAGTATAATTTGTGTTAAAAAAATAAGTATATAATGTGTAATCTTACATCACAATTACTAACTTCTTAATGGTAGCATGTAATGATGCTACTTAGTTGTTAGAGTTAATTTTTATTCAAATGCAAGTAAAGAATATTTGAGGTATCTTAACAGCTACTTTTTATTCATAAAGTTAGAACATGATATAAATCTAAAGTCAATTTACATGCATATCCCAATAACTTGTGTTTATAAAAGTTATATGCATATAAATTTTTGTAAGTATATGATTAAGTCTCATTTAAATACCATGTTACCATAAAGGAATTTTTTTTTCAATTATAAATAAAATATTACTTTGTTTTCAAAATGATTCAATCTCACTGAGTCAGATTTAAATTACCCTTTTATACCAATCATAAACTTTTGATTTAGCTTGGATTGAAAATTTTCTAAGACCAAATTTAAAAGAAAAAAGAAAAGAGCCATATTTTTTATTTGGTTTGGTTTGATTTAAAAATTTTAGTGTAATTAGGCCGATTTTTTTCTCCACTCCTACGGTCTACGTAGACCTAAAAACATACTTGCAAAGGCGAAAAGACAAGCTTCCTAAATCCCCATATTGCAGTTCCAATCATAACTAGCAAGTGACGTTTCGTCTTTAAGAGGACAGATCCGAAGGAAATTTATAAAGCCAACAAAATCGAGAAAAAGACTCATTCGCCTGTAAAAAGATTATAATAACATAGATATCAACTACGTGCTTTAATTTTTATATTAAATAATTAAAGATGCAGCATAATGTGGAATTGTCTCTTTATTAGAACTCTTTAGTGAGACAGAAATCTTAACCTCTAAAATCTCATAATATTGTTGTCATGATGGATGAATCCCAAGCACATACACGACAGTGAATTTTCATTATTCGCACGAACACTTGCGATTGCATGCTTCTTCCTCCACATGTTGTTGTTATCATCATCATCTTCTTCTTATATAAGGTTTTATATCTTAATTATATTTCCTCTTTCATTTCTCTCACCCTATTGTTTTTGGGTCCTTTTTTTTCTCCCACATATATTTTCAGGTGCTTGTGCTTATCTTTTATGTCTAACTAAACATAAGTATGTAAAGTATGAAAATCCAAATACAAGTACATAAAGCGGAAAAAGAAGAAAACATGGATACGCACTTTTCTTTTTTATAAGTACTCGTTATATATATATTTATACATACATATATATATATATATATATATAAAATTATGGCTAGGCAGCATATCCAAAGTTTTTGCCTCAAAGCGTTTAGGATAATAGTGCATCCGTATATATAATATAACATATACATTTATATGAAAATTATAACTTGAGTATCAAGATATGCATGAAATGAGATGAGACAAATTACTCAAAGCTGAACATGCATATGTGATGGGACCCCTCATGCATCTAGCAACAACTATTTACATGCACAAAGCTAGAATATGATGATGTCTAGCTAAGAGAATGGGCTAAAGTAATATTGTTCAGACATTGCCCATATTCATGTTCTTCTCTCCCTACCTACATATTATTTACACATAGCTTCTTTTTTCTTATTTTTTCACATATGATGTATGGTCGGTCAGCCGTAAGCAACACATAGGGCATGTTAAAGAAGCAGGACTTAAAAATATATGTAATTCCTTCCATAGACAGGCCAATATGGACAATGACTTAACAACTCCATTAGGCTATTACCAAAAAGTATTAAAAAGGGAACTAACAAGTAGTAAACATATCCCACCACAATTAATCTCAATCCCATGCTTGTACTCATCATCTCTATGATTATTGTACTCACCTTGTATACACATAATAACAATCATAATCATTTTATTTTTTTATTTTTAACTAATCGAATGAACTGTAAAAACTTTCATTATATGATTTTATTTTCATATAAAACCATTATTACAATCTTTAAAATGATGTTAAGAGGATTGCATATAAGTAGCAACTATTTAGTGGCTTTAACTACATTTTTGGGTATATATATATATATTCAAAATTAGTAAAATCAAATTTTTGTAAGATAAAGGGTCTACTTGTATCAGACTAATAATTAAAGGGTACATTTGAAACTTAGCCCTAGCTAGCACGATCATTCACATCATTCATCATATCCATGATGACCAAAGCGATCCCAAATCCATGTCCATCATTTATAACTTAGTTCTCCACATGCATGATGAGATATGTTACCACAAAAAGAAAACTTACATAATCCTATTCTAAGGGGGAAAAAATATGTATACCTCATGGCCAAGTTACTGTCGTTACATCTTTCCACATCCATGCGTGCCTATCCTCAAAGACATTAATGCAATTAAAAGCTTTACACGGAAAAACTTTTCACAACAATCCCATCAACAATAAAATATATAATAAAGGATGCAAGTTCCCAAGTTCATTCTCTAACTTCTCTTTTCCCCCATCAAGTCCTAGAGGGCTTAATGTAAAGAAGCTAAAGAGATTTTAGACCAACTTTATGACAAATGGAGAAACCCTAACCCTAAATTTCCTGCCGAATGCACCCACTTCATGATATCGATGACATGTACATATGCAAATGCATGTAGAAAAAAGAGAACCGATTTAATTCTGGTAATGAAGGTGACAAGAACGAGACAATAATCTATTAAAGGATTGAATAAGATGCAAAAATCAACGCATTTATACTTGAGAAAGATAATCGATTACTACATAGGTAATGTAAACAAAGCTAAAAGAGAAACAGGATGCTTTTAAGTGTCTTTATTTTGTGGAAAGCGTTTTGTTGAATTTTTTTTTTTTTTTTGTTGAAATTTTGGACATATTTCATGGAAATGCATTCAACAAATTTACTATCTGTAAATTTTTCTAAATTTAGCATTTTAAGATATTATTGTCTAATTGATTGTTGAAATTATAGGGAAGAAAATGATAATATACTATGTTATAAGATATTTTAAGAATTTAAATGATCTCAATCGTTGATTGTTAAATTTAGAATAACTTAAAAAGTGTAAATTTAGAAGATCTAGATCCTATTAGATATCCTATAGCTGTTTTGTTAAGATATGATCTCTTTGCAAAGAAAATGTTAATAAAAATGATTTGTGTTTTATTTTTTTCCTTCAAAAATCATTTTTTCCTATTTACACAGTATTTTCTGTGGTTGTAAATCACCATGTCAGCGATTCAACATGGCATCACATTTCACAAAAAACTTATTTTGGAAAAACCATTCATAACTGTCTTCCATAAATTTGCTATGTTCATGTTAGGCAATTGTGAGATGTAAATTGCAACAAATACAAAAATATTATAAAAGCATTTTATGAAAGGAAAAATAATATATAAATAAACAAATAAAACCCTAAGGATTGCAAGAGTAGGTAAGAAAAGGGTAAAAAAAAAAAAAAAAAATCTACTACACAAACTCTACTCCAGATGATAGTTCTACATGTACATGTGCATCATGAAACAAGCATAGAGAAAAGGGTGCAAGATGGATGTATTGAGTTCTACATTTATAAAATTATGCATCTAATAGATGAAAATTTGGTGTGAATATACGAACCTTCCCACATTTTATAATGTAGACATACTTTTTCGTATAAAATTTGCGTATCCAAATAAATAACTATACAGTATATAATAAAATAGCATTACAGAAAGCAAAAGGAATATACTCCGTGGAGAATAATTAGGGGGAAAAAAGAAAGACCGAATAGTATTTCATATAATTAAAAAGGAAAATGAAATACAGAGTCATGAACAATCGCCACAAAATGCGATCAAGATGCGACTATAGATGGCTGCATCATTCTAATTTAACATACATAATTTATAGAAAAGCAACAAAGTTCCTAAGAAAATGGTGAAAAGGGGTTGGTTCTTAATAAGCCTAACTAATGTAAACCCCACAAGTAGTTAGAGAATTACATACCGGTAGTAATAATGAACAAATAGAACAAATCAACTGAGTAATCACTTTTCTTTAGGCTCCACTCTCATTTGTGATGGCACCATGTCTTGAAGAAGTCCATGGTCTCTTATCAAAGAGGATGGAGAAGAGCTTGCCACGGGATTCGGTCTCTCTTGATACAAACTAGATGTAAAAGAAGTAGCAGCAGCAACAACAGTAGGAGTAGTAGTGGTAGCAGTAGGAGTAATAGTAGGAGATGGAGCACGTAAGCCACTCGAGTTCGTACTAAATGTTAAGGATGGGGACGATCTATACAAGTAAGGATGTTGTTGATAGTGAGGTTGTGGAATAAGAAAAGGATTATTATGATGAGCCATGGCGCCGCCGTATGCGGTGGTATCCGGCATGATACCAATGGTACTACCCCTTGGTGTAATGGGGCTCGGATGCGTATGTTGGCCTTCATATGTAGTGACTACAATGGAGGGATCGTCGGACGATCTCTCCACCCGCTTCTTAACACCACACCCGGCGCTAGTGCAACGATAATAGCTCCTGCCCAAGAAAAAGTTCCATCACAAACAATCAAACATTAAGTAATAATTTAGTACGATAAAGTTCGATATATACTTTGATTGATTAGAGAATCATCATTATTGTAATAATCATAACTTGCTTTTGATTTTTGTTACTAGTGATGAGAAATTATAATTTCTTTTCTTTCTTTTGTGAAAATTAAGAAGATACGGCATGAACATATAAAACATAGAGGATATGTTTTTGTACTACCTCGGATAAGGGCTGTTTTTAACAGCTTTTTGACCGTACTTTCTCCATCTGTACCCATCATCTAAGTGATCAACTTCACTCTTGGTCATGAACGCAAATCTTGGCTCCCTTTGCTTCTTTTGATTTTTCTTTTTAGGTTTCAACCTAAACCCAACACCGAAAGGGAGAAAAAAAGAAAAACACATAATTAATCAACTTTATTTGAAAATGATATTTATAAATTAAATAAAAATTATGAGAGAGAGAAGATTTCATGCTTAGATTGCACACTAGCTAAAACCGCGTTACGCATTTTACGCAGTCATGTGGTAGTATAAGTACAAAAACAACACAAAACCCATAAATCATTCATATAGCTACTCAGCAAGCAAAATTTAAAATTTCAAATATTTGATAGAAAACAGGGAATTGATTTTTCAATTTGTTTAATTGTCCTACTGTAAGAGATATGACAAAGAAATAGTAGAAGTAGAATAGTAGATTGAATGAATTGAAGACATAATCGTATAATTTATGACATTATTAGGTAACTATAGAGGTTAATAAATTTATTAAACTTACTGTTTTTTGGTCTTGTCTTGATCCTGCTCATCTTGGTCTTCACCCACTTTATTATCAGGATCATCGTTGGCCGCTTCGTTGGATGAAGAAGAGATCGATGAAGAATTCGGTGTCGCCGGGGTGTTCACCACCTCCGATGACTCGGGCTGCATGGTGGAGGCAGGTGAGGGAAGCGGCTGCGACAATTGCGATTGCTGCAACTGCGTTTGTGCTTGTGCTTGTGCTTGTGTTTGCAGCTTCGACTCATGTCGAGTTGCTTGTAGTAAACCTGGTTGAAACTGATCTTGAATCCGATGCTGGTGAAGCTGATGCTGATGCGTCAGCAGCATCGGGTTTTGTGAGGTGAGAGTTGTATCGAAGAAATAAGGAGTGGTAGTGGTAGCAGCACCAGCACTAGCATTAGCACTAGCACTAGCACTAGCACTGATGGTAGATAAATCCTGCAAGCCCAACAAATCCATGAATCCAAAAGAAGAGAATCCACCTTTTGGATCACCACCTTGGATTTGATCACATGGCATCATCATCGTCATATCAAAAAAGCTATTACTTCCTCCTCCTGTTGTTGCTCCTCCTCCTCCTCCTAATCCGAAGCAATTCGGAATAATTTCATCTGAAAATGTAGAGGTTGCCATGGAAATAATGGAATTTTCATCACAAGTTGTAGTACTAGTGCTAGCCTTCACCAATATCTCTTGTGGGTTAATTTTCTTCTCCATCTATGTATCAATAATCAAAAGCTATATACCTACTAGCACATATTCCTTTTTTGAACTTGCTCTTCAAGTCTTTTAGTGTGTTATTTTGAATAGAATAGAATAAGAGAGAGAGAGAGAGAGACACAGTGTCTATGTGTATAAAAAAGATAAAAGGGGGAGTTGTTTATGAAAATGTGAATGAGAACTTTCACTTGCGTTTTTGTTTTTGTGTTTGGAGAACAGCTATAATAATGTTGCATTCCCACCTTAAGTTGACCGGCAAATGCCGGTTATGAATTGGTACGGAAGTATGAATATCTACCTTGCCACGCATTAAATGCGAGGCGACCGACTTCTGTTTATCGATGCCTTCCGACGCGGATTATTGACCGGTTTACCGGTTCATTATGGAGGGTTTTCTTTTTTTTTTTTTTCAGAACAAATATGGAGAGACTTTTATTAGGGGGAAAATTGATTCAAATACCGTGTTTATAAAGATCTGGCCATACCATCAAGGTGATAAGCACGGTAGATTAAATAAAATACTCTTGATAAAACCCTTAATGAAAGAGAAATGATATTTATCTAAACTTTATTTTTATAAGTATATGAAATATCATGTGAGTAGATCATATAAGAAAGAAAAGTTTATACATAAATAATTGAATACATGAGGTTATTTATTGATATTTATAGTTAATATTTATTATTCGTTTGTCATAAGTTAATATAATTCATCAAAGATGGAAGAAAACCCAAGCCTTATTAAATATTTTCCCTTTTAGGGTTATATTGACATACTTCCATTTACATATGTACATAATTGGCTTGTGTGCATGTGATAATCAATATACTGGCTACCCTTTTTCTTATTAGTTACTTTCCCGGATCTAAAATTTTATCAGGCTACTTTTGGATCCACAAACTTTTTAGACCTAGCTAGTTAGTATAGTTTTCTAATTTTCCGACATTGCGAAGTTTATTTTATTAAATTTTGGTTTGTGTCTAATTAATCTTTTATTACTTCATAATTGCAACCTTTTGATAAAAAGAGGGTGATAGATGAAAATACGCCATGTTTGATTTAGTATATACCTCCTAAAGTTTAATTAATTAATTAATTTATTTATTTATTTTTATATTTATAGCTATGGTAGGAAAATAATCCATGGAACAAACTAACCTTATTGAATGAATGCATGCAAAAAATAAGTTTATGATTCAATTTTTTAATTTATGTTTGGCCTTTTATTTTGCAAGGATCGAGTTATTCTGATGAAAAAAAAAAAAAAAAGAACTTGCATTTAAAATTTGAGTGAACACTTATTTTCGCTGACTATTACTAGTCCAATATATGAGATAGATACCCGTTGGACAATAATAAAGTATGCTCCTTAAAATAAATACAAAATGTCCCAATTCCAATTGTTTTTTTCTTAGTAAGAAGGTCCAGAGCTAGCGGCAAATTGTTTCCTTTAGAGCCTAGACTTAATAATACATATATAAACTTTGGAATAGGTTGACCATTGATGGGGCAGGCGATGGGCCATTACGTGCTGTGTCTCTTTTTTGGTTAGTAGTTAAGTGATCAAATGAGACTTTTTCTTCTTGGATTTTTGTGAAATCATATTTTTGGGTTCTTGCTTTCGTGGAATGAATAACAGTTTGCAATTGCGGTGACAAGATGTTGGCTTTCTTTCTTTATGACTGGGTGCAAAAGGTATCTGGACGAGTTAAATATTGTAAATCCATATTTGATTTAAAAGGGTTTTGAAAGTAGAAATCTTTTCTGGTGCTAACTTCTTCTCGTGAGGATCGAATTAACAAAACTACTTAAATAATAAAAAAATTAAATATATTAATCTCTAAAATATCCCGTAAAAATTAAAGACATGATGCCTTTCATAGATGCTATTATAAATCTAACCAATCAAGTTTCTAGATCTCTTTTCTTGAATGAACGAGAACAACATGTGCTTATATAATTTTAATTTTCAAAATTCATTAGGCTAGCTAGGCTATCAAAGTTGATGTTATAGGCGATTAGAAGTTTAAATATTATACCGACACGCATTTAGAAATATACGCTTGGGCATGTTTAATTGGGTCAAGCTTCTTATAGATCAAATCAGCAGATTACTTATCCTATATGATAAATATTTTTAACAGTAATACACTAATACTTGATAAAACAGGCCAAAACTTGGGATATTTACAGGAAATGCATGCTAAGATAATAACAAAAGAATAAACAGAAAGAAAAAATTCAAATGAAATAACTTTAATATGTTTCCCCCTTTTTTTTTCTTTCGAATTTTTTTTGGTGAAAAATATCGTGTATATTTTCAACGTTTCCGTTATATTTACTATTTATCATCAATTGTCAATACTATTATAATCAGACTCCAAAGCATTTGTAATTACTGTGCCTAATGGTTAGCGATATTAGGAGGTTGATAGTAATGAACAGCCATTAACAATGATTATTAATTAGACTTTATTTGGTTTATTAGGAATATGATTCCAAAAGATAGGAATTCAAACAAAACACAATAGCATTCTATATTCGTTATTTATAATTACTTATATAATTGATTGTTAATCAAATGTTAAGGAATTAGAATCTAAGAATCAGATTCTAAGACAGGAAACCAAACAAAGCCGTAATCTCCGCATAGGAATAATCTTCTTGTTATTTCTCTCTCTCTCTTTTTTTTTTTTTGGAATAATATGTTTATTCAAAATTAAAAATTATATCTTGATTGATCGATATATTTTCTTTCTACCAATTCTTATACAACATGTAGCTCCCAAGAAGCATATACATTTAGTAATTTGAAAAGCAAAATCATCTAATCAGACATTTCTTTTGACCTATTTTTGCATTTCAAAGAAAAAAGAGATAGTCTATAGAGAGGTGAATCTACTTTATATTTATTCATATACTATTCTTTTACTTTTACCCTCTCATAGGTTAAGTATTGACCATCCTTTTCAAATAGATTTCTAGGATATACGGGTCCAATTTTTCATCTTTTGTCCAAATCCATTCCTGATCTGTTGTGAAATGCATGTCCAGTTTCCATGCGTTCATAGTATGTATCCAACAAATACTCAAACCCTATTTTTGTTTTTCTAGGGTTAATAGCATACATACATACATACATATATATATATATATATATATATATATACACACACACAACAGTTGGCTAGATCTATATGTTTTTAACATTTCATAATTTTTGAAAATAAATATATATATATCTTATATTATGACTAAAGTCTAAAATAATAATTATTCATAATCATTTTAGTAACATAATTTTTGGATTTTAATAATAATTTGAGTATAATATATAATTTCAAAAGTTATAGAGAGCCTTTAAGAATTAAGAAGCCCTCAAAAAGTTTTAGAAAGTTACATGGATCTCAAACTTTCCATGCGAGGCAAAAGTAGCTTGCTGAAAAAGAAGGAGACGGTGGCCTATTACTTTCGAAACGAGGGACCGACAAGCGCAGACACACAAGGAATTAACGTATTAACATTAACCGCGTATGGGCATGTACGTATGTACGTGTGTGTGAGCGTGTAAAAGAAGCTTCGGCACGTGTGGAAGTCCCCTTGTCTGAAATGTAGTGTGCACACAGTCATAAAATCCGCGCTTCTCTTTTCCGACAAGCCAACTAAACCGGTCAATTGGAGAAAATCTTCGTTGCTTCCGTACCCAGTGCAAATAATCCCCGGACTCTCGTTTAGTGTGGATTTATTATTTGAACTTTCAAAGGTACACATCATTCTTTCAACTTTGATATAAATGATTTTTCCTTTTTTTAATTCAAGAAAATATATTAATTTCAATATTTGGGGAACTTGGAAGTATATTTTGGTGAGTTTAAGATAATGTTTTCACATTGAGGTCAAAGTTTAGGAATATTTACAATCTCTAAGAGTTATTTACTAATTCAACAAAATTGAGTAAGTGATTTATAATATTTAAAAATTTAGAGGGTAAATTCACACTTAAGTCAAAATTGTAGGGTTATTTACATTTTCCCTTATAGTTTTTATAGTTATAACTGTAAAAAAAAAATTATAAACAAAAAGTATTTTAGTTCCGTTTAGTTCCAATTTTCATATAATTTAAATACATGTATCAAGTTTAAAGAAAAAAATATATGAAAAGTAAAATTACATATCAAATAAATATGAAAGGGTAAATTACAATGATATCCCAATAAATATTAAAATTATAAAGACATTCGAGACTTTCTAAAGTAACACAAATTGAACTCCTTGAAAACTACTGAAATTGAAGAAATCATCGTTGCTTTCTTTCCTATTGCAAATAATCTCTAGACCCTTATTTAGTATGGATTCGTTATTTGAATTTTTAAAGGTTATAACTTATCCTTTAAACTTTTATATAAATGACGTTTACTTTTTTTATTAAAAAAAATTGAAGTCAATATATAAAGAGCTTAAAATATAGTGTGATAAGTTTGAAACAATATCTCTATATCAAGATCAAAATTTATGAAGTATTTATAACATTCAGGGATTATTTATCAATTTACTAAAATTGAGGTAGTGGTTTTGCCACATTTAAAAGTGTAGACAATAAATGCATACCCAAATCAAAATTGAGAGGGTTATTAACATTTTTCCCTTTAGTTTTTACAATTATAAGGGGAAAAAAATTATAAATGATGTAAGCCTCGTAATTGGATGGTTCGGATTCAGTACGTAAAATTTATGGTGATTGTAAGAGTTATCTAATTAAACTCAAATTTTACTACAAAGCTTGGAATATTAGTATAAATGGCCCAGTAAGTTTGCATTTAAAAAAATAAAAAAATTAAATATTATATTTATTTTACTCATTATTTAGTGAAAATACTTAAAATAAGTTTCGATAATAAATGAATTATTAGAAATAATATATATATATATATATTAAAATCATAAAATAACATGAATAATATTTAGAAGTGTTTACTCTTATTAAATTTGAATTTTTATGTAGGAAAATATACCTAAAATCACCTAAAATACCTAATGAAAACTAATAAAAAATTTCCAAAAATTTTATGGCAATTTGTAACCCTGTACTTTTAGCATGGCAATCAGTAAGGGATGAGTTTGGAGGGTTAATAGAAGATTAGGAAACCTACAATTGCCAATTACCTTAAGTAGAGGACACTTATCCATTATAAAATTCCCTAATTGGCAATTACCTTATCATAAATTCAATTGCCCTCTTCAACTATCATTTTGGATAGTGCAATATATAAGAAAAATAGAGAGAGTCTTCGGAGAGTTGAGTGTATATTTTATAAAAATAAGACAAAAATAAGTGCGATTAAGTGTAATTGGAGTACAACAATCTAGGTAGTTGCTAGAAAACAACCAAGGCTGGTGTTTGAAGGGGAGACCAGTGCCTAAGTTATTCGTTAAGGGTGATGATAGGAATTAGCCTACAACTATCTCTAGGTCAAGGCTGACTTGTTCTAAGCTAAAGCCCACCTCGTCTTGTCTAAGGCCAACTTGGCATACTTGAGGTTGAGCCAAGACTAGAAGGCTAAGAAAGGAAGAAAAGACAACTCTGCAACAGCTCTATCATTTGCCAAGGAGATAAGAGACCAGACAACCGAGGTGCCGAATCTGTAGACTAGCTTGGCACGGTAATATGAACCTAATGCCTAGGAATCCTAGAGCTTTGCAACTATAGGCTAACCTTACAAGAAGCTTAACCAAGCACTGTAAGACCTCAGCAACGCCTACCCAAACCAGGACATTCAACTACCAATCTCACTCAATTCGAATCTTACTCATTCAAGGACAGCTTGGATGACCTGTATGCCGGCTTTCTTATTAAAGGCACCATTTAACACAGTTTTGTTTACTTATAAATATTTTTCTTAACTTTAGTTATGGGCCTACTTAAGGGTTCAAGGCCTTGTATAATATTTACAGTTTATGACTTACTATAAATAGCCATTATTGTAATATTAATAGAGATCATTGATCATTAAGAGTATTATTTTCTTATAGAAACTTTTATCATGAGCTTGCTACGAGCTTATCTCCTTTTTTTTCGTGTGGTTATTGAGCATGCTATTCCTCTTTAATCCTTTTGTGTTCTTATCAATCTTCTTATTAAGATTGTGGTAAACCTTTATTTGAGTAAGTTAATGAGTTGCATCTCACCCTCATTTGAAACCCCGAACATTGGTTTGGTTTTCGTAAGTCATATTGAAATCCATTTCAAGCTCAACCCTCGATTGGTGTGTGATATCCATTCAGATTCGCATTCAAATCCCCATTTCATTTACTAATTTCTCACTTTTATTGAACTTCGAATACTCATTCGTAGTTTGTACTCACTACATACACTTCGAGTCATATCATCTTGGTATTAGAGCTTTGGGGCGACATGCGTATTGGTGTTCTTTAGAGTTTGATTGATGATTTGAACATTTCTGTTAATTGTTGTTTAATAGTGTAGTATATTACTCCTGTTCATAAGTAGTTGTGATATTGTGTTGTTTGTACTGGATTGTTGAGTTGAGTAACGGTAATTTTAGTAGTTGTTTAGGGTTGTAATTTGCCCTTAATAGTGCTGTAGTAGCTGAAGTAGTGTTTAGAAGTCATGGGTAGCTATAGAAAGCAAAGTTGTGGTAGTTTTAGTTGAGCTTAGTTAAGTATTCTTAGTGTTTGTTGAAATTCCTTAATAGAAGTTATTATACAAGTCAAATATGTCAGGAGATGATGTGGATATCAGTAGTGCTAATCCTCGTAGTGACTTGAGGAGATGTATTGATGACTTGGAATATTACATTCAAAATCTCACTAAATCGATCCAACAGCTCATTGGGATAGTTAGAGACCGTACACATGTTGGCTGAGGTGAAGGAAGAGACTGACCACCAACCAGTGGAAGTGATTCTAACGAGCCTGTTAATGATGAAAGGTAGTTGGAAAGAGCTTCCAAGTAGCACAAGAGAAGAGACCAACCTGAGCCGAAGAGAAATAGTGATAGGAGTATTGACTCTGAAGTGAACTAAAGATCCCGAAGAAGAGAACTAGAGCTGAAAAGAAATTTAGTCGAGTAAAGCTCCAATAGAAGTGTTCAATCCAAGGTGAACCGACTAGCTCGAAATGCCAGGGATGAGCTCTAAACACATAGTCAAGGACTTGACAACATCAAGCTTAAACTGTCGACCTTTAGTAAAAGTAGCCAACCTGAAGAGTTCCTTGATTGAGTTCCTAGAGTAGAGAAGTTATTTGAGTGTTATGAATGGGATGATCGGACCAAGGTTAAGTTAGACTCGTTGTCCCTTATTAAGTATGTAAGTCTTTGGTGGGATAAATTAATTGCTAAGCAAGATGCCAAAGGAGAAGAGTTGATAAGAACTTGGAGACTTATGAAGCGTTTGATGAATCAGTGATTTGTGCTAACCTACTTTAAGCAAGGGATGCTCCATGCTTCCTAACTCTTAAGGCAAAGACAAAACACTATTGAAGAGTACTTGCAAGAATTTGAAACCTTAATGACGAGAGGGAAGATTTTCTAGCCTCAGGATAACATTATTGCTAGGTTTTCAAGTAGACTCTATGATGACATTGACGACGTGGTTGAATTGTACCCATTCAACTCATTGGATGAGATGATCAATTTGACATTAAGTGTGGAGAGATAAAAGAGAAGGAGGCATTAGAGGTAGACTAGCCAACCTCAATAAGGCAGCCCTGAGTTTGAGAGGTATGATGAAAAGAGAAGGTTGGAGAAGAAGATGAAGAAAGGAGAGTTTAGTTAACCTGACCAGGCTAAAATAAACAAAATAAAGAAGTAGAAAATGCCCCAACATTAAGGCTTGAGAAGTTAAGTGCTTTAAGTGTTTGGGATACAGACATATTGCCTCCTAATGTCTGAATAAGAGGGTCATAATTCTGAAAAGTGAAGGACTGGATGCTTAAGTAGAGAGCTAAAGTGATAATAGCTCGGAGAGTGAGGGGACAATAAACATCTATCCTGAGATGGGAGAATTCTTAGCTATGATGAGTTGACCTAAAGGAAGACCCAAGTCAAAGGGAGAACTTATTCCACATCCAATGTTTAGTAAGTAGGAAGGCCTATTTCTTTGTTGTTGATGGAGGTAGTTGCACCAACATCGTTTCTACCAAGTTGATTACAAGGATGAAGCTGCTGACCTACCCACACCCTCGATCTTATGGACTAAAGTGGTTTAATGATAAGAGTATGGTCCATTTGCATAAAAGAGCTCGAATAGCATTCAAGGCAGGACAGTATGAGGATAAGATTGACTTTGACATGGTGCTTATAAATGTAGCAAATTTAATTCTTGGCCAACCTTAGGAGTACAACTGGAGAGTGCTCTACGATGGCTTCTTCAACACTTAGATAGTCTGGAAGGATGAGAATAACTATTATTTGACCCTTATGAGTGTTGAGGAGATTCAGAGTAACCTAGTGCCTATGGTGAAAAGAAAAGGGAAGAGGAGCCTGTTTGGCATCTATAAACCTTACGAGATTTTAGCAACCTAAAAGCGAAGTCGGATAAAAAAGTCTTCGAATGGTCCTTAGAACCACTCAGACATAATAATAAAACCTTAGGTAAGAGAATCAAACCCTAAACATTAAACCAAAACCCTAAAAGAAGTAAACCCGTAAAAACATAACTAAATGATAATAAAATCTTAAAAGGATCATTAGGCCTTAGTTAAACAATTAAATATCTTGACATGACAAATAAATACTAATTGTAAGTTTAAATTCGATAATAAAAGTGATTGATATCACTAAACAACTAAAACCTAACTTTTGAGCTCGTATGGGAATCAAATTACCTTAAATGAATATCAAACCTTAATTAAACTTTAAGCATACGTATAAGTACTTAAATTCGATATAGTGTAATATCAAAAATCTGACAAAGCCCTAAACACACCTTGATTGCACCTATTTAGGCTAATTGTGCTTAATTACTATTAATCACCCTAAACAATCCCTAATCCTTAACCAACCTCCATTGCATCTTAATTTACTACAAGTTAAACATAATTAAGGACTATAAGATAATTTCTTAATTATATTTAGTAAATCTTGTACCTTAAGGGGGCAAGATCTTCCTAAATTTGGTAATAAAGCAAAATGGTACATGGTTCCCTTTTTGGCCAAGTCCTTTATTACCCAAAAACACACACATTGTCCCCTACTCTCTCTCTCCTTACATGTCGGCCATCCCTCTCTCCCTCACTCATTTTGTTCATTTTTCCAAACCCTAAAACACACTCTAAAAATCAAACACCTAAAACACTCTCAAACTTCCCATACACCCACTATTGTTGACTACTACACCACCACCAAACCACCCACCACTAAGCCTCATGCCATACATACACATCCCTCTTATTGTTTGATGCACCCACACATCCGCACACATACATACACTCATGGCACAACACCCTTAAGAGGCTACTTCCACCTTTACTTCGGTAAGTGTTTAGGTTAGTGTTTCTTTAGTTTTTCTTGTAGGATAGTGTTTCAAAGTTACATTTTATTAGATAATCCTTGCTTTACAACAATGTCCTACATGTTTTAGGTTGTTTCATGAAGAACGAGTAAGGGTTAGTGAATGAAAAACACACATTAGTAAGAGTTATAACATTAGTAAGTAAGGTAGTGTAGTGTAGTATAGGTTTTAGAACTAAATCATTAAGTAGTGTGATGGAACCCCCATTTTATATGCATGCTGCCACTTACATGTTTCCATACCACTTGTTTATACATTATTATGTTATGATTATAGTAATAGATAAGTAAAAACATAGGTTATTTAAGTGAAGTCACCCCAAAAATAAGTGTTACATGAAAATAGAAGAAATGGCCTAAAGAACACTAGATGGCCCCACTTCCATGAACACTTCAAATCTATAAAATTTAGTTTATTAACTTAATAACATGATTATTTAGTATTAAGTATGATTTGGAACTTAATTTACCAAGTTATGTAGGCTAAAGTTTAGCTAAGGCCCTAAATTAGTTTAGTTAGTGATTAGGGGTTTAAAAATGGTGTTAATGACCACTTTAACCTTAATGACTAGATATTTAAACTTAATAAAAGTGGGCTAAACTTAAAGCCAATGTTAGGCTTAAGCCCAAAAAAATAAGTGGGTTTAGGCCTAAAGCTTTAAAATGAAATTTAGGCTTAAAAAAGCCTAAAAGAACTAACTTTAAAGCCTATATAGATAAGTGATTAGATCTAAACCTTAGATTGAAAGGCTTAGAATAAGTTAATTAAGAGGCCTACTAAACCGAAAGGTCCATCCAAGATACGTACTATAAGTCCCTTAGCGATTTAAAGCATTAAACTTAGAGAAATAGCCCATAAGAGTATTACTAAGGCCTATATTAAAAATTTAATGTGTTGGGCAGAAAAAGCCCAATTAAAATACTTAAAAGGAAGCCCTAATTATTGAGTATAAGGCCTAAGATCAAAAACCAAGCCTAAGGCCCAAAACTAGGTCTAAACTCTAAAGTAACCTAACTCACTCTTTGGGCTTACAACCTTGTAACACCTAAATCAAGAACTTGTTGACCTAAGTACCCAAAAATAACCTCATCAAATGAAAGAACATTTGAAAATGATGAAAACGACTATAATATCATAGAAAACAGAGTTAAAACAAAGAAAATACATCCGAATTACGAAAACATCTAAAATAGGGTTAGTAAGCTATAAGCCTAGTTAACTAATGCAAATAGAATACTTATAAACTTTAAGTGTATTCTTTAGGTGATAAGGATACTGAATTGGATGTAGTTGAAGACTACTAGGATTGCTAGGTGTCATGGCTGAGTGAGTATATCGCCCTTTATTTTACTTGTTGTGTGCTTCTACCTAGTGTACTATTTAAGTACATCTGATAATCGAATCTATTACAAGTTGGGTTATATGGGATATCATATGTGTAAGCTATGATTGATATTGATTGCAAAATATCTTAAGATAATTCAAATATCTATTGTTACTGCATTAGAATTCAGGATATTGGAGCGTTTGAATATAATTATTTGATTGCTCATGAATCTGAGCTAATAAATATTCGACCTTTAATTAAACTGGCCATGTATTGTACCTTATAACATGAATTTAAGGGTGTCAGCACTACGCAGTAGAATGGGAAATCATGCTTAATTGGATCTGTATTTAATATTGTGTATTGAGATTGTTATCATACAACATACAATGTATTTCATACAATATGTTTTTGTCTTGACCTTTGGGAACTACTTAGCTCTGGAGAGTACCACCTTTACTTGAGGTTGTATCGTATCTACTATCGAGGGTGATGATATTATTGAAGAGACTTTGTATTGGATGCAGATACTTGGGTCCTAACGTACTAAAATGCTTCCTAACCTTGGCAACGATAGCCGTAAAAATCGTACTATATACAGTTATTGGCCAACTGTATATACTGTTGCATTGCATATGTTTGTTCATGCATTTATATGCTTGATTAATAAATTGTTTGATATTATTTGATAGTAAGGTAGGAAGGTTACTCACTAAGCAGTTGAGCTTACCCCCTTCCCCCATATAGTTTGTTATTGCAGCAGGACCTTTAGTTGAAGCTGGACCGTAGGATGCTTGAGCTTAGTCGCACCGGGGTAGGGTTAATCAGTATGAAGAAGATGAGAGCTTAAGAGATCGCTTTACTTATATTTGAACTCTCTATTATTTTTCATAAGTATCCTTAGTTTAAGTAGCTTAGATTACTATAAATGACTTATTCTGGTACAGTATGACTTTTATTAGGAGAAAACCTTATATCTCCTTTTATTTATGTTTGTGTTGGTTTTAAATGGATGATATGATTTTATATTATGTGCTTAGCTATTACTTAATGCTAGTTATTACAAAGAAGTTGTAGTAGTAAAATGCCTCGTGTAATACGCCGAAGGCCCTTGATTAAGGATGGTGCTTGATCTCAGATCTTCTAATATTACATGGTAGTACTACCAAGACTTGACCCCCTTTTGGGTTGTGATAGCATCCAGGCCAATGCTCATTGCCTAAAGTAGAGGACAACTTCTTTTTAGCCCTGCGATGATGATAAGAATTAGCTTATGACAATCTCTAGGCTGAAGCCAACCTGTTCTAAGCTAAAGCCGACATGTTCTCATCCAAGGCCGACTTAGCACACCCGAGGTTGAGTTAGTTCACCTGAGGCCGAGTTAAGACCTGAAGGTCGAGAAAGGAAGGAAAGACAACTAGACAACAACTCTATTGCTTGCTAAGAAGATGAGAGATTAGACAGTTGAGGTACCAAGTCTGCGGACCAGTTCGGCATGGCAATATGAACTTAATGTTGAGCAATCTTAGAGCTTGGCAACTATAGGCTAACCTCACAAGAAGTTTAGCTAAGCATTGTAGGAACTCAACAACACCTACTTGAACCAGGACATTAAATTACCGACCTTACCCAGTTTGAATCCTACTCATTCTAGGATAGCTCAGATGACCCGCATGCCAACCTTCCTAGTAAATGCACCATTTAACACAGTTTTGTTTACTTGTAAATATTTTCCTTAACTTTAGTTGTGGGCTTACTTTATGGTTTAAGACCTTGTATATTATTTATAGTTTTACCACCAAGGTTTTAGGATTCACAATAAATAGCCACTATTGTAATAGAAATAGAGATCATCGATCATTAAGAGTATTATTTTCTCAAAGAAACTTCTCTCGTGAGCTTGCTATGGGCTTGTCTCCCTTTTTCTGTGTGTTCTTATCAATCTTCTTGTTAAGATTGTGATAAACCCTCATTTGAGTGATTTAGTGAATTGCATCTAACCCTCATTTGAAACCCCGAGCATTGGTTTGGTTTTCGTAAATTATATCGAAATCCATTTCGAGCTCAACCTTTGATTGTGTTTGTATCTTATTGCGTGATATCAATTCACATTTACATTCAAATCCCCTCCAAGTCATATTAAGTAGGGTAGTTAGAGGTAGATATAGCAACGATTTTTTGCGAGCATAAAAGCTTGATTGGATTTTCAATAATTCAATAAAGTTAGCAAATTGAGTCCAAATATTTGAGAAAAATATTATTTTGTTGTAATTGAATGTTGAAATATATCATCCTTAAGAAATCACTAAACCCGAGTCGATTTTGCTTTCATTTTCAAAAACCTTACCAATTTTGTTTTAACACCAAAATTTTTTTATATGGTAACTATAATATGTATTAAATTACCATGAAGAGTTTTTCATGAAAACTATTTTGTAAATTTTTATCTAATTTTTAGACCTCAAAATCCTATTAAATAGCTATTTGTGAAAATATATTTAATGATTTCTTGAGAAATTGACTTGGATTCAGACTTGGGTGACATTTTGATATATTATAATAATGAATGACGTTGACAAGTGAAATTTGTAGTGTTGAAAGTGTTGAATTTGAATATGGTAAACTTGGTGTTGAAATATGAGTTATATGTGATGTGTTTAAATAATAAAATAAGGTGAAGTTTAGCTTAAACTAAAATGGTGTTAGGCTGTATGGAGTAGTTTAATCATGGTCATGAGTAAACATAGTAGGAATTTATAGTAAAATGTGGAGTACATACTGATCAGAGGCTAATTTAAAGTTGAGATTAAAGACTAGGTGTATAAAGCAAGCTAAGAAATTGATTAAAAACTAAATCGGAGACTTTATATACCTAAAAGGAAGTTAGATAAACTTCAAAAAATGGGTCAGTAGATGTTCTTAGGATTTATGAGTAAATTATAATTAGGGGCTAAATTAGAGATTGAATTAAAGGCTAGTTAAAAGCAAGACTAAGGATGAGTGACCTAAAACCTAGATAATTAAATATAATAGAACCTTAAACTTATGTTAATAAATTGAGTATAGAATAAAGCTCATATACAACAATTGTATGAGCATTAAAACAACGATTATATTATAAGAACTAGCAGTAAAGGCATATCACAAGTCGCATCTTGGTGAGAAAAAGGAAGGTCTTTGTAAGTTTTAAATTAATACGTTATTATATTTTAGAGTACTGTTTTATAGTACATAGAAGTTTAAAAATATACTTGGTTGTGCTTGTAAGTAGCTAGCTTGTACGTATGCTTATATGTGTTTGAGCTTAATTGTATACTATTAGCTTATTGTATTGGATTGCATTTGTTTGTACTGTGTGAAATTGATTGGTTACCTTAAACCGATTTAAATATGTTGGACTTGAAATTTAAAACTATATATGTATTGCAACCTATTAGAAGACAGTTAGGATTCCTCAACTAAATATTGACCTCTTTGAAAGGGATAGTTGAAATGTCTTCATTCTTAATTGAATTAGGTGATAGGAGAGGAGTTCACAACAAGGGTGAAGGTAGTGGTTCAAAAGTAGTTACGGGAGGAGGGATATCTTCGTTGCATAAGCTTGAGTTTAGTCATGTGTTATTATATATGTATTGAAA
Source organism: Lumnitzera littorea (assembly GCA_024138015.1). Lineage (NCBI taxonomy): Eukaryota > Viridiplantae > Streptophyta > Magnoliopsida > Myrtales > Combretaceae > Lumnitzera > Lumnitzera littorea. The sequence goes on from JAMXBB010000004.1 coordinate 15,609,469, forward strand.
CTCCTCAAACTTATATTAGAGTGAGTGTAATTTTTCTAATCTTACGACAGATTAGATGATGTTATGCGATTTTGTTGTATTATATTTAATTAATTGATTGATAATCCTGTTTGTATTTGTTGTATAATTTTATGTCTACATCCCTATTTACTAAGCAGTTAGTTGTTCACATCCCTATAGATCTTTTTGCAAGTGTTGACTTCAATACCATGTTATAACTATCTTGAGGTTAGTTACTACTGGATTTTAGGGAGCGAGAATATAGAATTGGAGAACTGCTGGACCTTTTGAAACTTCTGGTTTTATCTTTTGGTCTTCTGAGAACAAACTATGCAAATATTTACTTAGCTTAAGTTAATTATGTAAATATTTGTTGAATTATCATAGTTTTAATATATGTTCTAAGACTTTCGTAAATAAAATAATAATATTTTCATATAAACTGTTTACTTCAAAACATGTTAGTCGTTGATGTCTTGAATAAATCAGGTCTATGTAGCGGTTATAAGGTTAGTTTTTATCTTAGGTTGGTTTGCAAGAATGGATTGTTATGACTCTGCCACTTCAGGACGATATAGTTCTTAATTAGTATTAGAGTGTGGTTCTAGTGAACTCGTTTAAATCTATTAAAAGAAAGTAAATATCCTAGGAACACAATAAGAGTGGGCAATAAAGGATTGTATTATGAACTATAAAATAAAGTGATTATAACATTAAGTTATGATAAATGATTAAGTGATCTTAAATCCATCCACAAGGTTATAGGGGTGAATTGATAGTTAGTTGGTTACAATTTTTAAGTGAAATGAAGAGGAGTCTCCTATTTAGTGTAGAGTTAAGATGCAAAGATTTTTGTTAGAGATGGTCAATTTGAATATGTTCAAGACTGTGGATGAGATTATCGATAAGTTTATCAACGGGATGTATTATAGTTGGCAAGACTCGTATGTATTAATGGAAGCTAACTTGAGTCTACATATAATAGATATTCTATGATAGTTACCTTTGAATAGAGATGGTTGGAAAGGGAATGGATTATGGCTTTAATGATGTAGGTGAGGTACTTTTCAGTGAGATTTGAATAAGGGGGACCTTATCCTATTAGTATTACTCATGTTTCGACTGGTGTACCTTATATCCCTAGTTGTTATCCTCAAGAGTTATTGACTAATTCCCATGCTTTCCTGAACCAACTACAACAGGTGTCACTGGCGGATTCTGTCACTCGATCCTGTATGGCACTTAGCATTCTTGACAACACTAAGGAAGGCTAAGTTAGCCTGTAATACACTCACAAATTTTAGAGAGAGAAACTTTGAAGGTATGTTGTATTCACTCAAATAACTTGTATCTTACATCTGAGGGGAACACCCCTATATATACAAAAAGCCTTTACAATTTAATGGTTAAAATTAATTTAATTTAACGGTTACAGTTGACTCCCAATTACCACATTCACCTTCCCCACCTACTAATATACAAGATTCTAGACTTCTCTGGAACCTTCTGGAGCTTTTCATCTTCTAGAAGCTTTTAAGGGGCTTGGGCTTTAGTCTTGGGCTTTAGGAACCTCTTGGGAATGGTCCATTTTGGGAGGTCTGTAACATTCTCCCTCACTTAATCTGGCGATGCCCTCGTCGCTCCTTCATCATGGAACTTTTGAATCTTGTCTTTGAATTGCCATAGTGCTTCGGCTGGTTCCCAACTGGCCTCGCTCTCCGATCTTCCCTTCCACATTACCATATACTCATGTTTGGGAGTCTGTCCACGTCTCCTCACATTTCTATCAGCTATGATCCCTTCAACTTCCTTATCAAATGAATCCCGTATTCCTATTAGGGCCCTTTGTGATATAGCTCTTATGGGGTCTTCCTCATCCTTGTGGAATGGTTTTAGCATGCTCACGTGGAAAACTGGGTGGAATTTCATTTTGGATGGAAGTTCCAATTTGTAAGACACTCACTCGACTCGTTTCATAATTGGGAATGGACCCTCGTAGTGCCTCATTAGACCTTTATGCAGTTGTCCCCTCGTACATTGTATCAAATGTAACTTAACAAGCACTTGGTCACCTACTTGGTATTCCATTGACCTACACTTCTTGTCTGCAATCTTCTTCATTCTCTTGATAGCTTGGTCTAAGTATGTCCGAGCTAAGTCATGATTTTCTTGCCATTCCCTTGCAAATTTATATACGGGAGGGTTGGACCCCGTATATTTGATTGTCACTGTATGAGAAGTTAAGGGTTGCCTTCCTAAGACAATCTCGAAAGGACTTTGTCCGATGGACTCATTCTTTTGTAAGTTGAACGAAAACTGCGCCACATCCAACAACTTGGTCCAATCGCGTTGGTTAGCTCCTATAAAATGCCTTAAGTATAATTCTACTAGAGCATTCACTTGCTCCATCTGACCATCCGTCTGGGGATGCAAACTAGATGAAAAGTTCAACTCAGATCCCAGAAGGTTGAAAAATTCTGTACAAAATTTCCCTGTGAATCGCCCATCTTGATCACTCACAATGTTTCTTAGCAAGCCTCAATACTTTACTACATGTCTTAGGAACAATCAGGCAGCCTCATCTACCGGGCACTCCTTTGTTGCTGGAACAAAAGTTGCGTATTTTGAGAACCTATCTACTACAACCATGATTATACCATACCCTTCCGATCGGGGCAAACTTACAATAAAGTCCATGGAAACACTCTCCCATGGCCGTTCAGGAATGGGAAGAGGCTCTAGTAGCCCTGGAGTTGCCTTGTGTTCAACTTTGTCTTATTGTCACATGAGATAAGTTCGGACATAGCTCTCAACATCTTCCCTCATGTGTGGCCAAAAATACTTTTCCTCAACTAAGGCTTGGGTACATAGCTCTCAACATCTTCTCTCATGTGTGGCTAAAAATACTTTTCCTCCACTAAGGCTTGGGTACGGTGATTTCTGGATGACCTGCCCATTTAGAATCATGACATTCTCTAAGTATCTCCCTTCTTAGGTTCAAGGATCGGGGCACATAAATTCGATGTCCTTTTGTACATATTAGTTCATTCTTTTTCCAAAATATCCTTGTTTTCCTTTCTTGACATTGGATCAATAGAGCTTTAGCTTGTTTATCACTCTCCATCCCCTCTTGAATTCTATCAACAAAGTTGCTTTCAGGTTTGTTGATGGCTGCCAACTCAACCCTTCGGCTCAAAGCATCTGCTACGACGTTAGTTTTACCTGACTTATGTTTAAGGTCGAAATCAAATTTTGCTAGAAAAACCTACCATCGGGCTTGCTTAGGAGAGAGCTTCTTTTGAGTCTGAAAAAAGCTAGTGGCCATATTGTCAGTTTTGACCACAAACTTCTTCCCTAACAAGTAATGCCTTCATACCTGAAGACAATGTATTATCGCCGTCATCTCCTTTTCATGCACTAGATATCGCTTCTCTGTATCATTCAGCTTCCGGCTCTCAAATGCCACAGGGTGTCCTTCCTACATGAAAACCCCTCCAATAGCAAAATCACTAGTATCTATACATACCTCAAAGGGTTTGCTAAAGTTAGGAAGGAGAAGGACCGGTTCCTTAGTGATTGCTATCTTCAAGGTCTTGAGTGCCTGTCGTCTATCTGTACTCCAAACCCAAGGGGTATTCTTTTTAAGTATGTCTGTCAATGGGCTCGCTATCCTCGAATAGTCCTTAATGAATCTTTTGTAGTAATTCACTAAGCCAAGGAAGGATCTCAACTTAGTAGGCTTGGTGGGCTCCTTCCAATCCCAGATGGCCCGCACCTTTCCTTTGTCTATTCTAATCTTTCCTTTCCCCATTATGAGACCAAGGAATGTCACCTCTTCTTGTGCAAAAGCACATTTCTCTAATTTCACATATAGATCATTCCTTCTCAAAGTTAAGAATACCGAGCAAAGGTGCTCTATGTGTTCCTCCAACGTCTTATAATAAATCATAATGTCATCCAAGTATACTACTACAAATTGATCAAGAAAGGGGGCCAAAACACGATTCATAAGTGTATAGAAAGTAGCCGAGGCATTGGTAAGGCCGAACGGCATGACCAGGAATTCAAAAGCACCATACCTTGTAACACAAATGGTCTTGGGTTCATCTCCATCTGCAATCCTTACTTGGTGATATCCCAACCGTAAATCCAACTTGGAGAAGTATCTAACTTCTCCTAACCTATCGAATAGGTCCAATACCAGTGGAATGTGATACTTATTCTTTATAATGACCTTATTTAGGGCTTGATAATCAATACACATTTGGAGTGGTCCATCTTGTTTCTTCTGAAAGAGTACAGGAGCTCTAAAAGGTACCTTTGAAGGCCTAATGAAACCTGCTTCTAGTAATTCCTTTAATTGTCGCCTTAACTCTTCTAATTCTAGAGGTGACGTCTTGTACGGGATGGCGGCGGGCGGCTTGGCTCTAGGTTCCAATTGTATCACATGGTCTACCTCTCTTCTTGGTGGTAACTTCTTAGGCAACATTGGCCGCATTATATCCCTAAATTCTTTCAATATCTCCCCCACTTGAGGTGGAACCCTTTCTTGACCAATAGTTTCTTCCCTGACTTTTAAGGCAGGTAAGTAAGTAACTTCATTCTTCTTGAGTTCCTTTTCCAATTGTATAGCTGATAGGAATTTGATGGCTTGGCCTACCTTTCTTATGACGGGGATTACACATTATGAGTTGTGATCAAGTATACAAATGCAGTTAGCCCGCGGTATGATAAGCGCATCAATGCGATCTAGGAAATCCATCCCAATCACAAACTCAAAATCATTCATTAGCACTACTTCAATTGTCTCCTTTCCCTGCCAACCCCCCAATATGGAGCTCTATCCTCTTGGCTACTCCAATAGTGAGAACTTCTTTTGAGTTAACTGTTTTGAGCCATGTTTTAGTCTCCTTCACTTTTAGCCCCAACTTCTTTGCTGCCGCCCCAACTTCTTTGCTGCCATATCAGAAATGAAAAGATGAGATGCTTCTGTGTCTACGAGGGCATTAAGTTTCTTACCTGCTACCGATACTTCAATATACATCAATCCTTTTCTTTTGTTAATTTGAGATTTCATGGCACTGAGTAGACGAACTGACCCTAACTGAGCCTCATCCCCTTCATCTGAGCTTTTACCTACTACTAGCACCACCAATCTCTCTTTCTTCAGACACTCCCTGACATAATAGGGACCATTACAGAAATAACATTTCAATTCACGGGGTTTTCATCTTTCCCCGTCTCTCCCTTCATGGTTGAGGTTTGGGATCTCCAACATCAACTCTGAAAATTCCTTTACATATTACTTTATGTCACCCTTATGGGTTAGGTGACGCAATTTCACCTTTACTTCCTTAGCAGCATTTTGAGGGGAGAATTGACCCTTCAACTCTTGTACAAAATTATCCCATGTGTTTATATCAGCCACCCTCCTGCGCCACCATACCATAGCAGAGTCTTTCAGATACATGGCAACAGTATGTACTTTTCTAGCATCATCTAAGTTTCCTACAGGGTTAAAGAATTGTTCCACTCCCTATAAGAGGTTGTCTACTTCTCGAGCAGACTGCGTTCCATTAAAATGCTCTAGCTTTGGAACATCGACCCTATGGCTCGTCTAGACAGTCACTCCATTTGCAACAGCAATTTGATAAGCTGTCAATTGTGTCTTGAGATCTTCAATCTCCTAACGCATGGCTACTACCACTACATCAATCTTAGTTTCATAAGCCTCTTCCTTAGTTTCTAAAGCTGTGACTCGAGCTTGGAGAGCATTACCCTTCTCTTCAATAATGTTTCCATGCTGGCTAAGCTCTTCTACTACCCGATTCAGTGCTCCTTGCAATTCACCTCGAAGTTCTTCTTCCATTTCCTCAAGACTGCCTTGAGACTCATCAAATTGTTCCTTGGCCTCAGCAATGCTCAACTCTACCTTATTTATCCTATTAAGGAGGGAGTTCAACAAGTCTCAAGACCTAGCCCTTTGCCTGGTAATACGGCGATTATCATGGTTGGCTAACTCATCGACCATTGAAGTGTTGTTGTCTCCTTCGGATGACATTTTCTCCATAAGTAGTCCCTTTTCAGGCTCTAATACCACTTGTCACTGGTAGATTCCGTCACTCGATCCCGTGCGGCACTTAGCGTTCCTAACCATACTAAGAAAGGCTAAGTCAACCTGTAACATACTTACAAATTTTAGAGAGAGAAAGTAGAGAGAGAAACTCTGAAGTTATGTTGTATTCACTCAAATAACTTGTATCTTACATTTGAGGGGAACACTCCTATATATACAGAAAGCCTTTACAATTTAATGGTTAAGATCATTTCGATCTAACGGTTACAGTTGACTCCTAACTACCACATTCACCTACCCCACCTATTACTATACAAGATTCTAGACTTCTCTGGAACCTTCTAGAGCTTTTCATCTTCTAGAAGCTTTTAAGGGGCTTGGGCTTTAGTCTTGAGCTTTAGGAACTTCCTAGGAATGGCCCATTTTGGGAGGTCCGTAACACAGGCATAAAGATACCTTTAGAGTAAAATGAACCTCACATTATTGTAATACCTAAACCACTATAGGAAGATCAAAAACCTGTAGAACCCTAAGATGATGCTTAATTGGGTGTACAATTGAGTTAGTAAAGGGTCAAATAGAGGGTAATATAGAGGAAGATCTAGAAGAAGAAGAAATTAAGGAGAAGGAGTAGGAAGTCGACTTTGAGGGTGATCGTATTAAAAACATGCGTGCTACAGTGATGCAGGAAATAGCTAATGTTGAGATGAATGAGATTGTAGGAAATGTTGTAAGTGAGCAATCAAAAGTGAATTCAAAGAATAGATCAAAATCTATGCCAAAGGCTTAATTAGAGCCTAATCCAGAGGCTGGCCCTATATAAAATGAGAATGTAACTCATGAGGTAATAGCAAATAGTAACATTAAAGAGTTTGGTGATGATAAAGTATACGAAGTAATTATAATTCTTAATAGTCTTAAGTTAGTATAGCTGGGCTCTGAATCTAAAGGTAAAAAGGAGGATAATATAGTAGGTGAACATATGAAGTGAATCCCTCTTGAGCATGCAGTTGCTAAATAGTTCTGATGATGAATAGTTCTAGATAGCTAACTTTGTTTGCATTAGGTCCTGAGAGATGATCCTATGATACTTTTGTCTAAACTTGATATAAATTTTGATCTTTTTATGTAGTTTTGAATCTTTTTGCAGTTTTTTATCGTATACAAGTGTTATAAATAATCTACATAGTTGTGAGACCTTGTAAAATTAGTTAATAAGTCTATAATTGGTCAATGCAAAAATGATATGTAAAATTTGGAGCGATCATGAAAGTTTTCTAACTAAGCTTGAATTTTATGACGAAAATAGGATTATTCGTAAAAATAGCCCCATAAATTTGGATTTAATAAAATAAAATAATAAAACAATTAAATAATATATTAATAGGTTATATATGTACTCTCGTTATTTATTCGAAACGTATGAAACGGATTACGATAATTGACAAATAATTAGAAATAAAGTATATGTACACTAAAAATCATAAAATAATACAAATAATATTTAAGAGAGTTTATTGGTATTAACTATGATTTTAGGTGTAGGAAAATAAACTAAAAGTTAGGTTAAGTTATGTGGTAGAGTTAGACAGCTTGGTTAAGGTGTAGCAATATCAAACAAGGAAGATAAGGGCGATTAAGTGGAGATAGGACACATAATATGGATTTAAAAAAATGATTAAAGACACTTGCATAGTTGGGAAAAACACCACCAACAAACCACTCTTTATGAATTCAAATCCACTACTCCTTAATGCATTTTAGACATTCTGGAATGTGAGAAAAATATTAGGAGCTTAGAGTTAGAGGGAAATTAGGAAAGATCTTGGAAAATTAGTGGATTTAGAAGCTAGATCGGAGTTTAAGTACCAAATCAGGACATGGGACATGGGAAGGAACCATGACCACCACAAAAGTAGCGACCACCACAAAAGTAGCAACCTCCACATTTGGTGGCATCAATAAACCTATGTTGGCTAGTGGTGGTTGATGCAAGGCTTCTAATGAGTCTAATTTACACTTTGATTTTTCCAAAATTAGTAAAATATCAAATTTGCCTAGAAAATTCAAAAAAATTGTATTTTGATGTATTTTTACATGTAGTTTTTGGAAAAAAGAATACTATTTTGTTGAGATTAAGTCTTACAATATATTGCCCTTAAAAAACCACTAAATCCGAGCTGATTTTGCTTTCGTTTTTAAAAACCTTATTAATGTTGTTTTGGCTCCAAAATTTTTTTGTCAAACATCTACTATATATATTGAATTACCATGAAGAATTTTTTGTGAAGATTATTTTTCATATTTTTATTTGATTTTTAGGCCCCAAAATCCTAATTTAATAGTAAATTATAAAATTATATTAAATGATTCTTCAAGAAATTGACCTAGACTTTGATTTGGTGAGTATTCTGATATATTATAATGTCGAATGACATTGAAGGATGAAATTTGTAGCATTGGGAGTGTTAGATTTGAGTATTGTAGGCATGGGGTTGATATGAGTAATATGAGAAGAATTTAATAATGGAGTTGAGTATAATTGAGTCAAACTTAGGTGGAGATGGGTTATATGGTGTGCTTTGAATTTGGTGTTGAATAAAATTTATGGGAAAGTATGCTAAAATATAGTGTACGTTTGGATCAAAGGTTAATTCAGAAGCTAGATCAGAAATAGGGTGTATAAAGTGAACTATGAAGTTGATTGGAAACTAAATTAGAAACTCTATATGCTTGATATGAAGTTAGATAAACTTCAAAGAGTAGATTAGTAAATGTTTTAGGACTTGTGAGTAAAATTGCAATTAGAAGTTGAATTAGAGGCTAAATTAGAAGATGAATCAGAAACTGAATTATAAGTTGAATCAGAGACTAACTTCGAGCAAAACTAATTATAAGAGACTTAAAACTAAGATTACTAAGTAAAATATAACTTTAAACTAAAGATAATAATCTTAGTTACAGAATAAAACCTATATGTAGTAATTGTATGAATACTAAAATGATATTTGTAATATAGGGACTAGCAGCGAAGACACAATATAAGTTGTACCTTAATAAGCAAACGAAGAAGTCTAAGTAAGTTTGGGATCAATATATAACTGTATATCGAAGTATCGTTTCATATTATTTGGAGCCTTAAGGCTATACTTGGTGGTGCTTGTAAGTAGTTTGCTTGTGTGCCTTTGAACCTGATTGTATAATATTGACTTGCTGTATTATATTGCAATTAATTGAATTGCATGAAATTGGTTGGTCACCTTAAACCAAATTTAACTATATTAGACTTGAAACTTTAAATCGAACATGTGTTGTAATCTATTAGGGGATGCTTAGGATTCTTTAGCTAAATATCAACACCTTCGAAAGGGATAGTGCTGTAGCATAATAGTTCGTTCTTCATCTTTAGTTGAATAAAGTGATAAAAGAGGTAATCGCAACAAGAATGAAGGCAATGGTTTGAAGGATAGTTGCAGGAAGAAGGATTTCTCCTTTACACAACTCTGAATTTGGTCGTAATTTGCTACATATGAACTGAAACTTCTCAACCCGGATTAAAGCGAGTTTAATTTCTCTAGGCTCACAATAGACCGGTGTTCGTGCTTAATGGGGAGTTGTGCCATAACTACCTGAGTCTAATGATGGAGGGATTTTGGGGAGTGAAGATTAAACCAGAGAACAGTCGAACTTTTGAAGCCTTTGTACTTGTTTACCAATCTTGTGATATCGAGCTATGTACATATTACATAAACTAGGTTACTAAGTCTTACAGATAATACTTGAATTATTTGAACTTTTATTGTATGTTTTGAGACTTCTACAAGAAAAATCAAATTATTTTCATGTGAACTGTTTACTTCAAAGTAGGTTAGTCATGAACGTCTTGTGTAAATTAGCTTTACGATAGTAGCTAAAAGGTTAGTTTTTATCTTAAGATGGTTTACATAGCAAGACTGTTACAACTTTATAGTTTCGAAGCATGACAGTAGTTAGATCTAATGTATCTCAATGATAAGCTATAAATCTTTTTTATTATACAATTGTAAATTTAGAGTATGTACAGTCAAACATAAATAATGATGTACTTAAGTTGTAAAGTAAGTACCAAGTGGATATTGCCAACGTTATTTTGTATAAGTGCATGCCATAGGAATTTAGCAATTCTTTAATTGATTATCGAAACGAGATCGAGATACTAGATGGATTTATGATTGGATATGTGTGCATGATTTCATAAGGTGTAAACATTAGATAAGTAATGGTTGAAATTAGAAATGTAAGGTTTTGGGGGAATTAGGATCCTCCATCATGAACTCCTTCACCTCTAAGGGGACCAACCTATATAAGATGATACGAATCGTCAAGAAGGGAACACATAGTTATCGATATCACATGAACTAAGGAGTGGGTTTAAACTACAAGATGGTTCGAAGGGTAAATGGGAGTTGAAGGTTGAGTAGAAGTCCTTGTGCACCTGATAGTGTATTTGATGCACCAATACCTTACACGAGCTTAGGTTGCATTTAATATTACATGCAAGTGTGGTTGGAGGGTACTTGCTACTAATCCCCATTCACAATGGACTAGATAAGAGCAAACGAGAGTAAGAAAAGGATAATTAGCTTGTGAAAGAAAGAGGTGGCTTGCTAGACCATGAAAGCAAATCTTGCATTGCCTTAACTACTATAATCTCTTGAAGGCATCCTGTAAATAATAACTTGAAACAAACCTTCTCCTCATTACTTTTTTCATCTCATCCCAACTCCTAACTTCTTATTCTCACTCACTTTTGTGGGTGGCTTATAGATTCTTTCACCATAAAGCGGCGTAGCTAGTGAACTCTAACATAGCAAGTCTGACCTTAGCATTATTAAGTACCTCATGACTTTTAAATTGCTTCTCTATTTTATCTACTTTGCTCTGATAGTCATCAACATCACTACTCCAAAAAAAAACTAGGGATATGCATTCTTAATCCTTCCACTCTAGAGGCTCAAACATTCATCTCTTTGGGTTCATAATACTCTTCTGCCTCATTACCTAATTCCTCATCATCTAACGTTAGTCTATGTCTAGCAACTTTGTCTATTCCACTAGTTCGGGGTGGTTGAACCGAGGCATTAGCTCGACTTATCGACCATTACCTCTTTCGAGGCATTCATTGGTTCGTCTTCTATAGGGATAATTTTTGGTTCATTATCTATCTTTGTATATTGCAATCACTAAACTAGCCATCGGATCCGTAAGTCTATCTATTTAGTCATCCGTAGACTAGGGTATGAAACTTCCTCATTAACCTTGGCCATTTTAAGCACTATTTTCTTAGTTACATATGGTTCCTTGAATAGTAGAATTGGATATGTTTGTCTATTATAATATATTAACAACCAAAACACAACTCAATATTTCTTCCCACAACTACAACAAAACAACAACTAATACACCAACATCTACTACAACCAATATACAAAAGAACTTCTCAAACACTTAACACTTTGTTTTGCAAACAAGAAACAGGGGAAAATAGAGCACTAAATTTCTTTAATAGTAAACACTTTCCAAACATTCACAACAATAATAAACAATTTTCACAATGCGATGTAGCAAGTTACTCAGAGTATAAAGTAACCAAATCTTACTTGAACGTAGCTAAACTCTAATATCAAGATGATATAAATTGCTAGAGAAGGAATATATGGCTATTGGTATCACACGAACTAGGGGGAGGGTTTGAATTGTAAGATGGTTTAAAGGGTAAATGGCAGTCAAAGGTTAAGTAGGGGTCCTCCTGCACCAACGATGGATATGACATATTAACGCTTTACATAAGCTTAGGTCACACTTGATATTACGCACAAGTGTGGTCGGAGGGTACTCGCCACTAATCTACACTTACAATAGACTAGATAAAAGCAAATGAGAGTAAGCAAATGACACTTAGCTCACGAAAGAAAGAAATGTCTGAAAGCTTAAAATGTCATTTACTATTGCGACTATTACAAATTACAAGTATTTATATGGCCGAATTGGGGTAGGTCCTAGGTATATGTAATTTACAAAAAAGGATTCTTACTGCAAAAGGATAGTCTACAAGGGCAAAGTTGTAATATGGTAAAAGGATATTCAAATATAAAAAGAACAATACGGATGTAAAAAAGTTGGGCATGTGTCAACTGTCCATTATGTGGTCCCAATGATATTGTTTGTAGAGCAGAACAGGTTCTGAGCAGATCAAGTCGAGGTTGGATGCTTAGATGTTTTAGGTTGAGGAATGACTAGTCCAAGGAATGGCCCATTGTTTGGTCGGCCTCGATTGGTAGGCTTAAGATCGAAGATAGTTCGATCTCGATAATGTATTAGGTTGGCAGCAAGTAGGTTTAGAGCTTGACCTTGGACTAATGTATTGTGAAGGGTCAGCTCGACATCGGGTCGATTACCTCAGGAGTCTCTTTAATGAAGAGGAGAGTAGAATTAAGAAAGTCGGCTTAGAGAAAGGATTGTTCTTCAAAGTTGAACTCTCCTCAGATAGCTCAACGAATCATATGGGTAAGTCCTCAAGCTTAGGAGCGAATGATTAGTTCGTGATCCCTATCATAAGATATACCCTTATTGCCATAGGAAGCTACTCCTATTGGATAGTTACTTACTAGCATGCATAAAATGCTAAGATAATAAGGAATGTTATCTAGTATCTTATTATTGGAGGAGACATAGGAAACAGGAGGCCTTAAGAGATAGAATAAAGGGTAGATAAGTCTCAAGATGTTGGCAAGTTTTCTAAGTTCATTAACGCCACTTGGCACTTCAAAGGTGAAATGGGTTGACCTAAGTTAAAAGGATTTTTGAAATGATTACAATTCCAAAATCTCAAAAGTTAGCATATGGTATGTTTATGCTAAAGTTAGTAGTATGGGACTAGTTGAACTCGAAGGCTAGAAGGTTGGGAGATAATATCACTTGGCATATGTTTAGGGAGGAATTCAAGAAAGAGCACTTTCCTCACAATGTTTAAACTAAGATGGTGCAGGATCTATTTAAGCTTAAGTAGGTGAGCATGTCGTAACCCAATATGAAACCGCAATAAATAGATTATTGCAATATGCACCTGCTTCTTATTAGGATAACCTTAAATTTAAGGATTTGTTTCTCAATGGATTTGATCCTACAATGCATTGTAAATTAGAGGACTATGGTTTCACACCTATAACAAAGTGGTAGATAAGGTGCAACAACTAGAAAACAACCATTTAAGAATGCAAGATCAATGGAACCAAAAGATTAGTAGGGGCTTTCGATTAGGCTCTTCGTTTAAGAGATCTTACCTAGGAGCTACTAGTAGTTTTGGATAGAAAAAGAAGACACCAGCAACCTTTGCTAGTAGCCCTACACAATTTGTACTTAGTTTGAATTTCTATGATAAGGATGGGAATGTCAAATACTGGAAATGTAGAGCGAATCATTTCCTTAAATAATGTGCTTAGCTTAAGGGGAGATGTTTCATATGTAGAGATAAGAATCATGTGTTATAAGGATGCTCAAGAATGAAATTAGTCAAGTGTAACAAATGTGGTAAGATTGGGCACTTCTCTAAATCCTGTCCATAGTTTAGCTAAGAAACTAGAAAGGCTCGAGGTTCTAGCAATATAACTGCTCCAGCCTATGTCTTTGCTATAGAAGATATAGAGGATGACGATGAAGAAGACTTTGTTGATTTGATAGAGGAGTATTATCACAATGATTCTGAGGAAATTATGGGAGTTGAGGATGAAACTGATGAGGTGCTTGTAACAAGTAAGGTTGTTAAGCTTATGATTCTATCTATAATTGCTAGAGGATTTGTAAAATCAAAAAATAAAATCAAATTGTAGAAACGTAAGTTTTTATAATTTATATAAAAGAGCTTTCAAAGAACTATATATTTGCTTATAATAGAGAATGATTCTTAATATATTGTGATTCTTAATATATAACTAATGTTTATGGAATGGGGATAAGCAAGATTGAAACTATTTTTTTTCCATTATTTTGTCTAAAAAAGGTAATGAATTAAAGAAAACCAAATGTTCTAACTTATTTTAAGTTGTTAATAGTATAAAATTAAAAGGAAATTGCAAATAATCCCCATATTTTTAAGTGTGGATTGACTCCCCAAATTTTTAAAGCGTAGTTTTTAACCCTTTAAACTTTGATAAATTGGTAAGATAAAGGATATTTCCTTTTTTAGTTAAAAAAGTCACTATGATCAAAGTTTAGGGGGTTTTAAATCACATTTTGATAAGTTTAGGAAATATCTACTTATTAAAATCAAAGCTTAAAAGGGTTATTCTCAATCTATAGAGGTTGTTTATCAATTTATCAAAGTTTAGGAGGTTAAAAGCAACACTTTGAAAGTTCAAGGGGTTAATCTATACTTAAGTTAAAGTTTAGGAAGTTATTTGTATTTTCCTTTAAAATTAAATATATGGTTTTATTATTACTATTGAAGTTGGAACCTAGATTTAGGTTATGAATAACAAAGAAGAGACTAGTAGAGAGAGAAAGAGAAAGAAATTGGAATAGCATAAGGAAGATGATTTAAGGCCTTAATAGTTAATAGGATAATAGAAGCCTAGTTATACATTTTTTATTTTTGGCCCATTCAACTCATATATATATAGAACTATAAACTCGATTAAAAACAAAAATTTCTTTTGAATTTGACATGTAAAATTTTTATAAGAAAATAATTTTATATACGAGTTATCTCAGTAAAACCTCTTGAAGTTGTACAATTGTAGAATTGTATAAATAAAATTGCGATTTTGACAACAATGGTAACAAGTACGTGTTCAGATTACTTATCTTGATAAAAATTAAACTATAAGATAAATTGATGTATATAGATTCTAAGATTTGTGAATGAAATGTTGGCTAGTAATTATAGTTTTAGTATATTTCATGAGATATGCATATAAATGGACAACCTACATTTGTATTATTTGATATTGGTGCATCTTATTATTTTGTAAGTTAGAAGTTTGTGGATGAGAAAGGAATTAATAAATTCAAATTAACACTATCTATAAAGTTAGAACACCTACTGGAGAGAAGGTAACAACTCGAAAAGTTATGGATAACAGTCGAATTAAAAACCAAGAAAAACAGTACCCTATTAGTCTTGTAATATTACCTTTACAAGGCTATGATGTGATTGTAGGAATATATTGGTTGTCTAAGCATAAGAAAAATATGGAATGTAAGAGTAAGATTATCACCATAAATGACAGAGAAGCGATGTTCTAAGGAAAAGTAGGTAAGGGTAAATTAAAGCTAGTTGTTGGGTGTTTGCAATTGAAGGAAAGAAGGATGTTTGTGTGTCTCTAAGCTTGATTGTATATTATTGGCCTGTTGTACTGGATTGCAATTTTTTATACTACATGAAATTTATTGCTCATCTTAAACCTAGTTTAACTATATTAGACTTGAAACTTATAACTGGACATGCAATGTAACCCATTGAGGGATGATTATGATTCTTCAACTAAATATCGACCTTTTCGAAAGGGATAGTTGAAATGACCCTTTCTTTATCTTTAGTTGAACTAAATGATAGAAGAGAAAATCGCGACAAGGGTGAAGGCAATGGTTTGAAGGTAGTCATAGGAGAAGGGATATTTCCATTGTACAAACTTAGGTTTAGTTATGAGCTGTTGCATATGTACCTAAACTCCTTAAACCCAATTGAGTGAAAGTGTAATTTCTCTAATCTTATGATAGGTTGAACAACATCATGTAATGGCATTTATTTGTTACATTGCATTTAATTAATTAATTAATAACCTTATTTGTATTTATTGTATAACCTTATGTCTCAATTCTTACTTACTAAGTGGTTGGTTGCTCATATCTCTATAGATCTTTTTGTAAGTATCGACTAGGATTTGACATTATAACTATCATGAGGTTAGTTACTATTGGATTTTAGGGAGTGAGAATGTAAAATTGGAGAACTGCTTAACTTTTTTATGCTTTTGTTTTTATCTTTTAGTCTTTTGAAAACAAACTATGTAAATATTTCTTGAATTATCGGAGTTTTAATATATGTTCCAAGACTTTCGCAAATAAAATAATGGTATTTTCATATAAATTGTTTACTTTAAGATAGGTTAGTAGTGGATGCCTCATATAAATTAGGTCTATAATAGTGGCTATAAGGTTAATTTTTATCTTAGGTTGGTTTACATGGCATAACTATTACCACTCTACTGCTATTGGGGCGTGACAAGGGAAAGCTACTTTAGTTATGTTTTTTTTTCCAGCAATGAACTATTTTAGTTTTGTTTAGTTCCAATTTTCTTACCATTTAAGCACACGTATTAATTTAAGAAAAAAACAAATATATGAAAGGTAAAATTACATATCAAATAACTATGAATAGGTAAATTACAATGGTACCCCAATAGCTATTAAAATTATAAAGACATATTGAAATATGTAAAGTATCAAAAATTAACTCCTTGAAAAATATTGAAATTGGGTAATTTCTTCTCCAATTGAATAATAAGTTAGTCTTTTACGCAAGTATACATTTGTTGTTATTTTAACAAGCCAATTAACTATCTATTTGAAGGGTTTTTACTTAGTTAATATTTCATTAACCAATTTAGATTACATCAAGTGAAAAATTGACCTAGAAAAAATAAGAGTTATGTTAAAACAGTACTTAAACTATAATGATCTAGACTTTTTAGGTACCGATTTTTATCATTATTAACTCCATTAAATTTTTAGTTTTAAAAATATAGATTAGGGGAAAAAAATCCATTTAATAATCAAATTATGAAAATTAATAAAATTATAAATAAAAAAGAATAAAAGGCATGCATTTTACCTTAGTTTAAAAAAAATAAGAAAATAAAAAAATTTCCTAAAATATTTAAAATAAGATTAACAAATAAAATAAGAATAATAACAAAAAAAAGGAAAAAAGAAATCAAAGCAAAAAAAAAAAAAAAGAAGTATAAAGTTTAAAATTGGGGGGAGAGGGAAAAATGATATTTAAAAAAAAAATCACTAAAATAGGGCTCCTAAAAAAATTGTCAAAAATTACCACAGTTGAAATTGGGTTTTCAAAATTGCATTATGTGATGTACTAATATCAAGAGTTGAAATCTTTGATGATGTTACTCAATTATGAAATTGGGTTTTGAGCAATTGGTTATGTTATCTTCTCATAAATCAAATGTTGAATGCCTACTTATTGTTGCACTTAATGACATTGGGTGTTTAACACCTAATCTTATGAGAAACACTGCAATTAGGTTTGGTCCATTTTATTCATCGATCCACTTATCCTTGTTCTTGGTGAAGTTTAGTATTTAGGTAGTAACCTACAAAATAAGAAGCGTTAGGCTTTATGGGCATTGGAACTGATTAATGTAACCACTTCGATGCTTAAATTAGAGAAGTGTATTAAGTAACATGAAATAAAGGAAATGAAAGGGTAGTAAGTGTGTAAAGAGCTTTCATGCTCATACTCTTTAGCTATTTATAGAGCATTTTGGCAAATGTAATAGGGTAATAGTTCAACTGTCTAGAACAAGTAGTGCTCTATTAATTAGAGCATATATTTAATGAGAGGTTTAGAGGCAATCAAGTGATTATTGCATGTTGTAATTGCCAAATTGTTTATCCCTTGCCTCGTTATTTGAAAAGTTAAACTCGTGGACCATTCCTAAATGATATGGGCTTAAGGGTCTAGTTATTGAAGTTATGTTCCAAGCTATTCTAAACTCTTCCAAATAGGCATATGATTTATGCCTAAC
Source organism: Lumnitzera littorea (assembly GCA_024138015.1). Classification (NCBI taxonomy): domain Eukaryota; kingdom Viridiplantae; phylum Streptophyta; class Magnoliopsida; order Myrtales; family Combretaceae; genus Lumnitzera; species Lumnitzera littorea. The sequence continues at coordinate 15,627,349 of JAMXBB010000004.1, forward strand.
CTAGTTATTTTTGTGATTGCTGAATATCATAGTCTTAGAAGTCTAGACTAAAATGATTCAACTCGGCTTACATCTTAAAGTTGGTTAGATCTTCACTCAATGACCTTAAGTGTAAATCTACTATCAACAAGACCTTTCCTATTTTCTTTCATACAAAAAATTATAACACCTTAAAGACTAGCATGTGAGCAAACTATACTCATGAACCATGCATCCCATCCCATACACCGAACTGCTCAACCATAATAGCAAAGAAACTCTAATACAAACAACTATACCCCCATCGATGTCCTAACTTCTCAACCATAACCATTAGTTAAGCCCTTTGCATACTCCTTAACCATACTCATCTACCATAACAAAATTTTCACCACTATAAATAACAAAAAGAAAAGATACAATTGAAATAAGAAATGCAAAAGTTTCATAGTTTGTATACTTAGTGTATATTTATACAATGTATACAAAATGACCATGAACACAAATAATGAGCACCTAAAGCTATCTTTGCCATTGTAGCTTAAAGGTGCGCATCTCTTAAGTATTTATCATAATATTAGGTTAAGGTTACACCATTCGATCTGTATCTATTTGTGCAATCTATGCAATGTCCCAACCAGTACCTAATGTACTATATAGAAGGGTTATGTACATAGATATCGAAGTGGGATCGACTTGTATAAGCCCTTGGCTACTTTCACAACTCTCTAAGTCGCCTCTTAAGTAGAGTAGGAGAAGTCTTAATGTAAGTGCTAAAGCTCTCCTATATAGGCGTCTAATATTAAACTGCAATAGGTCTATGGTGGTATTAGAGTGAGTAGGAGATGCTTTTAGAAACACATGATTGCTTACCTTAAACTCTAATGGTATTATTCTTTTATTTGCATAACTTTTATACTGATCTTGGTCAACTTTAATTCTCTCTTTAGTTACTTGCACTTTATTAATGGCCTACTGTATTAAGTCTGCTCCTAGAAGTGCTCTCTCGACAACAACCTCATCACTATGCAACAAGGACTTATATTTTCTTCCATAAAGTGCCTTATAAGGCTCCATTTGGATAATGGCATATGCCCTCAATATATTCTCTAGAATTTGTATCATCCTCTCGGACTAGCTATCTTTCTGAGGTTAAAAAGTACTGCTGAAGTGCAACTTTGTACCTAAAGCCTCCTTAAAACTCTTCTGAAATTTTCTAATAAATCGGGGATCCCTATCTAATACAATGGACACTAAGATGCCATATAATTAAACTATCCTCCAAATATGGATGTCTACTAACTTATCTATGCGGCAACCGACTCTTAGTAATATGAAATGAGCAGATTTAATCAACTTGTCTACTATCACTCGAACCTTCTCATGACCCAATGGGGTCTTAGGTGGTTAATAGGAATCAACTAATAGGTCCCCTTACCTGTCACTAAGCGAGAAGGCTAGCTAACACGGTTTGTTGAGTTCTCAACCAATGCCTCTCTCCAGAAGAAGCCAACTTGTTATGCTGCACTAATATGGCCAAGCTCCTAATCCATCATGAGTTTAGCCTCCTCTTCATACATAAACATGGTTAAGCTTAACTATCCATGAGCTTAGCGTTGGTTGCAATGATCTATTTTATAGACTACTCTCTACCTTAAGTCCAATCCAACCCAAGTGTTGACCTTGTCTCTTTGCCTCAGAGTTTGTTATGTACCACATTTGCCTTTCTCTCTTTAGAGGCCACGTACCCTATGACTCACATTCCCATTACCTAACAATGAATATCCCCTTTTAAGATGTTTACATATTTACCCTTTTTTGTCTTTACTTTGTAACATAGATTTTACCTTTTTTAGTAATTTCGAATGGTAAGATGTAAACTTAGTAAAACAAGTATAAATCCCTTATGATAAACACCATTGTAATCAGATTTTCCATTTGAATTACCGAGACATTATAGTTCCTTTCTCTCTCCTCCATGAGACCTTCTCCTTGTGAGGACCACATATCAACCCTAAAGTAAGGTTGTGCCACGATTAACCCTTTGTCTTGAATTGATATGTCATATCCCACAAGACATTAGCCATGAGTATCTAAGTATTTTATCATATCCACTGGGCAGCTTACATTGGCTTAACCTTCCTACCCTTAAATCCACCTTAACTCATTTTCTTTTCTTTGGTAGTTCTTAAAGGACCCGTCTACGCTATAGTAAGACCTTCTTCGAGGATCATTTCTTTTCGCCTATAAGCGATCCCATCACAAAGTCTATAGTGACGTTTTCCTATTTCCACTCAAGAATATAGAGGCTGTAATTCTCCACTTGGCCTTTGAGTTTGATTCGAATTTATTTACTAACTAGTTAAGCATTTGGCTATGAAATCTGTAATTTCTCTCTTCATATTAATCTACCAAAAGTTCTTCTTCAAATATTGATACATTTTTATGCTTCCCTAAGTGAATGGTATATCGAAAGAAATGAGCTTCAATCATGATTCCTTATTTTAACTCTACTTCATCATGAATCTACAATCTAGTAATAGACCTAATCACCCCTTCTAGATCTTCATCCAACTCTTTGATCTTTTCTGATCCAATTATTTCCCTAATAATGTTGATTGTAATCTCGGATTCGTAATCATGGCTCCTACTTGCTCAATTATAACCTCAATGTTAAGCCTTCTCAAATCCTTCTAAATCTGTCTCTAACCCATAATCAATGCAACATCTATCTATTTCTTTCTACTAAGAGTATTTGCTATCTTCCATCTTTCAACATAGAGATAATGTCTCCACAATTTCAAAGCAAAGACCATCGTAACCAACTCAAGATGATCATGTCACATATATTAGCATGGCATGCATCTATAATATAGCTCTTGCAATATTAAATAAGTTACTTCTTATATGTCTGTTTAGATGCTAGGATATTTGTATTTGTTTGATAACACCATACTATATATGCATTTTATCCACTTAACTTAACAATGAGTTGAAAGGATATTTATTTTATCCTTAGGTAAAAATAAAGTATGATATGGAGCATCACCATAGTAAGAAATTCTTTTGAGAGTGTACGAATGGAGTTAAGTACTATAGAACCAATTTATGCTACTTTTTGTTTAGACATGGAAGGAAAAAAAAAAATAGTACGTATATGTTCTAAACAAATGTAGCTAAAATTCCAACTATCACCCTTTTGAATATAAATAAAATGATCTTTTGAGTATATCTAGAGTTGTTTAACAAGGATGTTGCATCCTGGATCATTTTGGTATGTAGTAGCCATTTCTAAACCCTTCTCTTTGTTTTTTTGTTTAATTAATGTTTTAATTACTATTTTCTTGGTTTATCACACATCATTAAATAAACAAGTGATCAATAAGGGGTTTTATGAAAAGTTTTTACTTTTTTTTTTCTAAAGTAATTAATTCATTTCCCCTCTTGATTGCTTATTAAGACCTACATGATGTCACCCTTACTACCTGGCACAACTTTGTTGTAATGCCCTAAAACCTAGAATTATATATATATATATATATATAAAGAGAAGGATAAAGAAAAAGAAAAGGCTTCTTTAACCTCTAGCAAGAGGTTAACCAATATCAAATCTTGGTTAGATGTTTGTAAGGCATCTAATAGCCCATTGACAATCAAAGAGGAATCCTCTTCTAGGACCTCAAGACTAATATCTTCAAATAATCAATTCTCTTCCAATATTCAAATACAATCCAATGAAAGTCTTTCTCAATTAGCTGATATGACTATCACTCTAGAATTGCTGAAAGCGATTTCAATAGCTTTACAAGTAAAAAATGAAACCCCAATGCTGCTTGGAATTCCTCAACAAATAGAAACCCAGAGGAAAAACCAGAATATTCAAATTACTGAAGTAGCATCTTCAATACCTTCCACAATAATACCTGCAAATTAAAGGTCCAAATTTTTCTCAAAACCTATTTCTAGATATGTTTTCTCTGTTGAAGAAAACCTATTTGAAAAGGACCCTTTTGAATTTGTAAGGAAAATTTTTATAAAAGACTTTTATTATGTTCCCTATGATGTTTACAAACTAATCTAGTTTTGAAGCTTTATTTGCATTAATTTTAAGTCTTTTATTTCTTGTTTTTGAATATTAACTTCATTATGCAAATCATTAATTGTTATTGATTTTTTATATTTCCTTTTACCTCTTTTGAGGATTTCATTGAGATTATAGGGTAAATTTAGTGTAAGGATTAAATTAGGTTTATTAACATTTTTTATGGAATTAAGTTTTTTATTATCATTTGATAATTGGTCAATATTGCGAAGAATTTCTTTTTCTTCATTTGTTAGTACATTAATTTCAGTATTTTCTTCAGATGATGAAGATGATGTGGAATCCATGTTATTGGCTTCAATTCTATCATCACAATCATTTTTTGATGGAGAGGATTCATTATCATAGAAGATTTGCAAGATATTATCCATTGTTTGTTTATCAAGATTTAATTCGTTAAGTTTATTATTAATTTTACAAAAATTTGTCCCATATATTAAATATATTGGAATAATACTATATATAGCTATTATTCTGGCTCAAAGAGTCTACTTGATCCGGTGTAATACATAAAGAGCAATTGGAAGTCTAACTAGAACATAAATGCATTGCTATAGTCAAAATCTCTCGAAACAACTAAAAAGATGAATAGACATAAGAGTCCCAATAGCTTTATAATAATTAGAAACAACAACCATCATAACTAGAGTCATACATGGTTCCTAACTACAGTGAATAGCCATACGAGTCCCAATAACTTTACAATAATTGGAAACAACAACCATCATAACTAGAGTCACACATGGCTCTTAACTACAGTGATAAAGTTTGAAGATAATCTAACTAATAGAATCAATATAATTAGGCGAGTCAAATCTCCTAAATACAAATTTTGAAATTTCGTAATCTAAACAAACCCGTTGCCATCATCATAGCAATAGTCCACCTTGTTTGCTACATAGTATACATACTTATAACCCAAATCCTTATAAACATCCAAATTGTCAATAGAAATAATTCTTGTAGCTCAAAAAACAAAAGATCCCCAAAGAGTGAGCTAATGCCCAGCATGGGAGCACAAGCATGATTAAGTAGAAATGAAGCTCACATATGTTACAAGAATTGGTAAATGCATCAATCACCAATTTATTATCTTTGATTTAATCCGACAAATAACACAGTCTTCTCATCCTAAGACTTGGGGGAACTCATGACCTTAGAACATAATATATAATATACTAATAATAGTGGTGTTAAGCACTCTTGGATACCTTAGAATCCAAGAAACAATCTCAATCTACCTAGAGCACTTCAATGTACGACACTATTTGTCACAAGATCATTGGGGTACCTTGCCAACATACTGGTATTCTCAAGTGTTGGCTAAAGTCAAGCACATGTAACACACATTTAGTTGGGGTCAGATAATTAGTTAAGTTCGTTAAATTTTCTCGCCTATCACATAAAATTATAAAAGTAAGGTGCATGTATTGGGAATAGATGTCTCATAAAAACTTGATAGAATCTCTGTAAAACCCTAGGCCAAATTTAATGAATAACCAAACTAATAAATACTCATGAGCTTTTTCAATTACTTAGCCTGAGAGTTTCAAACTTGTGTTGATAAAGTATTCACTACTATGGTTTTATAAACTAGTACTAAATCCATTTCATTATTCATGTGGGACTTCACTTTCATAGGTTATCACAATCTGCCTTTCCCCCCAACTAAACATACGATGTCCTTATCGCGAGTCCTTATAATTAGGCATAATTCTTCTCCCTTTTAAATGTACAATTCAAACCACCGTCTACATATAGCTCATCAAACCAAACCTTTTGCTTTAATTTAAATTGATAAAAAAAAAAATTGAATTACATGTTATGATTTGATTTGGTTAGAAAAAATTAACAAAAAACCATTTGTAATTCCATTATTATCATGGTTCCATGGATAAAATAAGCCATACATAACCATATTGATCCCTATTTCCATTAATATTATGGTTAGATGGATATGGATTTAATGCATTATTATCATCATTGCTAAAATAATTAAACTAATTGTTTTTATAATTTTCTCATTAGAAATATTTACCTAAATTATAGATAAAAGAGGATCCATTTCATCAACTTAAGTCTTCCTAATAAATGTGATTTATGTTTCACATGTGGTATAAACTTAATTTTGTTCTAGTAATGTTGTGCTTATAACACCAGGATTGTTGCCCATTTATAATAGGCATTGTTGATGAAAGAGGTGCTAGAATCCTATATTACCTTTCAAGATTCTTATATGATTCTTGTGAGAAGAGCTTACATAAAAGTCTAATGAATCTCGATGAACTCCATTGAAGAAGAAAGCTCTATTGTTATGAGACAATATAATAGTGAAGAATGAAATATGTTCTCTTAACTAACTGAATGACTGTACAATGACAATATATAATACTTCAGCATGTCTAACTAACTACATGACTACTAACATAACAATGAATAAATAAGTGACACATGGAAAATATTCTATCATCCCCTCTATGCCAATTTAAAGCCTAACTTGCAATCAAAATCTATAAGATGAGAAGTAAAAGCAAACATTGTAAGTACATTAGCCAACTAAGAGGATGAAGGAACAAACTCTATCTTCAAGAAACCAAAAGTGATGTAGTCTCGAGTAAAGTGAATATCAATCTCAATATGTTTAGCCCTAATATGAAAGCATGGATTAATTGCAATTCAAACTATAGATTTGTTATCATGGTACAAAGGAATATGCAATTGAATATCATTACAAAAATCAAGAAAAATATAGAAAATCCATATAAGCTCCTTAATTGTATCACTCATATTTCGATATTTAGCTTTTGCACTTAAAGTACTAACTATTTGTTGTTTCTTAGTTTTCAAGAAATTAAGGAATTCTCAAGAAGAATGTAGAACCCTATTGGAGACTTGTGATCTAACAAAGAAGATCTATAGTTTACATCACTGAAATAAGCCAAGTTATAACTAAATGAAGATGAATATAAAAGACAAAGTGAAGAGCTTCCCTTTAAGTAGCGTTGAAAATGTTAAGCGACAAGAAGATGAGTAGCACATAGATGAGACAAAAACTAACTCAAATGATGCATAAGAAAAATAAATCTGAGTGTATAAGTGTGAGATAAAGTAAAGAACCCATAAGTTGTTAATATTGCAGCAGATCAACAAGAAGCTTATTGTCATTTTTATACAAATTAGCCGTTTTTTGTAATGGGACATCAACAGGCTTACACCCTTTATCCTTACAACAAATAAGACATTAGGAGAAACTTCCTTCGACTAACTAATAAGCCCTATATGGTTTTGCACAACTCCAAACCGAGAAAGAATCTAGCCTTACTAAGGTCTTTTATCGTAAAGGCTTCATGTAAATTAGATGTAAACTTATTAATAGCACCAACATTTGTACCAGTAAATAATAGATTATCAGCATATAACAAAACAATAGAAAAATCCTTAGAAGCATGTTGAACAAACAATGAATAATCATTTTTGGAATGAGTAAAGCTGATAAAAAATTGACAAATTTCAGTGCTCCATTATTTTGAGGCTTGCTTTAAACTATATAGAGATCATTTTATTTGGCAAACTTAATTGGCTTTTGCTTTAATGTTATATAATTCTTCAAAAAGAAACCCATGCAAAAAAGCATTATTGATGTCTAATTGAAAAAGTGGCCAACCTTAAACCAAAGCATCAACTAGCAAAATTCTAATAGTTTCTAACTTTACAACCAATGAAAAAGTGTTATGATAGTCAATACCCTCAACTTCATTATAGCCTTTTGCAATAAATGTTGCTTTATAACGCTATATACTACCATCCAATCTATATTTTATCTTATAAACCCATTTATAACCAACATCCTTTTTGCCTTTAATAAACCAGTGAATTCCTAAGTATTATTTAACTTTAATGCTTCCAATTTTTTATTCATGGCAACCACTAAGTCATCAATTTTAGCCCTTGAGAATAGTAATAAGGTCCTTTGGTTGTTAACATGAATGTAAATGACCAAACAAAGTCAAAAGGGTAACTATGAAACGATTGATCATAAAAGAAAGGATAAAGGTGATTAGAAGATAGGGGTGAAGAAGAGAAAATAGAACCAATACTATTGTTACCAACCATAGCAACAACATAATCATTTAGCTAAGAAGGAGACCTAAAAGGCTTAGTGGACTTACGTACAGTAATGGTGGGAACAAAAGGATGAGGAAGATTATTTGAATCAGAAGAAGAGGAAGGATTAGTAGGATAAGGTAGTGATGAAGTAGGAGGATTATAAGGAAGAAGCAAAGAATGTGTGGGAGGCAATGTATGTTCATATGTAGAAAGGAAACATGCAAAAAAAGGATTAGAGAATAGTGTATAAGGTAGTGAATGATCGGATAACAAAGTTGAAGTTTTTGCAAATGGAAATATGTCTTCATAGAAAGTTACATCATGTTGACAAGAAGCTTCTTGAACTCTAAAAAATAAATTCTATATGCCTTAGAACCATAAGTATATCCAAGAAAAACACATTTAACTCCTCAAGCGTCAAACTAATCAAAGGAAACAGGTTGTTGCGCCATAAAACACAAGCATCCATCACTCTTAGATGATCACTGTTGGGTTTTTCCTTAAACAAAACTTCATTTGGTGCTTTCCAATTGAGTACAAACATAATAGTTTTACTAATTATGTAAGTGGCGGTTAAAATGCACTACTCTAAAAAAGATTAACGTAATTTGGCATAGATCCTTAAAGCTTTAGTGGTGTCTAGGATATGTTGATGTTTTCTCTCAATCTAATCATTTTGTTGATGGAAATAAATGGTAGTACGTTCTTGAATAATACTGAGATCATCAAACAACTTTTGGAAACTATAAGATAAAAATTCAACTCCATTATCAAATCAAATGAACTTGGTGGTAAGGAAAAAATTATTAGAGACATGCATAAAGAACTTTTACAATATACCAAGCACTTAAGATTTATTATTGAATAACATGTGCTACTAAAGTAATCTTTGAAAATAATAATAAAGTAAGTTGCATCGGTAATAGATGGAAATCCATGTTAAAGTTTATACTTTTGGCACGTGTCGCACAAGAAATGAGCAACATCAAGATTATTATAAGGAAAAATATGTTGAAGTTTTGAAAGAGAAGCGTAGCCTAATCTTGCACATAAAAAATGCAAAGAAATTAGCTTATTAAAAGTAAAAGAAACATGTTGTACATAAGTTTCATTATTCCTAAAGCACTCTATGGCTAATTGCTTCAAAAGATAGAGGCCATTTATAACGTGTAAATATCGCAAATTTAGTTTTTTAAGTAATGAATCGATTTAAATATCTTAGGTAATTATCCTAACTTAACGGAGTCGATAAATTTAAAATTAATTAAAATTTTAAACTTGAACATAATACGAGAGATAAAAACTCTAAAATTTTGATTGACACCTAAATCACTTATAAAAAACCTTAAAAACTATAACTTTAAGCTTATAAAATGAATAAATATAACTTAATAATAATATAACCATAGTCAATTGCAATTATCGACTAAATCGTATAATAGTATATAAATCCTAACGAAAACATTGAAATAATTTGTAAATATTATAAACGTAATGGATATTAATTAAATTAATAAATTTTCATAAAATCCTAAAATTAATTTATAAATATTAATTTTATGATTTTTATGTTTGGAAAAATTACATAGTTTTATTTTTCTTCCTTTTTCTTTCTTTTCTTTTCTTTCTTTTAATTTTTCCTTTGCTTCTACGTGTTCCCTCCAATAGCCCACATTTTGTTTTTGCTCCTCCAAGTATTATGTTTTTAAAAAAACCAAATCAAAAGAAATGATTGTTTTGTCTTATCTTTGTTAATATTTTAATCACATTTGATTTGTTTCTTTTTTTTTTCATTTGGTATTTATCTTCTCTTGCCTTTGTATTTGAGCCTAAAAAACCTAAAAGCAAAAAAAAACCAAAAAGAGAAAAATAAACAAAGCAAAAGACAAACACACACACACAAAATCGAAAAGGAAAAGGGGATTAACCAAAGCAAATATTAAGGGGGAGAAGAGGAAGAAGAAAAGAAGATTAAGGGAATTTAATCATTCAAATTACTAAAGTAATTAGGTAAGTTATTTCTTTATTTTTGTACGTGTATAAATAGTCTATAACATGTACATGTATATTGGGTATTTTTTTAATTATTATGTATGTATGCTTAAATATATATGTATATTATATATAGTATATAGTATGTACATATAAGTTTATATAATAGATATACTATGTATTTTCTTATGTGTACATATGTACACATGAATATATATATATATATATATATGTGTGTGTGTGTGTGTATATGTATATAGTATTTTCTTGAATATTATATGTATGCATTAATGGCTATATATGTGTATGTACATAGTATTTATTTTAGTATATGGTATATATATACATGTATTATGTATTTTCGTATATATGTACATATGTATGTTATTTCTTTATGTATATATATATATATATATATATGTGGGCATGATTGCGACTATGTATATATATACATAGTATTTCATATTATATGATACATATATATGTACATGTGTATAATAGTAGGTATATGTATGTATATTTATACTTAGTATTTTTATTTTATAAAATTTTCTATATATATATATATATATATATGTATAAGGGCTAGACGTGATATGTATGTATTGTATTATTAAGTATATTTTGTATTTTCGTATATATATATATATATATGTATAATACAACTGTATATGTACACATGTATATAAAGTACAAATATGTGTATCTTATACACATACATATAGTATATGATATATAATTAGGATTAAAATAATTTATTACATAAGTATAGTATACATATAATTATATGTGTATGAATAGTATCGTATATGTAGAAAATATAAGCATATTTAAATAGTATATATATAATATATCATAATAGTAATTTAATAAATATATATATATATAAGTATATTGCCATATTAAGGAAAAAGTAGAATAAATAACTAATTTAGAAAACTTAATAAAATATAGTAATAAATATTAATATATAATTATACCATAAAATACAAGAAATGAGAAAATATGGAAAAATTTACAGAAAGACACGTGGCACTTCCATACGCCGCCATGTTATCATTTAAGAATAAATTAAGTAATTTTCGTAATTAATAATTAATTAATTTGAAAAATAATAAAGTAGAAAAAATTGAATTAATAGATCATAAACCCCAAAAATAGGTAAAAATAAGTAATTATAGTAAAATAAGCTTAAAATAAGAAAATAACAAAAATATTTGATACAAATAATTATTAAATCATAATTATACTAAGAAAAACTTAAATTGATATTTTATAACTATTTAGGTTCAAATAATGAAGTTTGTGATATTTTTATATCACCATCAAAACTGCAAGTTACAATATCCAAAACGAATCCCGCTACAAAAAATTACATCTAAAAACAATCAAAATGGACTATGAATTAAATTGAAAAAGTTCATAAGAATTTGAACTAAATTGAAAATGTTATACATGATTAAAAATTTGAGATAAACTGAGTGGAAGATTAAAGTTAAACTATAATTATACCATACTTGGGGTATAGCAGAAAACTAGGCAAATAATAATAGATATTTAGTTAATTGGGGAATCTAGTTTTTTTAAAAATACTTATAAGCTTTCTTATCTTTTAGATATTCGATTATTGAGTTTTGGAATTCTTAAAAGCGAGGAAAGTGAGCATAACCCAAGTAAGGGAGTTCTTATGATTTGCTATCTGTTTGTTTGTTATTTGTATGCTACTTGTTGGTCGATGCTAATTGTTTGATTGAATGATTGATTACTTTGTATGCTATCATCCATGTGATAACTTTCTTAAATTGGTAAATATAACTATTCAACTAAAATAACTTGTTATATCTATCGCATATCTGTGACCCAATTAATATATTGATGAAGAGTGCTAACTTTGCAAATTTTTGAAAAAAGTATCTTTGGTAAATTTTTTTTTAATATTAAATATATTTTGTATGATTTCTATGAGGACTCATAGTGATTGTAAATGATATTTTTATTGTTAAGATAAAATTAGCATAATATCTCCAATTGATTGCGAGAGGACCCGCTATTTGTGCTCGTGAGGCCTTGGATATTTGTTGATAGTGAGATGAACTCGCTATTTATACTCGAAGGGTCCTTGATATGTTTGGTGGGGAGCCTTAGTTATAGTCCACCTATATTGATTGTTGATTCTCGAACTAGGATAATAGTTGAGTAATATTTAATGGGACGTTGCCCCTAGGCAACCTCATGCAATTAAGGTGAAGTACTCTATATAGGTATGTATGGAGGAAAAATCGATATGTAGACGACGCAAATCTATACCTTCCATGGTTTCGAACTCCTATGGATGTGTTGCTTGCATTCATTTCGTATGTAGATAGTTTGTACGTGTATTAATAATGTTTGATAACTCGCTTGACGATAGTGGTGAGGACCAAATTCACTGAGCCATAGTTTGCCCATTCTCCTATAGTTTCTTTTGTAGGTTTTTTGTAAGCAATGATTGGGATAAGCTTAAGAGCAGAGTATAAATTGGAAATAGGTTTGGCAATGTTAAAGTTGATTAAAAAGTGTATAGCGGTATAGAAATAATTTATGTAAAGTATGTTCATATAATAAGACTATGTAGTATTTCTTATAAATCAGTAAGTTGTTTTACTTTGTCTTAGCATTTGGTAAAGGATACCAATTCTCTACGGTTCTGATGGATTGTAGAATATTGGATATCCATAGTTACTTATATGTTATAATTAGTTAATTAAATTAAAAATCGAAAACCTTAGTAATTAATTGTTTAGATTCTTATAATCTCTAGCTGCAAGACGGTTTTTGTATTACGGGTGCACACGTAATCTGAAAATTTTAGACAATCCTATTAGGCCCCTCTTTAGAGTCATGATATAACCTAAGTGGTGCTTTTATTTTTTTTTGTGTTTAGTCTTGAAGGGAAAGATATATAAGCTTCTAAAGTCATATTTAAGGCAACTGTACCTAAATTTAGAGTCTTTAAGAAAACCTATTTGATTGAGTCCAAACATTATGATAAGATCAAAAAAGTTAGTAGAAGTGACTAAATAAAGTTAGATTTTGAAAATAATTTAATAAAACCCTAATTTTAGCTCTAAAAGTATAATTATTCAATATAGTATAAAACTGGTCGAAACCCTTAAAACCAAGTATTGAAATATAATGAGGTATTAAAAATAAATTATTTAAGCAATAAAAGTGAATAATATTGCACAAAATAATATATAAAATATATATTTACACCTGCAAATATATTTGGTATATATAGTAAATATACTTATCAATTAACCCGAAATCTATAAATATATAAAATAAGTAATAAATTCATAAAGTTAAAAAGAAACTATATTTTAAAAATTAATAACATCAGTGAAACATAATTCTATGAATATGATTACTCATTATAGGCATTAAGTATATAGGATATATATACATATATGAACAAAATCACTAAATAATAATAATATATACTTAAAACATCAAATTTCCCTACAAATTAAACTTAAACTTGTTTAAAACACTTAGGAAAATCTAAAAAACCATCATGGCACTCTAGGAGCAAGTGAATTACTGAATCAAAAGAAAAGAAAAAGGAAATATGCCATCCCCACCTTAGAAAAATGTGAGGACAAAAAAAAAAGCAAATAAAATAACAAAGCTTTAAGAAAAAAAAGATGGTCGATCCAAAGTAGTATAAAATCGACCTTAGGACTTCATTTTAGACATTTTAGGACCTAGAACACTCCAGGAAAAAAATTTATAAAAAATTAGAAAAATAGAGTACCCTTCTACCCTAAGATGCTTCCCCAACCAACAGATCACCTGTCATGAAACCCCATCAGCCCTTAGTAGAGCCACTCGTACCCTTGCTATTCAATATACCCTCATTGGCTGACGATGGTCGAATCTCCAATGAATGTAAAATTCAATTTTTTGCCCTATTTTTCATTTATTTTCTAAAAATAGTAAGTTAATTAAGAAAAACCTAGAAAAATTTATTCCTAGGTTATTTTTAGGATGCTTTCATAATGTAATTTTATTTTTATGAAATTATGATTACTTCACATACTTCCTTAAGAAATGGTACTATTCATCCTGATTCTTAATTCAAAAATAAATATATTAAATTATGTTATTTTGAGTTCAAAATTTTTCTATAGAATCCTTATTAATCTATTTTATTGTATGTAACCCAATTTGGATTTCATACATGTTTAATATTTATTGTATTTTTTACCCTACAAATTACTAAAATTGAAATTTTCTCAAATAAATTGATTTTTATAAAAATAATTGATGAAAATGATATATGATGACTTATAGACACTTGTTGTAATATTAGGTTAGTATGGAAATTATTTTGCATGAAAATGATATTATTTGCTTAACTAATCGTAATTTAAGGGCAAAAACTACATACTAAGGCAATAACCCCAATTTTGTGAAATAAGCTATTGGTTATATTCTACGTTTTTTTTTTAGTTTATGAAAAATTTTGTGGATTTATTTGATTATCCTAGCTATTTATTATGAATTTCCCTAATTAAATGGCTTAATTTACTAATCCGGACATATTTCTAGCAATATTAAGCTAATTTATGTTAAATATTCAATTAAATCATAATTATATTTATTTTACTTAGATATGCATATATATTGTTTTTGTTATATTTTGTAACATTATATTGCCTGATTAGGGTATATATGTGCTAAGGATAGAAAATACATGTTTTATCATATTTTACTTGAAAATCTTATAAAAATATACTTTATTTAGATAATATGAAAATAATATGATGATGCTTGTTATATATTTTTATATGTATATTATAATTAAAAATATCCTTTAGAAGTTATTTTTTGAAATAGAACATGTATTATGTATCGTCGAGTTCATATGAACCTTAATGATACTAATTTTGCTAAAATTGGATAATTTTAGATAATAAAGTAGGTATTTTTATAATATTACGAAAACTATCATCCTAAAATAACCTCTCTACAATTGAAACGTAATTTGACTAATTACATGTACGTTTCGATATAATAGAAACAATATATTATAAGTAATAATATAATTACGTATAACCATGAATATTAGCTAATTTAATATAACTTGTATAATAAAACTATAGTAATCAAATACATATATAAATATATCTATATTTCATAATATATGAAACTTCATCAAAATTACTATCTAAATAGTTCTTTGACTAAGTTATACAATAATATGTAGAGTTAGATAAAACCATAACATTTTCGTAAATATTACGAGAACTAAATCTAAGTTTTAGTATACATAGGATTTCTAAGCAAGTAAAACGTTGACAGTATAGACCTATTAGAGCAAACATTTGTACAAGTAAATTGAGATTATGGCTTTACTGTTGGTGGAATACTATATTAAAGCATCTGTAAGCTTAAGAATGTATTGTTTATGGCTGTAACTTAGTTGTCTGTGTGCCTACTATGTATGTGATTGATAATCGGTTCTATGATGGGAGTTGAACTCCTTGGCATGTTGTTTTGCTTAATTACATATTATTGGTTGGTATGAACTTGTTTCAGTTAAATGAAATAATTGAAATTTGATTGCTTACTTAGTTGGTCATGTATAACAACCCATTAGGAAAATGATTAGGGGTATTAGACCAAATATTGACTCACTCGATAAGGACAGCAGGAATGGTCATTTCTTTACCCTTAGTTGAACTAAATAACAAGAGAGTAGTTTTGAAACTACTTTAAGAAGGAGGGTGTTCTTCATTGGACAAGCCCTGGTTTGGTCTGATTTGAGTTGCATTGAAACTCGTCGATTTGAGTTGTGTTGAAACTCCTCGAGAATGGATGTAATTTCTCTAATCTCATCATGATCTAGATAACATTGTGCGATGTATCACATGGTTGACTGATTGCATTTAATTTCATGAAATTAATAACTATGTCTATGTCTCCATTACACTTTTTGGTTTTTATCTCACTTACTGAGGTAGTTGTATTCACATCTCTATAGATTTTATTACAGGTACTAACTAGAAGTAAAGATGCAGCATTATGACCAACCATAGGTTAGTTTACAAGGGGCTGGGAGTGAGGAAAAGTATAAAGACTATTGAAACCTGATCACTTTGGTGTCATGTTTTGTGAAAACTACTTCGTCACCTTCAGTGATCACTAGTTTTCTAATAAAGTCTCTGTATATATGTGTCAAAACCTGTGAATTTTTAAAACCTTTCTTGGCACAATATAACTTTTGATGTAAATATTGTCATGTAAACATGAGATAAGTGCTAAAAGTATATATTATAAACTTTTCTTGTGATTTTTATAAAGGAAGTAGCATAGGTTCTACTTATAATAAGTATCCTACTAGATGCTTTAGGCTGGTTAAGTCGTGTTCACCTTGTGTGGTCTACATTAACGATAGCAGCTGTGAGGTAATTTCTATTTTATTTTAGTTTACAACGCAGATAAAATTATGACTTCTCTCATTCGGGGCATGACAAGATATGAACGGTCAATTGTAAAAATTAGATTATTATTAAGGAGAGCTTTAAGGACATATAAAAGATTATGGGAGAGTTATGAGATATACACATTATAAAGAACTAAGTGCGAATTTATTGTAATAGATCCTACTATAAAAACCTTCTATTGTGTGCCATCAGGTAAGTGAATTGATATTAGGCTATCAAGAGATTTAACATGAGGAATCAAGGTTGTAAAAGGGATCATATGGTCACTTGCACTCGTATCTACAATCCAAGCGTATACTATTTAAAGTGCTAAAATTACAAGAATAAGCGATACCTACATGATGTACTACATTTGCCAGACCATTTCTAGAGGAATCCCCTTGAGCAACTTATCCTTTCATCAATTTAAACGTTTTTGAAGATACACTTTGAACTTGTTGTCTATTTAGAATTAAATCTATAGAAGCTTAACAACTATATTTTGCCATTGTTCCCATATCACTATTGGGGAAGTCAAGTGGAGAATCTATTTGTGCAACTTGTGTTACATGAAATCTTTGTGCTTCCACATTTGCAGTTACCCTTTGTTTCCCTTTTGACCAGAAACAATTTTCAACAGTGTAACCTTCTCCTTTATAGAACTTACAAAACAACTTGCTTCCTTGTAAATTTCGATTCTTCTTCTTATCAAAAGATGCTGCTTTCGCTTCGTCAAAATTATAAGCGGAAACTTTAGTAGCAATAGAACTCATACAAAGAAGAAATTTCTATTTCTCAACCTATTGTACAAGATAAAATGCCTTATTTACCATCCGTAAGGGCTTCATTGATACAATTTGATTCTCTATGGCTTCAAATCCTTCATTCAAACCCATTACAAATTAGATTACTTGACTTTAAGACTCAAACATCACAATTCGTTGACTTAAGGCACAAGCGTAGTAATTCAATCATCCACATTCACAATTAGGATAAGAATTCAACCATTGTAACTCATCTCAATATCTCTTTAAGCTTATTGTGATATAAGCCTACGGATTGATTGCCTTGTTTTAAATAAGCTATCTCTAATTGTAGTTGATAGATCATATGAGCATTTCCTTAATTGTATTGCTCATACACCTCCTTCAATAAGTCATGAGCTGGAGTTGCATACTAAAAATTTTGGGAAATCTCACATGTTAGAGAATTTAGTAACTAGTATCTCACCATATAATCATTTCTTGTCCATCTAACTAGATTTGGTTAACCTCTATTAGGCTTTAGAATTGTACCTTTTATAAATCCAATTTTTAATTTCACACCCAACACTAACTTTACAGCTTGACTCCAAGAAAGGAAATTTAACTAATTGAGAACAATATTATCGATAACCATGGAAAGATCATTCGAATTTGATAATTTATATTCAAATTATAATAATTGATTATCTCTAATCATTACTTTTGTCTTAAGTTCAACCTCGTCTAAATGAAGAAATACTTTAGACTTTTGTGATTAGTGTATATTTCACATCGTTATTTGTATAGATAATATCTCCAAATTTTTAAAGTAAATACTATAGCTGCTAACTCCATATCATAAATTAGATAATTTCTTTCATGGGGGCTTAACTATTTTGATGTATATGCAACAACTTTCCTTCCCACATCAATACATAACCCAATCGATTTCGAGAAGCATCACTCTATACACTAGAAGGTTTACTTAGATTAAGTAATGTTAATTCTGGCGTTGTAATTGATCGTTTCTTCAATTCCTAAAAACCCAGCTCATATTCCCTATGTTTTTCTAGGTTAATCGAGTTAATGGTTTGGCAATCTTAGAAAGATCCCTTATAAATCGTTGGTAGTATCCAACCATGCTTAGAAAAATTTTCACTTCTGAAATAGTAGTTGGTTGCTTCCATTTCGTTACTGCTTTCACCTTTTCAAAGTCTACAGAAATGCCAACCGTAAATGCTCTACACACTCTTCCTTGATTCTGACAACATAGCTACACCTGCTCGTATAGAGGATATGGGAGTTAAGGAGGATAAAGATTTCACAAATTGGATGGAGGAGTACTACCATGACGATGTCGAGGAAATTATGGGAGTTGAAGAAGAAAATGATGAAGGACTTGTGATAGGTACGTACTTAGAATATCTATTTTGATGATATTTTAAGTGTGAATTAAATTGAAGTATTTGCATTTTAAGATTTATAAAAGCTAGTTTACTTAGTAATCACAGTATTAGTACATTCCAAGACATGTGTTGATAAATGGACAACCCGCTTTTGTGCTATTTGATACTGGTGCTTTTTATTCCTTTGCAAGTCAAAAATTTCTAAATGAATAAGAGATTAGTGCGATTACTGTTAATACAACTTATAGAATTAGAACTTCGATTAGGGAGAAAGTAATGACTCGAGAAGTAGTAGTTGATGGTAGAACTAAGATTCAACAGAAAGAGTATCTTATAAGTCTTGTAATATTACCTTTACAGAATTATGATGTAATAGTGGGAATAGATTGGTTGTGTAAGAACAAAGCGATTGCAGAGTGTAGAAGTAAAACTATCACTCTTAATGATAGAGAAATGGTATTTCATGGAAAGGTTAGAGGAAGTAAATTGAATTTATTTGTGATGGAGATATGTGATGAACTGTGCGAGACAAAGGTAAAGGAGAATGATTAGAAATTTTGCTGGGTGTTTGCTATGAATGTAAAGAGAGAGGCACCCAAGGTAGCAAACATACAGATAGTATGTGAATTTTTAGATGTATTTCCGAAAGATTTACTAGGTTTAGCCTCACATTGAGAGTTGGATTTCACTGTAAAGTTAGTTCCTTGAACTAAGCTTATTTCTATAGCTCCATATCGAATGTCACTTATTGAACTTTAGGAACTAAAGAAGTAGCTTCAAGAGCTATTGGATAAGAGATTTATTCATCAAAGTGTTTTACCATGGGGAGCACTAGTATTGTTTGTGAAGAAGAAAGATGGTATCTTGAGATTGTGCATAGGCTACCGGGAGTTAAATAAGGTTACCATTAAGCATAGGTATCCGTTATCTCGTATTGATGATTTGTTTGATCAACTACAAGGTATAACTATGTTTTGTAGAATTGATTTAGAATTCGGATATCATCAATTATGAATTTTTTGTGATGCCATTTGGTTTAACAAATGCCTCGGCTGTATTCATAGACCTAATGAATCGTATATATTAACCATATTTAGATAAGTTTGTTGTGGTGCTTATTAATGATATTTTGATCTATTTGAAAACCAAGAAAGAGCATGCAGAGCATTTACGACTAGTATTACAGAAGTTAAGAGAGAATAAATTGTATGCTAAGTTAAGTAAGTGTGATTTTAGGTTAGATAAAATTTCTTTTCTAGGTCATATTATATCTGATGAAGGAATCCTTGTAGACCCTGATAAAGTGAAAGCAGTAATGGATTGGAAGCAACCAACCACGATTACAGAGATGAGGAGTTTTCTAGGTATGGCTGAATATTATCAACGATTCATAAAAGATTTTTCCAAAAATGCCATGCCATTGACTTGATTGACCCAAAAGGATGTAATATTTGAATGGAGTGAAGATTATGAATTGAGTTTTCAAGAGTTGAAGAAATGACTGGTTACAGCACTGGTATTAACATTACCTAATCCAGATAAGCCTTATAGTGTGTATAGTGATGCTTCTTGGAATGGATTAGGTTGTGTATTGATGTAGGATAGAAAAGTTGTTGCATATGCATCAAGACAACTGAGGCCATACAAGAGGAATTATCCAACCCATGATTTAAAGTTAACGGCTGTAGTGTTTGCTTTAAAGATTTGGAGATATTATCTATATGGACAATGGTGCGAGATGTATACTTATCATAAGAGTTTGAAGTATTTATTTACTCAGAAGGATTTGAACTTAAGGCAAAGGAGATGGTTAGAATTGATTAAAGACTATCTCAGAGAAGCTAATTTGGTGGTAGATGCATTGAGTTGGAAGAATTATGAACATGTTGCATTACTGTTAACATCCCAATGTAAATTGGTGTATGAATTTCAAAAGTTCTGAATTGGGTTTAACTGGTGTGAATCTAATAGTTAGATGATGAACTTGGAATTGTAACTCACTTTATTAGAGAGAATAAAGTAGAAGCAAGAGGAAGCTAAGGATCTGATGGAGATAAAAGAGAAATTAAGTAAAAGAATGATTCTAATTTTAAAGTAGATGGAAGAGGTATATTAAAGATTACAGGAAGAATATGTATGCCACAAGATCCTTACATAAGGAAGGAAATTATGGATGATGCATATGTTACAGGTTATACTATGCAATTGGGAGGAAATAAGATATACCGAGATTTGAAACTTATGTTTTGGTGGAATGGAACGAAGAGAGATGTAGCACAGTATATATCAGAATACATTACATGCCAATAAGTTAAAGCAGAACATTAGAGACTGGGTGAACCATTATAACCTTTAGAAGTATCGAGATGGAAGTGGGATCATATTACTATGGATTTTGTAGTAGCAGTACCAGTACCAAGGACTCAAGTTAGATACGATTCCATCTGGGTAGTCGTGAATAGATTAACAAAGAGTATACATTTCTTACCTTATCGGATTGACGATTCAATGGAAAAGATAGCTAGGTTGTATGTCTGAGAAATAGTAAGATTATATGGTATGTTAGAGAGTATTGTTTTTTATCAAAATAGTCGGTTTGTATCCAAATTTTAAGAGAGTTTACATAGAGCTTTGGGTACAAAGTTGCAATTTGGTACAGCTTACCACCCCTAAACGGATGGGCAGTCTGAGCGAACAATTTAAACCCTAGAGGATATGTTACAAGCTTGTGTGTTGGACTTTAGAGGTGATTAGGATAAATATTTGCCATTGATAGAGTTTGCCTACAATAATAATTATCATGTAACTATATAGATGGCACCTTATGAAGCATTATATGAGAGAAAATGTAGATTGCCACTGTGTTGGGATTATGAAAAGTATGCCATAATTGGATGTGACATGATTAATCAGACAAGTGAGAAGATTAAGATTGTTGGCAGTGAATAAAAGAAGCTCAAGACCGTTTGTAAGAGTTAGGCAAATTTGAAAAGATGGCCATTGGAGTTTGAAGTTGGTGATCATATTTATGTTAAGATAAGCCCATTTAAAGGACTTAGAAGGTTTGGCTTAAAAGGAAAGTTGTGCCCACGATATTTTGGTACGTTCGAAGTATTGGAGAAAGTTGGTAATGTATCTTATAGAGTAGTGTTACCCTTAAGTTTTTCGGGTTATCATAATGTATTCCATGTTTCCATCCTAAGGAAGTTTGTTAAGAACTTGAATGCAATCGTAGAGATAGAGCCGGTTGAGTTAACAAGGAATTTTCAATTCATGAAGCAGCTCATAAAAATACTGGATAGTCAGGTTCAGAAGTTAAGAAATTGAGATATAGAGTATGTGAAGGTTCAATGGAATGAAGGTCCAGACTTGGAGATGACTTGAGAGCCAAAAGCAGTGATGATGAAGCAATATCCATAGCTTTTTTAACTCATTGGTTAGTAAAAGTATGTGATCAATACTTTTGGTTATTTAAGTGCAGTTTAGATATACAAAAGTTTTGAGAATAAAACTTTTTCGAAGGAAGGTGGAAATGCAAGCCTTAAATATAAGCTAAGTAATTGTAGGATTAGGCTTAATACACAAAGTTTAAGGCGATTGGCTAAAGGATCTTATCAAGCCTAAATTATAAATTAAAGCAAGAAATATTAGTCAAAGTAACCTTGTAAGTTTGAATTTAATAAAATAAGTAATAAAATAAGAGAATATAAAATTTTTAAATTTTTAGCATATTACTTATTATTTATCGAAAATACATAAAATGTATTTCGATAACTAATGAATCGTTAGAGATGAATTATATATATACTAAAAATCATAGAATGACCTAAATAATATTTACTAGTATTTACTTATACTCCATATGTATTTATGTGTAGGTAGAAATATATAAAATTACCTAAATTACTCGAAATTTGCTAGAAAATTACTAAATAATTAACGAAAATTATAAAAAAAAAAAATCAAAGAAAAATCAGAGAGATGGGGAATGCTCCAGATCAAGTCGTGGCAATTGGGGGAAGAAGAAAAAAAAATGAACCAATTAAAATCAAGCAACAAAAAAAGCAAAATGGAAGAGACATGGGTTTTATCTTGTTCAAATTAATGTATAGAGCTTGCTTTATAACCCTATAAATAGAGAAAAAAATTTAGAAGACCATTTGGACAGTTAAAAGATTAGGGAAATTGGAGAGCACTGAAATTTGAGAGAAATTAGGATTTTAGAAAAAAAATTTCCAAAACTGTACAATTAAGACAATTAGGTAGAACACATGGATCACTGCCATCTGGAACCAAACCACCACCTGGAATCGAACCACCACCACTGCCCTACTCCAAACCGAGCACTTGGATCGATCAACACACCCTGAACTGGTATTGGTGGCCGAAAAACCATTAATTTTGCCCAAAAAATTTTGAAACTTGTTATTCTAATGTTTTATTGTATGTAGATTTAGGGAAAAATAGTGATTAATTTTAATCATGTCTGTAAATATAAGGTGCTTAAAAAATTGAACAAAACCAAATATGTTTAGAATTAGAAATAAATAGGCTTAGAAGTGTAGTTTAGAGTTTGAAATTTTTTTGTAGAATACTTAAGTGATATAGAACAATGTTATGAAGCCATTTTTCTAAAATTAATTTTCAAAAATTTTAAGTAATTTTTTAGTCCTAAAATGATGAGAAAAATGAGTAATTTTGGATTAATTAAGTAATTAAATGATTAATTACTGATTTAAAGGATAATTAGATGTTTAAGAATGTTAATTTCTAATGTGGAAACATAATCCTAGCATTTGGAGTATTGATTGCAATTAATTTATGAATTATGTAGTAAATGTGAGTAATTTAGTAATATGTGAGCTTGGAATTTTAATAAATATGAAATAATAAGTTAAATTGGATAATATAATAATATCAGTACATATTAAATTTGGTACGAAAATTAATTTTGAGTAATTATACAAAAATTGTAAAATTTTCTCACATCAAGAGTAAATCTGATACATTAATCAGGATTAAACTGTATTGAATGAGTTAGGATATCGAATTAAGACCTAGTATAATATTAAGATGCTTGAGCGTAATGTGATTAATTTTACATCAGGGTTCCAAACATAATTTTAGGAGTTACTTATAATTGGAACCAATTTAGAACCTGAACTGGAATCGAATTCGGAAATTGAACTCTGAACTAACGTAAGATGAATCGTTAGTAAATAATAGGTATATGAGGAGAATTGAGTTAAATCCTAACTTAGAATATATATCATCTAAGTATAAGTACTAAAAAGAGCATATTTATATTATAAACACACGGAGACGAGTCAACCTGCGATAAGTGGTTGAGCGACTCAGGATTCAAAGTAAGTTGGGTTTAATACTTTATCGTATTTAGAGTATTATTTTAGAGTACTCGAAGACTTAGGTTTGTGTATGATTATAATTGTAAGTAGTCTTATATATGTGCTTATGTATTTGATTTCGTGCAAATTTGTGTTATGTTTGATGACTGTTGTGATTGGACTAGTGTGGAATTGTTTGGTCACCCTAAACTAAACTTAATCCTAATTGACCTAAATACCCTAAAAAGACATGCATTGCAATCCTTAAGAGATTATTAGGATTCTCCAACCAAATACCAACACCTTCGAAAAAGATAGTGCTAGATAGCAAATTAATCGTTTCCTCATTCTTAGCTGAACTAAGTGATAAGAGAGGAGGTTGCAGTGATAATAAGGGCATTGGTTCGAAGGATAGTCTTAGGAGAAGTGTTTTTATTGCACAAACTTGGGTTTAGTTGTAAATTGTTACATAACATGAAAACTCCTCAATCTAGATTAGAGTTGATGAAATTACTTTGATTTTATAATGGACTGGACTATGTTGTGTGATGACACTTGTTTGTTGCATTTCATGAAAATAATTGCTTGATAACATTGATTGTGTTTGTATACATTCATGAGTCTTCAATTCAACTTACTGAGTTGTAGACGCTCATACCTATATAGACCTTCTTACAGGTTTTGATTTTTGATTAGCCATGCCGTATTACAACTATCCTGAGATTAGATTTCTTTTGAAGCTATGGGGAGTGAGGATTAATTAGCCAATGATCAAGTTTTTGTTTAAGGTCTTGTTAGTATCTTTAAGATGAAGAGCTGATAAATGTTATGTAAGTTAACTAGCAGTTATGTTATGATGTAGAATCTCTTGGGAATTCTACTGTAATGTACATGTAATTATATATATATAAATAACAACTTTAACTTTTATGTAAATTTTAGTTAAATTCTTAAATGAACTGTTTACTTTAAAGGGAGAAGTTGTCGATGTTTTGTGTAGATCATATCTATGATAGGCACTATAAGGTTAGTTCCTATTATAGGTTGGATTACACGGCGAAACTGTTGTGACCCTGCGACTTCAAGGCGTAACAATAAGTTGTATTAATCTTAATCACACTAATCCCCTTCTCATCTATAAATTTCTAACTTACAAAAGAATAAGATGCACCGATATCAAATAATGCAAAAGCAAGTTGTCTATTTATAAGCACATTTCCTAGAATATACTAATACTATGATTACTAACTAGACTTGCAATCATAAATCTCAAAATTTAATTACTTCAATTTAACTTACACTTAAATTATCATCAAAATAAGTTGTTTGAACATACACTTGCCACAAGTCTTTCGTCGTTTTCTTCTTCAACTCCCATAATCTCCTTAACATTGTCCTGATAGTACTCCTCCATCTAATATATAAAGTCTTTGTACTCCTCATTTCACATATCCTTCATAGCAAAGATACGAGTAGGTGTTATCATGTTATTAGAACCTCTAATCCTCTTAGCTCATTATCTAAACTGTGGACAATACCTGAAGAAATGCCCATTTCTATCACATTTGTTATACTTCATGAGTTTCATTCTAAGTTAAGCTTGCAACATATGGTTTTGATCTCCACATATTAAATATTTTCCTTTAAGTTGAGTACAGTTTCTTAGAAAATGTTTAAGCCACACTTCTAACACTTAACATTACCATCTTTATCATAAAAACTCAAATCAGACATTGAATGCACTAGGCTATTAGCTAAAATTGTTGGTTTCCTTCTTTTCTATCCAAAATTACTAGTTACACTAGGATATGATCTTTTAAATGACAAACTAGGTCGATAACCCTTATTAATCTTTTGACCCCACATTGCTTACATCCTTATGCAATTATTCTCCAGTTGTCTTACCTTACGTATCGACCGCGAACATTAGATTACAAAGCTTACATAAATAATCTCCCTAAGGCATGCTAAGTAGTTTAACCAACAATAGACCTTAGCCTTTATCCCATTAGCCAATATGTATAAAGGGTCTCCTTATGAATAGATGAGTTAGACATAAGTGCCAATGAACTGGCCATAGATGCCAATGGGCCATATAAAGATAACATGGGGCTAGTCATAACTATTATCATCTTTTAGCCAGTTTTATTTGATGTGTCCACAACTATGGATATCCGATTATCTTATGGAAAAGGTTCATAATCCTTCATCCACTCCAACCTCAATATTTCTAACTAAGTTTCTTTTTCATTGGAAAATAATACTAGCCCCTTTGGGTAAAAGGAGTAGAGCCATGTGCTAAGTGTCACGGTTCAAAGCTTTCTTTAGCACACAAATAGACCGTACGGCGCTTATTATCCTACCTCTGCAGTAGTAAGTAAACCTAACTCGCATGCAATGCTAGCTAATAAGGTTTAAACCTATAAACAACACAACCAAGAAAGAAAGCCAATAGATTATAAGGGACACAGGTACGAATGGAAAAAGAAATAGCACACTTTTATTAATTTCAACAGTAATACAAGTCTACAATGTGTGTGCATGGGGTACAGTGTATGTAACAAGTATTGCCGGTCGTGATCAACCAACGTGGTGAGTAAAAACTTTAATTTAAAAGAGTATTTACACTCTTGTAAAAAGCTTTACGAACATTATTAGGCTTGACAGGAGGAGACATTAAAATTGGTGAAATGACATCACTTTCTAAAAGTAGAATACTTTTATTAATTTTAACAGTAATACAAGACTACAATGTATGTGCACGGGGTACAATGTATGTAACAAGTATTGCCGATCGTGATCAACCAACGTGGTGAGTAAAAACTTTAATTTAGAAGAGTATTTATACCCCTGTAAAAAGCTTTACGAACATTATTAGACTTGGCAAGAGGAGATATTAAAATTGGTGAAATGATACCACTTTCTAAAAGTAGAAATTTCTAATAATAGTAAAACCCTATCTATACAAAATAAAGGACCCCCCCCCCCCCCCCCTTTATTACAATAAGTAAAAAAGAAATAACCCTTTATTAATATAAGTATTTTACAAAAAAAAGATCCTGATACTAAGCATGTAGACATGCCTTCTAATAGGATGAAAGATGAATTGTATTGTTTTGTTAATTGTAATGTTTGAACTTTATGCTCGGACTAGTTACCTTATTTTAAATATTTGGAATTTATTATATTGATGTGTTATATATAAATATTGGTAGTATTATATTTAAATTATTTTTTAAATTTTATAATTATTAATTTAGCAAAATTAATTCAAATGAATTATTATCATCATCATTAAAAAAAAAAAAAAGGAAAGGATCATCTTATCGCAGTGTCGTACACTTTCTCCAAGGACCTGCGCCCGATCACATGTCATGTTAGTGACGTACAGTAGGAATCAAGTCAATGCTATAAGTTGATTTATTACAGGGACACCATCTCTGCAGTCTATTTTTCATAATAATCCATCGTAAAATGACTTCAAATTGCGACCTTTGGTAGCATGTCATTGTAGGAAGGCTATTACGGGAAAATTTTTCCTTTTTTATGAAACTCAAAATTTTTGTAGTGCTCTTTATTTTTGTGACGATAAATCATGGTTGTGTTACCTACATCCACCATTGGAAGGTTTGAAGTGATGAAGCCTTTGAATGAAGCTGAATCCGTATTCCATAAGTTTTGACATAATTGTTGGTGAAAGTAAAGACTTACCTAGCCTTTTTATACATACAACACTTCGGAGATTAATGTCCCTCTTTATATACTATTATCATCTCCGTGATAGCTTTTGCCAAAACCCTCACCGAATTCTACATGTTTGTATCCATCAAAACATATCACATCCAACGTATGGGTCCATGTGAATTGTTAATGTGTTTTATTGGGGCTCCGCCAACATGGATCCTATGAGTAAGCTTTGACTGTGGTTCCGGGGGCCTCACCGGCAGATATGTCTATCTTTGCATTGGGACTAGAGAAAGAACAACTATACACTGGTCAAAATTCAAAGGTCAATAAGTTTGAATATTTGTTAGTTCAACCATAAAATTTAACTATTAGAAAGAATATCCATCATTATGCCTTTAGAATATTTGTTAAGAGTGAAAAAAGAAGAAGAAGAAATAATTCAGTCTTTTTATACCCACATGCTTTTCATGCACTTGTATCTCGTAAAGTGCATAATAAATTTTGAAAAATATGATAAGTTTGTATTTCAAAACCATGAGAATTGAAATAATAAATCATTTTTTGTATTTGAAAATATACTTGGAATGAAAATAAATGAGTATATTTAGTAATAATTGTTAAAAATACCTTTAATCGTTAAATCTCATAATTAGTTTGGATGTTAAAAAGAAATAATTAATAAAGAAAGAAGAGGATGGTGATTCGATATTCTAAATGTACATCTAAGGTCTATTGGTGCATATACGTATAGCTGCATGTCAATGTTTAGTTACCCATTGAGGTCCATTTTTCTAATTTGTATGGTCATAGTATGCTAATAGGGCATGCACATGGCAGTGCACATGCCACAGAGAGTAATTCTTCAAATGCCACCTCTTTAACCATTATTATTATTCTTGTTACTCGTGGGGGTGTAATAGCCATGCCCTTGAGTACGTACATTCATTTAATTCTACCCCTATGTCCTTTTAAAGATATGGTTTTCATATGATGACCTAAAGGTGATGAACTACTTACCTCATCACTTTCTACTTTTAATAGGAACAGAATAACTTCCAATTTACAAGAGGGTCATCGCAGAATTCGGTTTTACCTATTACAACTTCATATGCATGGTTTGTTAATGGTTCGGGTCTCCATGATAAGAATTAACTTGTCTTCATGACAAAATACTCTAAATTTTCAGATTCTATTGGTTTCTTCCGATAACTTCTAAAAATATATAATAATCTCTAAATTTTCAATTAAAAAACATAAACTATCCTTTTTTATTATCATTTTAGTGACCATTTTAAAATTTTATTGCCGATCAGGGATATATGTATATTTTGAAAAATCATAGGAATATAAAACCATACTTTGAAAGGAAAATTATATTGCAAAAGATGGACTTTTTATTTAAATTCAAATATAAGAGGAAAGATTTTAGTTGTACAAATGGAAAATAAATGTTATAAAAGATTGTACAAATAGAGAATATCATTACAAACCCCATTAGTGTTATTGCAGCATATGCTCTATCAGCATCCACGTTACCGCTTAACGTACTAACAGTGATATATAACAGATGTTGTCGATTTGGACAATTTCTAAGGATGTTCATCTACTCTTTGAAGTTAAAGACTATCCACATTTACAATGTTTAGAGATAAATTATTTCTAGTAGAACTTCACTGTTTTCAAGATATCCATAAAAATTGATGCAATGGGAACTTGGGAAGCAGACTTTTTTTTTTTTCTTTTTTTTTTGGGAAACATTGTAAGCATACTTTAAATCTTGCCATTCTTAAAACTACGAAACGATCAAGAGAATAGTCTTTGCCATAATTGATCCATTAACTAAGTCATGATTTAAACATAGAAATTCTTTTTCAATAGCAAGAAATAAACAGTATGTTAACCTCAACTTTTTCCATTTCCAAAATGTACCTTTTTCTCCCTTTTAATAATAAAAATGATATTTCAGTTATTAGATAACAAAAAAAAAAAAAAAAAGAAAAAGAAAAAAGAAAGCAATAATTTCAAATTTGAAAAGTTGCTCAATTACTCGTCAATTGTCCTAGTTATGATCTCCAAAACGCGTAATATCAAGTGATTGCAGCTTCACTACTTTTGCCCATTCAAAAATGGTTAAATCCTGCATAGCTACCTATTATTATCACCCAACACTGATTATGAAATCTATCCGATTTGACAATGACCGTCCAATTTTTTAACAAAAAAATACACCGTCCTTATTTTCAAAAAGGAGAAAAAAGGATAGAAAGAGAGGGAACTACAAATAGATTCATAGACGGACACTTTTTTAAAAATTTTTAAAATGCGATTTTACATTTTATAATTTTTAAAATGTGCAAATAAACCTCAAACTATAACTAATCTCCAAAACCGTTACTAAAAGTAGTATATAAATAATTATATTTTTAAAAATTTATAATGACGGTTTAAATTTTATGTGCACATTTTCATATGTTATGGTGAATGAAATCAGGTTTTGAAGTTTAAATGATTTATTGCAACTAATGAATATTTGAGGGCTGTACTTGTAATTTGCAAAATTTTAAAAAAAAAAATGTAGCAAATGAATTTATTATCTTAAGTTAATCACGGCATAGTTATATTGTCGATTGTTTTAGGGATTAAGAATCTTAAAAATATCATTTGATTTGCACCAAATATATAATATTTAAGAATGAATAATCACAAGGTCCTATTAATTTAATAAAGGAAAGAATCATCAACGGCTAAGCATATTTTCATATGTGATTATTATACCGGCATCCAACTGCTTTGGAATTTTCCAATGCAACCACCAACAAAGGCCATTAGGCGTTAGGCATATTCTGCAACCGACCATAATAGTTTACCCTAGATTCTGATTTGGTCATTAAGAAATATAAAAATTTCATGGCTAGGGACATAGGCGCAGCAACATCAATTTATCTTAGGGTCAAGGCATATGGGAAGTCCAAAAATTTCAGTAATAGCTGCAATCAATGTTTAATAATTTTAACTCCAGCAACCCGAGTCCTAACACATTAAAATATCGCACAATCAATTAGATAGCTTGTCAGTGATTATCAATTCCATTCAAATTTAGGCGATTAAGTCCAAAAATATCAGAAATATCATTAGTCAGAATTAGAAGAAACTAAAAGATTTAGCTTCTCAATTCTGATTTTTGAGTACAACATCAATCAACTTTAAAATATCATAACTTTTCATGTATAGAATTATGAAGCTCATAATATATAGATAGAGATCGATTTGAGTCCAATTCACTTGGAGCCATTTGGGACTATTTCAAAAGTTAAATTTACTTGTTTTGATAAGATATTAAGTAACTAAAGATTTAGTGATATTTTAGGAAATTTTTTTTTTTATGTTATTTTTTTTTTATAGGATTTATATTTCATTCATTTGCCTTGTTTATTCTAAGGTTATGAGACTCTAAATACTCTATGAAATTGTTGTATTGATGGTCTTTTATAATAATACAAGGTTCCATCTTCACATGTTTGTATTCATCATGCTATACGTTGTTTTAAATAAATAAGAACAAAAACAAAATGATATTTCATTCCAGATGATAAAATTGAAAATCTTATATCGATCTTCTCTATACATGAGCCTCTTCCCATGACATTAGAAGCACCTAACTTTTTGAGTGAATCTATGGAGAAGAGGAGTAGGAGCGCTACTCCTTAAATATTGAAAAAAAAAAATAATTTGTTGGATATTACATACCAAATTATACATGGTACAAAATTTCTACACAAAATCAAGCTGTTATGTGTAGTAGAAGAAGGAAAGACCACCGATTTTCATAGAATTTAGGAAAGGCAAGTCTAATCGAGAATCAGAGAGGAGAAATGGAAGAAATAAATCGGACAGATTCATAGGTATTATTCAGTTCAATGCACATCTCTCACGATAGGATCTCAAATACAGAAAAGACTAGATGTTTATGCAACATTTCAAGGCATTTCCTAAATCATAAAAATATACATTTTTTTTTTTTTATTTCATTGACTATGAAGGGAACAAATTAAGAACCACAGTAGCTTATACTAAATTGGAGTTATTGAAATAAACTAAAAGAGAATACATAGCCAATGTAGTTAGAGAGATCTTAAACCATATAACCGAGAATTTTAAGTGAAATTAATATTTTACGAATTTGAAAATCAGAACTAAAAGATCCCAATAAAGAATATGGGGAGGAATAAGAATTACAATAAAGTGGGAGTTAATATTTAATTGGAAATAGGATTAATAACGGAATCAACTAGATATCTAAAACTTTCAGTTCCCGGAAACGTATTCAAAGATTTCAAATCAATAATTTAGGAACGGAGAAACTTCGGTTTGAAGACTCAATTGGAACTTTTGATTATTTAATGGTTTAGTAGAAATCGTGGAATAAAATTAAGTAACAAGGGGTGAGCAGTTGATGTCCTCTTAATTGTATGATGATGTTTTTATATGTAATTCGGTTCATTTTATGTTATATTCATTTTTATCTTCTTTTTCATTTTTCTAAATTGTTCGTTTAGCTAAACTCAATTAATGTCTTAACTTACCTAATGAGCTCATCAATCGACATATTTAGCTGTAAAAACCTTTTTGCAGTGAGTTTTAGTGTTCTTGTAGTCATCCTTGATAAATCATAAATTTTTTTTTTTAAAGTATATATGGCTTTATTGTTATGATATGATACAGTTCTTGTTTGATATGGGCTATAGCCTATAGGTCTTGATATTAGATTGGGTACATAGATTGTGGATGTACCACAATCAATTTGCACGTATAGGTTGGGGAGAAGCACATGAATCATCATGCGTCCCAAGTCGTATAACACAGTTATTACAGGAACATCGATCGATCATTGTTAGAGAATATCGAGTCAAACCAACTAATTCATGTAATCTTTTTAAAATCCTTTCTCGTCGTCACGATCTCTGATTCCTTTCACAGGCGATGTGGATTTTGAAATTTTTTTCCTTTGATCACACGAAGCTTCACTAATTGTCGTGATGATAAAAATCCTAGTATAATAATAACAATAATAATAATCATATCATATGCTGACAAAGGATAACACCACCAACCTAATCAATTAACAACCTTTGAAGCGAATAATTATGATGCTTCCACTACATTAACTAATGCATAAGTTTCATATCATCTTGTAGACTTTCCAATTCCTTTTTCTTTTTCTATGAAAAGTATTAGGGTGTGTCTTAAACATTTGTTAAGATACTAAATAAAAAACTTCTCATATTTTTATATTTTTACATTTCCATAAAGTGTATAATTAAGCTGAAAAGAGTAAAGAGTTTCTGTGTGAAACCTTTAATAAATATTTTGAAACACTTGTTAACGGCACTTTTTTTTTTTTTAATTTCTAGAAGTACCCTTATAGCAAGGTAAAGAAAATCCCTAGTATTAAATTTTTTTTTTTTTTTTTTTATAATTTCTAGAAGTACCCTAATCGCAAGGTAAAGGAAATCCCTAGTATTGATTTTCCTTGATCCTTCTTGATAATGTCACGATCTATATGAATGATTCTCTTTCTAGACTAGCGTGGACATCATCCACTAATAGTGACCGTAGACTATGGTTTCTTCTTTCAATTACAGGTTAAGAAACAAAAGTTAGATATTATATGGAACAACCACTTATTCCTTCTCTAAATTTTTATTTCACAAGCAGGATCAGCCCCATGTTTACGCTCTATTTTAATAAAATTATTTATGGAGTTGTTATATTAAATTAAAAATTAATGCCAAACTTATCTAATGCACCAGCATGAATGTTATTTTACTGGGAACCACTCTACCACTTTCTCTTTCATTCATAAAAAACCATCTAATAATAATGTTAGAAGAGTCAAGGTCAACTTAGACTTGCTCACCGGACCGAAACAATCGGTTTATGGGTCGGATGAAGGTTAAACTATGACCAGTCTGACTAATTACGGTTTTGGACCAGTTTGTCATCTTTTTTTTTTATATTTATTTATTTTTATTTTAAAAAAAAATTAAATAATTTATTTGAAAGATTGAGTACTTACTCGAATTTCAGAATAAACATAAACTACTAAAATGCTGGTTTATAACTCGTGGGAAAACAACTATATTGCTTTTAATCATGTAGTTTTTGTTATATGGTTGTTTTCGGGCCAATAATGTTGTGTTATTAAGGATTGAAATTTTGATTACTTGCACACTTAATTAATTTGCACCTAAATATTGTGTTTTAGAATTCAATTTTTGGGCCGTACTAAATTTAATTTCTTCCACTTGGGCAGAGGTGATAAAGTTCATATGTTTCACCTATAAAATTCACTTAATATTAAGATAAATATTATTAAAGGTTATGCAAATATAAGATACTATTATACCGCTATTATGACTCTATTAAATACTATTGATGTGGCCTACTTTGAACTTAACGTGTTATATCGACAATATATATCCAAACTCCATGTTATAACGTTCGCCCTTTTCTATTTGTAATGCTAAAACCTTTCATCTAATATTTAGGTCCAAACACTTTATTATTACTCCTATTTAATTTTCCTTGTTTACCTTCTTTCCAAGCATGAGGGTTATTAAAGGCCACAAAAAGAAAAATTACAATGAATTTGAGGGGTTTTCATGGAAAGACAATTTATTACCAATTTAAAGACATGGTCCATCTGCCACAAAACAAATGGCAATGACACCCAATTTACGAGATTGAATTGACTGAGTTGAAAGTCCTTTTACTCAACAGAATATAGATGTAGTAGTAGATACACGATTATGATCTTTAGGTTAAAGAGGATTCAATCTGTATTTATAAGTTATATAGATCGATGAGTAATATATATGTAATAATAAAATTTTAATTAATATTAGTGAAGAAATTATTTATCGATTTATGTAATATATTAATAACTTAAAAATTTTTAGTAGTTAGGAAGTTTATTAGGCAAAGTCAGGTCAAGACATCCTTTCTTCACCTTTTTCCTCCCATTAATTTTTAAGGACCATTTGACTAAGGAAAAATGGTCCTACATTTTATAGTACTGTTTCACAAGATAAAAAAAGAATAATTTCATGAAAATCATTTTTTTTTTCTTTTAATCACATCAGCATAAGCTATTGATTTATACGCCTAGTGCCTTGGACCACCTTTGGTAGACAATATCAATTAGAACTATTACTTCAACTTCAACGACAAACGCATAGTCTAAAGGGGAAAAAAAATAAAAAGGAGCTAGATTTTATCAATATTGTGGAAAGAAAATAAATAGAAAAATTATGTAATAGCGGTATAGAGTTTGTAGCACAAAAACCTTACTCGTTCACAAGGACCAGTCTAGGGGGGTCAATAGGGCCTTAGTCCCTGAGCTCAGGAAAAGTTACTTTTATTAATTTTTAAAAAAGAAAAAAAATCTATATTAAATATATATTTTAAAAGTAAAATATGATAAAAAATGAAGCACAACTAGTGGTTAGAAATTTGTTTTACAAACATAAAGTCTTGAGTTCAAATTTCATACTTGTTATTTATTCTTTTTTAAGATGCATTTGTTACTTAAATGATATTTATCTTTTTATATATATTAAATTTTTTTTTCATAATAACCAATAATATTAAATTCATTAATTATAAATCATATCCAACTAAATAAATTCTCTTAAATTACTATTTTTATAAGTAATACTAAAAAAATAATTTCATTGCCCATGTTACAAATATTGTAGTTTTATCACATAAAATATTAATAATTAATACTAATTATATGACTTAATTTAGTAATTTTTTTTATAATTAATGTTACAAAAATGAATGTGTATTATTGAATAATTGATTATCTAATGATTTATAATGAAAACGATATTTTTTTTTTTAGTGCTGCTAATGTAATAATCATATAAAGTTATTATGAAAAGAAATAGTACAATACTCATATCTATGTTGAGTTGCTCTTTCTACTTTACTTGTAATTTCTTATTCAATTATTTTTTGGATCAATTTTTGTTAAAAACAAAACTTATATAAGTTTTATATATTAATATAATTTTTTTTTCAAAATTAATAGTTAATTTTCATTTAATATATAGCATAATAGAAAGGTAAATTTTAAATAAAATTTTTTATCCTATTAAGCTTTAGAAATTATTATAGGTCAAATCATTGACAAGATCTTTTTATATAAAAGATACAATATAATTACAATAATAAGCAAATATTTTCTTGCTAATAATTTTGATATTAACTTAATTAAAGTAAGTCCATCCCTCCTCTCTCCCCCAAATTATATGCTCTTAGGTCTGTCCTTATTTGTTTAGAACAAGTTTTGTAGATACAAGATTTAAAAAAATGTGAAATCAGAAACCTTTTAATCCTTTAGAATAATCATGAAATCTATATCATATAAAATCGTACATTTTAAGATGCTCTATTAAATCTATGAACTTCCTTACTTTATTTTTTTTAATATAAATATCATAGCCATTTATATCTCAAATCATAATATTAAAATTCCAAGTTAATGTCACTTTTAACGATGAAAGAGAACACACACACAAACATGATGAATTGAAATGAAGAATCACAAAATAAGAATAAAATATAACAAACTTTAGTAGTGATGAACTTAAATTGGAGGTGCAAGAGAGATGTAATTGTGTTTTCTAAGTATTGAGTTAAAAGAACAAGTTATATGTTAGGTAGACATGATTGATTGCAATTATATACGTCAAGCTTGATTATGTTGTTGATGATACACTTACATATTGAGTACAAGGTATCTTACATATAGTAAGAAAGAGAAGTATGCATTATAACCTTAGATATGGGATGATACACATGACATACCTTCCCGTAGTGATTTTTAATATGGATATGTATTATACATTTGTTAATGGGTGTTCTCTATCTAGCTTAGACATGGGCTCTAAGCAACCTACAATAAGAACACATAACCAAAATCGGCACCAAGTTTCCATTGGTGTGGTTATTTTAATACTTAAGTCAATCGCCCATAGCGGAGAGTTAGTTGTGAATGTAAAAGAGATTCATAAGCATACAAATGAGGAACTTCTTTTTTGGATATGAGACTTAGGTTTTCATACACCCAACAGCTAAATCTTGATAGCTAGTAAGCTTAAAACTAAGATGCCACTTGTCAACTAAGGTCTCGAGATAGTATTAAATTTGGTGACTCAATGATAATTGGGATCGCTTCCTACCTTATTAAGAGCCCAAGTACTCAATCCAATTTACTCACATACGTGCAAAAGGTTTAACATGTCAACCCTAAGGAATACTCTCGAATGGAACATAAAAGGCTCTCTTCCTTTCTCTTCTCTATTGGACATGGCAC
Organism: Lumnitzera littorea; assembly: GCA_024138015.1. Classification (NCBI taxonomy): domain Eukaryota; kingdom Viridiplantae; phylum Streptophyta; class Magnoliopsida; order Myrtales; family Combretaceae; genus Lumnitzera; species Lumnitzera littorea. Next base: position 15,664,562 of record JAMXBB010000004.1, read on the forward strand.
AAAGGTATTGTAAAACCCTAACTCTCTCTCTCTATTCTCTATGAATGTTAATTCTTGAATTTGATTTCTAACTATGATAGTTTTAATTTATGCAAGGTATATGAAAGTAGTCCTTTCAAGTAGAACTAAGGCTCCTAATGTACGAAGCACCATAGATTATAAGGGAAAAGGTCCTTTTCTTTATTTTCTTTTCTGTTTATATGCTCAGTGATGATTTTGCTAACAGATCTAAGAGTAATCTGCTAGCTCGGTTACAATAGGTCTAATTTCTATTATTTTGTTACAATTACTATAGTTTGTGTACAATATATACATTTTATGTTTACTACAATTCTAAATACAACCTACGAATATATGATATGATCCTTTTGTCAATTTGGGACTTTGATATTTCTTGCACTCGTATGAGTAACGGTAGTCTCTCCCTGGTAAGACATTATCCTTAAGGTCAAATGTTGGAAATATCTGGTGAATAAAGTGTAAATCCTCCCAAGTAGTATCTTCTAGTAGTAAAGCTTCCCATTAAACCAATACTTGGTCAATAAGAACTCCCTATTGTAGAATTTGTCTAGTTGAAAGGATTTGTAAGTGTTTCAAAACCAGATGGTTCTGAATAGCCTCTAATGGTAGTTCCAAAGATGCAATATTAAAGCCACAAGCCTTCTTCAATTGCGATACATGAAAAACATCTTGTATTATTGTTATCTCTGGCAACTCTAGCTAATATGCATAAGCACCTATTAGTCGATCACTGAATGAGTCCAAGCTTACAAAAAGCTCGAAAGATTAATAGGGATAAGTACAAAAAGAGTGATAATGACGAATGAAATAGTAAGCAATAACTTATGAATAGCTCCAAAGGATATGATGTACTAATGAAACTTCTGAGGACTTACGACACAATTCGATATGATACACACATTAGTCCAATGAGGTTAATTGTCACCTAACCTTATTTAAGGGAAATGATAAGAGTGATACCAAGAGTAAACAACCGTGTTTACACAAAGAATAAAGTACTTAAGTGTATTGAAGGTAGTTTGCCTCTTACAACTACAAGTACAAGGATATTTACACTGATAAGTTAGGGTAACTTGCCGAAAAGGGAAAAGACAATAAGGATATTTTCTAAAGAAGTAATGTACACAATACAAAAAAGTAAAAATGAATATATAAGGAAAACAATCATTGTGCTACAAATTTTACATATGATACTATACACGTGGCGATGCTGCATTGGCGAGGTTGTTAAGAGATGTGGACAAAAAGTACAGACAAATGGGCTTGTCCAAGCAGGGATGGCTTAGTCAATCCGAATCCTCTATCTCTCAACTTTTCGGTAAAGATGATGCCAAGTGATTGGTCAACTTAACATTAGAGAGTAATCATCAACTTGGCATACCATAAAATAATGGGCGGTTATACGGTACGGCATTAAAGGTGACTCGGAAAGAAAGTATTCGACCTCAATAGGGTTTTGGTTGGAACATAAGAATTCGTCATGCCAGCCCCTCTAGTCCTCGGGCTCGACTGCGGGTTAGTATTCTAGTAACTTGATTCCCATCACTCCCTCCAGGTTGTTTTAGATTTGGGCTCAAATCTGAATAGGGTTCGCTCAGTTCTCTATTAGGGTGATATGGACTAAGGTCAGCAATGTTGAAGGCGTCAGAAACTCCATAGTCCTCAAGCAATTCTAACCTATAGGCTTTGTTACTAATTTTCTGAAGGATTCTGAAAGGTCCTTCTACTCTTGTAGATAATTTATGATTCCTCTTATTCGAGAACCGTTCCTTGTTAAGGTGTATCTATACTAAGTCTCCTGGCTGAAATTGTTTGGCCAACCTACCCTTGGTCTTTTCTTGCATTCTTTTGGCAACTTAGTTGATGTACTGAGTAATCTTGTCATAGATGTACTGAAGAGATTGTGCTCTGGCTGAAGAGTCAAGATCCTCTTACATGGGTACTGGTACAAGGGCATGGTCGAAGGGTAACTCGGGATTGAATCCTTAGACCACCTTGAAGGGAGTCTACTTAGTAATGTCATGTACGGTTTGGTTATAGGCGAACTCGACTACTGGCAAGTAGACATCCCAATCAACCAAGTTCTTGCCTACTACAGCTTGGGGCAATGACCCTAAAGTATAATCAACCATCTCTATTTGGTCGTTAGCTTGGGGGTAACATAAGGTATTGAAGAGTAATTTGGTTCCCAACCGACGCTACAGGATTCTTCAAAAATAGCTCAAGAACTTCGAGTCTCTATCAAACACTATATTTCTCGGCATGCCGTGTATCTACATAATCTCTTGTAAGAAAAGAAAAGCAATAGCCAAGGCGTCGTTAGTTTTGGTGTAAGGCACGAAGTATGCCATCTTACTGAACCAATTTACGATGATCATTACAGAATCTATGCCTCGAGCAATTCGTAGTAGTCCAAGGACAAAGTTCATACTTAATTCAGTCTATGGCCTCGTCGGAATAGGTAGGGGCATTATTTTTCCTTATTCGACTCAACACTTAGCTTTTTTGCATATAGCACAACTTCCGATAACTCAATATACATCTCTTCGCATTCTCAGCCAAAAAAATCGGCCATTCAATAGTTCACAGGTCCTCTTCTCTCCAAAGTATTCGAAGAGTCCTTCGTTGTGGGCTTCTCTAATTAATAATTCCAGTAGGAAACAAGTCAGCACACATAGTTTCCCCCTTCGAAATAGATAGCCGTCCTCCACATAATACTCATTTACTGTCCTCCCACCTATGCATCACGAAATTATTGCTCCAAAGTGTGGATCCTTAGAGTACTATTCTTTAATACTCGCAAAACCAAACAACTTGGTCTACAATTCTAATAAGAGCGCATGCCTCCTCAAAAGAGCATCTGCAACTATATTGCTCTTTCCTTACTTGTATTTTATCATAAAATTGAATCCCTCAAGGAATTCAACCTTCCTCGCTTATCGCTTTGACAACTTGGTTTGATTTCGGAGATTCCTTAGCGATTCATGGTCAGTATATATGATAAATTCTCTCGGTAGTAAGTAATGTTGCCACACTTGTATTGCTCGGATCAGTGATAAAAGTTCCTTATCATACATGGAGTAGTTCAGTTGTGGTCCTCGGAGCTTCTTACTGTGGAAGGTAATTGGTTGGCCTTCCTGCATCAAGACAGCGCTTATTCCAAACCCCAATGCATCACATTCCAGCTAAAAAATTTTGTCAAAGTCAAGTAGTACTAATATCAAGGCGAAGGTCAATCTTTCCTTTACGTTGGCAAAACTTCTCTCCTCCCTTTCTCTCCATCGGAAGTTTGTGTTCTTCATTGTTAGCTTGGTAAGTAATACGGTAATGGTATTGAAATTCCTGATAAACCTTCTATAAATTGAAGCCAGTTTATAGAAACTCCTTACATCGATACAAATAGTAGGAGTCGGCTACTCGACAATTGCCTTAATCTTTTTATCATCGACTTGCAAGTCTCCTCTACCAACTACATACCCCAAGAATACCACTTCCTCCTCGCAGAAGCAACATTTCTTCAAATTGCTGAATAGTCTTTCAGTACAAAGGATATCTAAGACTGCTCTACAATGTTTACATTGACTCGGCATGTCGGCACTATAAATCAGGCTGTTGTCAAAGTACACCATGATACACTTCCTGATGAGATGTCTTATCACATGGTTCATAAGTCTCATGAAAGTACTCGAGGCATTTGACAAGCCGAAGGGCATAACCATCCACTCGTAAAGTCCATGTTGAGTCTTGAATACAGTCTTCCACTCGTCTCCTGACCTCATGCGGATTTGATGGTAGCTAGACTTAAGATCAACCTTGCTAAAAATCTTAGCTCCACTCAATTCATCTAACATGTCTTCTAATCTCGAGATTAGATACCTGTATTTGATCGTGATTTTGTTTATGGCTTGGCTGTTAACATACATCCACTAAGTTCCATCCTTCTTCAACACTAGAAGTGCAGGCACAACACAAGGGCTGAGACTTTCTCTCACGTAACCTCTCTCTAACAACTCATCAACTTAACATTGGAGTTCAGAAACCTGTTCACCTGTTCAGGATTCATCCGATAAGTTAACTTATTCGGCAGTGCAACACTAGGTACTAAGTCAATATAGTGCTCTATGCCTCGAGTTAGAGGCAACCTCTTAAGTAACTGTTCGGGGAATAAGTTGCCTAGTCATCTAGTAACTCCTTGATTTCCTAGGGAAGCTTACCCCGCTCCTTCACTTCCAATAGTTTCCTGACTAACAATAAGGTTGGGTCGTCAACATTGATGGCCTCTAGGAGCTTGGCTCTACTCATCACCAGAGCTTTCTTCGATCTACGAGCAAGTTTTGGCTATAGCTTGTGAACTTCTCTAAGTGGCATTGAATTTAGTGTAATCTTTCGGTCATCCTTTTCCAACATATACGTGTTCCTATAGCCATTATTTATAACTCTTCTATCAAATAACTATGGCCTACCCAGCAACATGTAAGAAGCATGCATAGGCAGCACGTTATAGAGGATCTGGTCAGAGTAATTCTCTATAGTGATCGGCAACAATATTTGTCGAGTGACATGTAATGCTTCTTTCTCACTCAACCAGTGCAACTTGTATGGCCTAGGATGTACAACAATCAGCAACTTTAGTTTTGAAACAAGATCGGTCAATACCACATTAATGCAACTTCTACTATTCACAATGAGAACATACATCTAATCATTTACTTTACAAGTGGTATGAAACAAATTCTCTTTTTGCTCTTCCTCTTGTGAGAGTTTTACAATTATAGTGCACTGGACAACTATGAATAATTGGTCTAAGTCTTTGGGAAGCACATCCTCCTCAATTAGTTCTTTTTCGGCATTTTCTTTCTTAGCAGAAACCTCCTCCTCCTCCTCGGGTTCCTCATCCGTACTCTGTAATTCTAACTTCGGGATGTCTCCCTTAATGACCATCATCATTCGATTAGAGCATTGAGCAACCATATGTCTGAAGCCTTAACACTTGAAGCACTTGATCTAACTGGTTTTCTTGCTAGATCCTTACCCCTTCTCATATATTTGGGTCGGTACTACATCTTCAGGTCAGCCTTTCTGCTCAGCTCTAACATCAACTCTTCTGCTCAGCTCAATACTAGACTGAGTTCGGTGACTTACCTGTCCTGATTGGCTAGTAGACATTCTAGTCGATACTTGGCTCCTTTGCCTCTCCACTCACTAAGCAATCTTAATAGCTTCATCCGTTGTGTCAAATCGTTGGAGCTCCGCAATGTCTCGAATGTCTCCTTTTAACTCAGTAATAAATCTTAAGATTGTTCGGGCTATTGGTTCCTCTACTTCGCATCTTATGATAATCATTTAGAATTCTTGAACATACTCATCAACTGTTCGGCCTTCTTGTCTTAACTCTTGAAGCCGAGTGAAAGTATCTTGGAGATATATTTCTAGTACGAATCTGTTTCTGAGCACTCTCTTTATCTCAGGCTAGGTGTTAATCTCTCGGTACCCCTCTCTTCTTCTCATGACTTGAAAATTCTTCCACCACATGGCGACATATCTAAAAAATTCAACAACAGCAATCCTCGCTTTCTCATAATCCTCGTATTGATAGCGATTAAACACACGCTCCACCTTCTCTTTCTAGTCCAGATACTCGTCGATATTACCAAATCCATTGAAACTCAAAATTTAAAGCTTCACATGGTCAGATGCTCTGTGGACTCATATACGCTCCTCTTTAAAATACTATTCTTTCTCCTCATCAAGCTCTCTTAAGTCTATCTTTCGCCTTACTTGTCCACCAACTCTTCCACCTCAAATTGATCGAGCTGAGTTCTGACCTCTAACAAGTTAAGCAGCTTATGGAGTGTTTTGTGTAGCCTCAGTAGGTCAGTATGACAGTATATGAACTGCTCAAGTTAGATTTATCAAGAGATTAGCTACCTCATTAAGTCTCTCATCAGTGCTTCCGAGAGTTCCCTAAGATTATCGTTCATGGTGGACAACTCCACTGTCATCACTAACACTAACATTCATACTTAGGTATGTCATTTTTCCTTACAAATTCAAACAAACATTTTTGAAAGTGAACAGCTAATAACATAGCAGTCAAATGAATAAAATAATTGACTATGTTTCACACACACAAAATAGAGCCAAACAGAACTTTAAGAAGAACTAACTATAGTTCACATAAAACCTTCGCTCTGATACCAAGATGTTACAAAACTGTGACCAGGAACAAATAAGGCCGGTCGCTGAATGGTTCTATTCTTACAAAAATATAAAAAAGGGTTAATGGGGATAGGTATGAAAAGAGTGACAATGATGAATGAAATAGTAAGCAAAAACCTACAAATAGCTCAAGAGGATATGATATACCAATGGAACTCCCGAGAACTCAAGGCACAATTCGATATAACACACGAATTGGTCTAATAAGGTTATTCGTCACCTAACATTACTTAAGGAAAAGGATAATAGTGATCCTAAGAGTGAACAACAGTATTTATGTAAGGAATAAAGTACTCAAGTATATTGAAAGTAATCTGCCTCTTACAACTACAGGTACAAGAGTATTTATACTTGTAAATTAGTGCAACTTATCTAAAAGGGAAAAGACAATAAGGACATTTCTTAAAGAAGTAATGTACATGATACACAAGAGTAAAAATGAATATACAAGGAAAATAATCATTAGTACTACAAATTCTACATATGATACTATACACATGGTGATGCTACATTGGCAAGGTTGTTAGGAGATGCGGACAAAAAATTACAAATAGATGGGTTTGTCCGAGTAGAGATGGCTTAGTCAGTCCAAATCTTTTGTCTCTTGGCTTCTCGATAAAGATGATACCAAGTGATTAGTTGGCTCGACATTAAAGAGTAATCATTAACTCGGCATACCATAGAATAATAGGCAGTCATATGGTACGGCATTAAAGATGACTCGAAAAGAAAGCACTCGGCCTTGGCAGGGGTTGGTTAGAATATAAGGATTCATCGTGCCAGCCCCTCTAGTTCTCAGGCTTGACTGTGGGTTAGAGGTCTTGTAACTTGATTCCGATCACCTATTGTCTTAACAACCTTAAACAATCCATAATACCTCTTAGACAACTTATGGTGCTGATTATTTACAACAGATAGTTACTTATAGGGTTGTAACTTGGGAAGAACCAAGTCTCAAGGACTAAAAGTTACTTTAGTCCTATGTCTATCTACATAAGTCTTCATTTGATCTTGAGCTTACAGCAAATGCTGCTTAAGCTCCTTCAAAATTTGATCTTTGCTTCGTAATTCCATATCTACTGCTTCCACTTTAAAGGCACCTAAAAAATATTAGGAAGTAATGGAGGTAAACATGCATACACTGACTTAAATGGTGTTGATTTAGCCCCTTCATGGTAAGATGTATTATAGGCATATTCTACCTAAGGAAGGAATTTAACTCATAAGTGAGGACACTCCATAACATAGCATCATAAGTACTGTTGCAGTACTCTATTCAATAATTCTGTTTGTCCATCACTTTGTAGGTAATACACATTACTCATATTTAACTTTGTATAATTTAAAGTAAACAATTCCTTCCAAAATCTACTCATGGATATTGGATCTTTATCTAAAACTACGGATTTAGGATATTTGTGTAGTTTAACTAACATATTCATAAATAATTGAGCTACTTTAGTAACTGTAAAATGTGAATCCAATGGCCTTAAATAGCAATACTTCGAAAGTTTATCAACAACAACTAAGATAACCATATATCCATAAAACTTTGGTAAGCACGTAACAAAGTCTAAACAAATATACTCCCAAATCTAATTGGGTATAAGTAATGTCATGCTTCGAAGCGATAATGTCATAACAGTCTCACCGTGTAAACCATTTTAAGATGAAAGCCAATCTTACAGTTACTATCTTAGACCTAATTTACACAAGGTGTCTACAACGCTTTGAAGTAAATAGTTCATAAATTAACCATGCTATTTACATAAGAAATCATTAAAAAAAATACATATTTATACTAAAATAATCTGAATATGTTTACAAGATTTAGTAGCGTAATCATAATCTACTTGAGTAATACATAAATTAATACTAAAAGCTTTAAGGATAAAATCCAAACTTAAAAGTATATCTAATCCTCAGTTTTATATCTTCACTTCTCAAGATCTAACAGTTGCTAACTTTAAGGTAGTTATATGACCGCTTCTTAGCTAGCACCTGCAACGACATCTATAGGAATGTAAGCAATCAACCACTCAGTAAGTTGGGACGGAAACTTAAAACTATACATTAAACACAAATAGGGTTATCAACTAAACTAGTTAGATGCAATATATGTATAAGTAAATGCCATCGCACAACGTTATTCGGTCTGTGTTAAGATTAGATAAATTACATCCACTTTAACTTAAGTTGAGGAGTTTCCATGTTTATACAATAACTCACGGCTAAAACTAGACTTGTGCAATGGAGATATTGCTCCTCCTGTAACTACCTTTAAACCATTGACTTTATCTTTATTGTAATCTTTTCTCCCATCACTTAGTTCGACTAAGGATGAAGAAGGGACTCATTGTGTTAAACAGCACTATTTCTTTTAAAGGGATTGATATTTAGTCAGAGAACACTAAACATTTCCCTTATTGGGTTGTTATACAAGTCCTTTTTAGACTTACTAGTCATATATGCGGTTAGGTCTAATTTAAGGTGTTCAATCATTTCAAACAAATCATACATATACATACCAGAATAGTAAATCATAATCATATTATCAAACTCAAAAACAAGCACATACATGTATGTGTACAGTTAAGTATCTAATAAATACAACCAAATACAATCTCAAGCCTCCGAAATATAGTAACATATAAATCCCAACTTACTTAGACTTTCCGCTTACTCACCTAAGGTACGACTTGCATATATCGTCGCTAAAAATCCCTATAATACAAATATTGTTTTGATTCCACGTAACTACTATAGATAGGTTTTACTCTGTAACTTTTATTGTTATCTGCAATTTAAAGTTTTATTATACTTAATTATTCAAGTTTTTTACTCTCTTACAACTATTTTTAATTTAGGCTAGATTCTAATTCAATTTTTGAATCGATTTCTAAAGTAGATTCTAATTCTGTTTTTAATTATAGTTTTATATGCAAACCTTAGGAACTCATTCTAAACCATCATGTGAAATTAATCACATTAGACTTGAATATCCTAAATATCGTATTTAGTTTCTAATTAGTATTTTGATCAATACAATATACTATATTCCTCATTTAGTCACCAAAATTTACTCTTGATGTAAAAAAAATTTATATTTTTTATATGATTCTCTAAATTTAAGTTTCATATCAAATTTATTTTATATTTTTATGACTATATTTTGACATAATATTTCCTACTTATTGATATTTTATATATGCATATTATGTGTTATTACATAATTCACTCCTAAATCACTCATCTAATACTTCTAAAGCTACATATATCATCCTTCATCATCCAATAACATATCAAATGTCTAATTATATCCTAAATCAAAATTAAACCTAATTAACCCTAAATTACAAAATTAACTTAAAATATATTATTTTGCCTATTACATATATACTATATAATACACCTAATAACTGCATCTAACACCCTAAATACTACAAATATCATACTAAATCAGCATTTAACATCCTAAAATACCTAATTATACACTAAATCAGTAATTATTCGTTTAATTACTAAATTAGCCCAAAATCACCCATTTTATACATCATTTTAAGGTCTAAAAATTATATAAAAATTTCAAAAATAGATTTTTGAATAATCTCTTCATAGTACTATTTTAAATACTCTAAATAGCCTACACAAAAATTTTAAGCTTAAAATCATATCTTTAAGGTCATTTATTTATAAATTGAAAATAAGTTCGAGTTTAAGGGTTTCTTAAGCACTATATATCACGAGATCTAATTTTATCAAAATAATATTTTTCCTAAAAACTACATACAAAAATACCTTAGAATACTAAATTTTATAATTTTTCATAATTATTTAATATTTTTAATAAATACAATAAAATCATAAGGGAAATCGGACTCGTCGGCATTGCTTACTCCAGCCATCGCCAACCACCATGGCTTTATCGGCCAACTTAGGCACTGCCACCATCGTTTGTTGGTAGTGGTCTTCCCTCCCAGGTGCTTATTAGGTGTAGGTTCACCTTATAAGCTCTAATTGCACACTATTTTGTCTAATTTTGCTAAAAATATTCTCTCCTCTCTTCTTAATCTCTCTCAATTTTTTCTGAATTCCTAAGAGTCCAAAATGAATTTTTGAATGGGTTTAAGTATTTATAAAAGAGGTTTACCATTTCTTTTGATTCTTAGAGGGCCAAATATCCCTTATCCTCTTCCATTTTTATTTTCTATTTGACTTAATATTATTGGTTAATTTTCTAATTTCCATTACCAGCCTTCCATGCCACTTTTTTGGAATAATTCCATACTTTTCCATAATTTTCTTGATTTTCTTTAATTATTTAGTACTATTTTAACATATTTAGGGTATTTAAAATAATTTCGCATATTTTTACTTACATATAAATACATATATGGCATAAATAAATACTCTTAAATATTATTTAAATTATTTTATAATTTTATTATGCATATAATTTATCTTTATCAATTCGTTGGTTATCAGAAATCGTTTTATGCTATTGCAATAAATAACAGATAATATACATATAATTCAATATTATATTATTTAATTATTTTATTACTTATTTTTTTAAATCCAAACTCATGATATTACTTTTACTAATATTCCTAATTTTGTCGTAAAATTTGGGTTTGATTGGATAATTTACTCAATCGTCTTAAACTTTGCGGATTGAATCCCAAATTCCAAATTGCAGGACTTATAGGTAATGGAGCTAAGAGACCCACAGGTGACTTAGTATGATATTTAACTTGCTAACAGATATCACAAGTATGCACATATTGCTCTACCTGTGCTTGCATTCCCTCCTTAAAGAAATCTTGGGCAATTCACTTAAATGTCTTATGTGTACCAAAATGACCTAAAGAAGGATAATTCATTTAAAATAACATGAATGATGGATGATTGAGGCAGTAAAAATGACCTCCTGCCATAAAATAATAATCCATTATGCCACTTTAATGGATACTTCTAATAAGTCCCTTAATGAACTACTGAAATAATATTCACAAATTCAATCTTTTGCTCATACTCCTTCAATTAGTCAACAAAATGGAAACATGGAAAGGAGATGCCTAAATATGTACTCAATTGAGAACCATTTCTTGACAATGCATCTACTATAGAATTATCACTTCTAGCCTTATATACCACTGAGTAATCATATCCAAGCAACTTCACCAAATACTTTTATTGCACAGTTGTTTGAATTACTTGAGTAAGAATCTCCTCAAGACTCCTATGGTCTATTTTGATAATAAAATGTGCTCCAAGTAAGTATTGGCTCCCCTTTCGTAATGCTTTTACGAAAGCATATAGCTTATGTACATATACTAAAGCTTTTTGTAAGTGGGTTAGAAGTTTCTTACTAAAATAGGAAATAAGATGTTCATTTTACAATAATACTGCTCCTAGTCCTAACTCTAAAGCATCCTTCTCAACTGCAAATGGTTGAGAAAAATTTGGTAATGCCAAAATTGGTGTGGTTATCAATGTTTGCTTCAATTTTTCAAAAGCAACCAAAGCCTTGTCATTCCATTCAAAATTATCCTTTTACAACATATCGATCAAAGGACTTGCAATCGATGCATATCCTTTGATGAAATGCCTATAATAACTAGATAATCCCCAAAAAATCTCTTGATTGTTGAACATTTGTTGGTAAATACCAATCCCTTACTGTTGCTACTTTAGAAGACTAAGGAGATACTCCCTTATAAGATACGATATGCCCTAAATATTGAATCATCTCTTACGCAAAGAAAGACTTACTTTTCTTGAGGAAAAATGTGTTATCCGCTGATACTTGCAATACAACCTGTAAATCATATGTGTTTTTCAAAAGTAGTACTATATACAAATATATTATAAAAAAATATAATCACAAATTTGCATAAATACAATTTGAATATTGAGTTTATTATTGCTTGAAATGTCGAAGGGGCATTATATAAACCAAATGGCATTACCTTGAACTCATAATGTCTCTCATAAGTCCTAAATGTTGTCTTCTCAATAATTTGGATACATATGTATATGATGGTAACCCGCATGTAAATCTAATTTAGAAAATATGGTTGCTCCATACAATTCATCAATTAACTTGTCAATTGTGGGAATTGGAAATTGATCCTTTATTCTAGCTTGGTTAAGAGCTTAATGATCAATACAAAATGGCCATGTTCCATCTTTCTTCTTAACCAATAGCACTGAAGACAAGAAAAGACTCATGATATGCTGTATTTTGCCTTGATCTAGCATGTCTTTAACTTGTTTTTCTATCTCCACCTTTTGAAAATGGGGGTACCTGTATAGTCTAACACTTATAGGAGAGGAATCCTTAATCAAATGAATATGATGTTGTATTTGTCTCAAAGGAGGCAATAATGAAGGTGCCTCAAACACATGATAGAATCTACCTAAGAGCTATTCTAAAGCTTCATTTTTTGTAGTACTTTCATATGTGTTAAACTGCACATTTTGAGCCACTAATTGAAAACACAAAGCAATTGAATTTGTTGTAATAAACCTCTTAAATTGCTACTGTATTATTTGTGAGACTTGTTTCCTACTTACTCCTTTCAATTTTATCTTCTTCCCTTGATCCTCAAACTCCATTATCATGTTGTTGTAATCAGTTGTTACTGGTCTTAGTTGTTACAACCACTATATGCTTAAGACAATCTTTGCCCTGTATATTGGTAATATAAAGAAAGTATCCGCAAAAGCTATATCCTAAATATTGATAGGCACCCCGGCACATTGATCCTCAAATTAGAGCTTATCTCCATTTCCTATCATCACATTAAACTGTAGGCTTGGAAAAACAGTTAAATTCAACCTATGACTGATTCAACTAATGTAGTGATCATTGCTTGTAATGCTTACATATCTGTTATCTAATTATTGTTCTTTGCTTATGCCATGGTAATGACGTGAGCACCAAAATGTTAAGAGCCAAAGTACTCATTCTAGCCTACTCACATACATGTGATATGTTTAACACGTTGACCCTAAGGAACACTCTCGAATGGAATATAAAAGGCTCTCGTTCTTTCTCCTCTCTATCAGATACCGCACAAAGGTACTGAAAACCTTAACTTTCTCTCTCTGTTTCCTATGAATATTGATTTCTAAAGTTGATCTCTAATTATGATTGTTTTGATTTGTGCAAGGTATATGAAAGTAGTCCTTTCAAGTACAACTAGGGCTTCTAATGCATAAGACACCACAGATTACGAGGGGAAAGGCCCTTTTCTTTATTTTCCTTTCTGTTTAAATACTTAGTGATGACTTCACTAACATATCTGAGAGTAATTTGTTAAATAGGTTGCAATAGGTCCTAGTTATGTTATTTTGTTACAACTACTATAGTTTAGATACAATCTATATAGTTTACATCTACTAAAATTTTGAATACAAACTATGAATACATGATGTAATCCTTTGCTAATTTGGTACTTTGATATTTCTTATATTTATACTCGTAACATACCTGCTCTTGTCCATTCTTGTCAAGTGCTTTACAGCATAGGTTCCTTGGTACGTGGTCTTTTGACAACGAGTTGCACCTAGATACCAAGCTCCCCATAGATCGGCCATAAGTGAGACGAGGTTTTTATCTTCGAATTGTTAGGCTTGGCCATACTAGGTTGCGACGACCATACTGGACTTTAAGACCCACATCCGGAATTAGCCATTAACAATATTAAACCCAATAAAAGCAGGTTTAAAAATATTTGAACCAGAATTTATATTGTAATATATAGATATAGGCTCTGAAACCTATCTAAACATGTGGAGTCCTAAAAGTTGATAGGTTCAAGATACTAAATATTTATCTTCAAATTTATAAGAATATCCGGGAGAAGAAATTAAGGCGCATTAACCAAGGTGTAACCACCGTCATGTAAAACTTATCCAAGTAAAAATTTCCATAACAGTATTATTTTTCAAATAGTTATGGGTTTGACTCATTCTTTTCTAGAAAGTTTGATTTGATAAAGAAACCGAAAAGGACTTAGAGGGAGCGCTGATTGCGGCATTTTGAAGTCACTATTCGATTCGCATCTGAATGGACAAGTTTATTTAATTAATTATCTAGAGACCCCCACTCGACCTTTTATTCTAAATAAATTTTACTAATCGATTCTTTTATATACGTATTTATTAGACGAAAATAAAATAATAATAGATTCATGTTGTGGAGGGAGTTGGGGATCTTGGGCGCACATGACAAGTCAAAGTCAAACAGTTTATATCATTAAAAAAAATGTGGAACGTTAACGCGTATAACACAAAGAGACAAAAGGGCTTTAATTAGGAGGGGCAGTGAGGACAAATCAGCTTCGTTTTGCGTGTACGTCTCTGTAAAGTTTTGCGATTCCTGCTATCTCTCTCTCACATAGGTATGGTTTTATATGTGAGCTGGTGTAGGCATGTAGCTCTTAAAAGAAAATAGAAGAAGAAGAGGAGGAGGAGGTAGCTCCACGCCGCATTTATATGTCGTCCTCTAGTTTTCTTCTTCTGTTTTTTTTTTTCCCCCCCACTTAATTTATATATTAAAATTTAAAAAAATAAATAAATCTAATCGATTTCATTGAAAAGGTGATATTCTTCATATGAAAAAAAAAATTTAATTATATATCACATAGATCAATTAGTGATATATAAATATTAATACAAAATTTAACATGTACTACTAAAAAATATACTTTTTGAAAAAGTACCTATTATATTTTTATATATTAGATTTTTACTGATAATTATATATCATTTATCGATTCATATAATATGTTAGTATCATCATAACATTTCTAGTTAACATATGAACTTGTGATTAATGCTCATTTGTTTCATCTTTTTTATGTAAGGATTACTATGATATTCTTGTTATTTTCTAATAATATATACATAAATACCTATATATATATATATATATATATTCCCTCCATTGCAAAATATCCTACATTGTTCAAGGTATCAAACTACTAATGAAGCAGTTAAGGACCACCATTTTTTATGTATACAAAGATGTTAATAGATGAGTGGGTCTCCTAGCCAAATAAAGTTAAGAATATTAATAAAAACTTAAGTATTTGTAATTTTTTCAACTAGATGAATTTTTTAGAGGTTTAATAATTAGCATTAGATATTTGATGTACCCTTTTATTAGTGAAATGAAAGTTCAATTTTCTCTTGGAAAAAAAAAATATTTAAGAAAAGTAGAATAAAAGTTTTCATAATTTTCAATTTTCTATTTGATTTCTTAACTTTACCTTTTCTTTATTAGAGGCATCAACGTTTTCCACATTTTATAGAAAGGAAATTCCATCAAGTTTTTTAAAAATTTCATTCATTTCAAATATGTGTTAACATTTGATTAATCAAAAATAAAAATTTAATGAAATATTATCAAATATATTTAATTAAACAATAAGACGAGCTTTAATAATTCTTTTCAAACTCTTAGGTGACTCGTTGTAATTACTTACCCTCCAACCTTATAGTGACTAGCCATTACATAAATTTGAAGTAGGTTGCAACATAACCCGTCATCTTGAAATTTAGTAAGAAAATAAAAATAAAGTTAAATTCCGTCAAGTTGTAATTGGGTGAAAGAACTCAATTATTATAAGAAGAATTTTTAACTAGAATCTTTTTTCTTCATTTCGTACCTAGGTAGGTCACACCATCCACCACCATAAATATATAGTGACCCACCATAAAATTGCAATTTAGACCAATTAGAAATTACAAATGTCAAAAGTGGGATGGAAAGTTTAATGGACTTGATAGAAGTCCACTTAAGTAAGAGTTGAAAAATTTGTAATTGTGATTGCTTATTTACCAAAAAAGCATGAACATGTTTGAAAGGTAAAAAGAATGTCTTTTAAATTATTCTTTCAAACAAGAGAAATCTCCATGTCCTTTCCTTCCCAGCCCCCTCTTTCAACTAGCAAAATCTACAAGTTAAAACATAATATTTTTATAACTCGTTTTATTTTTATGCACTCTAAGTTTTAACAAGCCTAACGTGCTAAGTTTAAGACCATGAGTATGCTTTTCTCTCTAGGAAATTGTAAGTTCTATACTAACATATAGGTCTAGCTCATAGAGTTAGGACACAAATGTTGGGCAATGTATTTTGAACATGTAATGCCCACAATTTGACATTAAACAATGACGGCTAGTTAAAGTATGGGTACCACCCATAAAGATGCCCTTTACTAGCGAACACTTCACAAGATTATAGGATCTAAGTTAATTGTTATGGTAGTATTAAATAGAAGTACTTAATAATTGAATAATATGTATCCTCACATGTAAAGAAAATGGAGGAGATATCCCTGGGAAGTAGTAAGGTTTGGATAATGTGTGGTTACATTCAATTCATTTTATAGTCAATTAGCAACTCCTTCTAATAGAATGGGGAGCTAACTTGAACCTCTTTAATATAGTTTGGCTTTGATTTGGACTATTTGTTTACCTTTAGCTTTTATTTTTATTTTACCATCTCTTTTACAATTTTGTTTTTATTAGCTTTTAAATTAACCTCTTCCTTCTCAATCATGCTCTATTTTAAAAAACTAGTTAATGGCTTACGTAATTTGCAAGATTTAGGTTAAAAAAGAAAATAATAAATTTATTCAAAAATTGTCACAATAAACATATTATGAAGTATATATCAGTATATCAATTAGCTAGATAAGCTTACTTTTGTATTTATTTTATTAACACGAGACTTTATTTGCTTATATTACTACTACCAAATTGTCATTTGTCGAGTAACTAGAGAGTTTAACTTATATATATCGGTTCTCATTATAATAAATTAAACTATTTCGTTCCTTCACTACTCGAGGGTAGAAAGTTTCTTTGACTTTCACATGGCTTCTCCTAATTTCAATAATGGTGAACTCAAGTTCTTCATATGGTATTAAAGCAGGTTGCCTCATTTGCTATTATCTAAGCAAGAATTCATTGTTAGTTGTTAGTCTTGTTTTGTTAGGGTTCTTATCTGTTCGATTATGTTTTCTCTTGTTAAGTCATGGCACTGACTAATGAACAAGTTAAGGTTCTCTATAATTCTATTAGTGATCCTTACTACATATCTAGATTAGATAACCATAGAATGACAATAGGGAATTTAGTTTTAAATGGAAATAACTTCCTTACTTGGAGTAGAGATATTAAAATGGGATTAGGAGCAAAACTAATATTAGGTTTTATTGACAAATCAATTGAAAAGCCAACTGATAACTCTTTTGATCATGTGAAATGGTTGATGTGCAATTATATGGTCCGATGTTAGATCATAAACTTAATGAACAATGAAATCAAGTAGAGTTTTATGTATACACAACATTCGCATAAATTGTGGACTCAAATCTCAAAATAATATGGAATTACAAATGGTCCTTTAGTTTTCCAATTGCAACATGAGTTTTCTAACTTGAAACAGCTTAATCAAAGTGTAGTAATGCATTATAACAAGTTAAAGAAGTGTAGGGATGAGCTTCAAGAACTTCATGCTTATTCAATTTGCACTTGTGGTAAGCTAGATTATTGCACTCATGCATTGAAAGAAATAGTTCTAAAATATGAGTCCAAAACATGTCAAATGCAATTTTTGGTGGGGCCAAATGAAGCTTATGATATAGTGAGAAATTAAATCCTCTTTATGCAGCTTCTTCTTAGTGTGAACTTACCTTTCTATTTAGTTCAACAAAATAGAAAAGCAAAGGCAAGTTTCATCTATGTTGACTGCTGATGTGGATAATTCTGTATTTTTTATAAATAAGGCACAAAATAAGATAGAATATGGAAATGCCATGAATGAAAAGAAGAAAGGAATGCTTAGATTGGTGTGTAAGTACTATAAGGGTGAGGGACATGCTACTGAAAATTGTTTTCAAATAGTTAGATACCTACATTGGATAAAGGAAGAAGAGTAGTGAAGGCTAAGGCAAAATTTTCAGCATTATAGAGTAAATTAGAGCTCGTGGATTCACCATCTAATCTTTTGGAAGCAAAAGATAAGTCACATCAAGAGGGTTTTGGCTTTAGGAATCAAATTGCAAAGGCTTAATTGAATCTGTTTATTAAGAGTTTATCAAGCAAATGAATGCTAAGGATAAATCTATGGTGAATTTAGTGTAATTTGCAAGCGTGTCAGATTCTTTCTGTTGCTCTAATATTTCTAACAATATTGTGTGTTCATAGATAGTTAAATAGGGGTTATAGATCACATAACATCAAATTTTTCATTACTTTACTATGTTCTTAACTTGAGAAAATATGTAACCATAAAATTACCAAATGGAAGACAGTTGTATGCAAAAAAATCTGGTCTCGCTACTATAAACACTTCTTACCCTATACGATGTCCTTTATGTACCTCACTTTACTCGTAGCTTGTTATCTGTACACAAGTTGGTTCATAGTCAAAATTTGCTTGCATATTTTAGTTAAACTAACTACTATTTCTAGGACCCAAGAAATAAGGACATTATTACAATAACATAAGTCTTAAGAGGCTTATATGTACTACATTCAACAGTTCATAATGACAAGAGCAGTTATAGTAGCTGTTTTATTGATTTTCAACTTGTTTATGTAAACTCCATTTCAAATTCTTCTAGAATAAATGTATGACTATTACATGAGAGAATGGGACATATTTCTTTATCACAGTTGAAACATTTTGATGTTTGTAAGGGAGTTGATGTTAAAGATTTTGTTTAGGACATTTGTCAACAATCCTAGTTTCATAGAATATCTTTCTTTAAGAGTGATAATGAATCATAGTTTGCTTTCCACTTGTTGCATATAGTTGTTTGGAGACCTTACATTGATGAGTCCATATCTAATGCTAAGTATTTTTTCTAACTATAGTTGATGATTGCACAAGATCCACTTAGACTTATTTGATGTAGCACAAAGATCAAACTTATGATGTTATTAATTAGTTTATTGCCTACATTAGGAAATAGTTTGGTGTTGTTCCTAAGGTTATCAAAACAAACAATGGTTTTGAATTTTTACATACCTTGTATAAGTGTTTATTTCAAGGATTAGGGATAGCACATCAAAGAACAGTCACGTAGAGAGAAAACATAGGCATTTACTAAAAGTTTCAAAGTTCTTAAGAATTTAAGCGAATCTACCACGACTTTTTGGAGTGAATGCATTCTTATGGCCACCCACTTAATTAATAGCTAGCCAATGGGAAAGTTAGGTTAAAGGACTCCATATGAGAAGTTATTTAGGAAGCCTTCAAATTATAGTGATTTGAAAACTATGAGTTGCTTATGCTATGTTGCAATACAACTAAGACCTAAAGATAAATTTGAAGCAAAGGGTTCAAAGTGCATTTCTTGGGATATGCCATTGTCAAAGAGGGTATAAGGTTTTTAATCTTATTTACAATAAGATTATTATTTCAAGGGATGTTCTTTTCTTTGAGCAAGTATTTCCTTTCCACAATTCCTTTACTTCTGCATCTAATTCTCCATTAAATAGTCATGTTTTGTTTGATACACCTAGTTCTTTCAAGCAACCATCTTTGACTCAACCTTCTGATAAATTATCCCAACAACACATTAGTCAATGGTTCTAGAATCATTGGATGAGCCCTCTTTTGAATAGGACCTTAAGAGATCAACTAGAGTTTACAGTTGCCTACAGTGGTTGAATAATTTTGTACATACAGCTTGCATTAGCATTGCAACACATGTTGTTGGCATTCCACATACTAATACAACTAACTTTTCACCTTTGCCTGCAATGCTACATTTTATCCTTTATTTGACATTAATTCAATTGATTCTTTTCCATGTGATTATGTTGCATCCTTAGCCAATGTTTTGTCTACATATGAACCACATAATTATTTGAAAGCTACTAGGCAACAAGAATAGGTAGATGATATGAAGAAAGAGGTTAATACTTTAGAATGTAATGATACATAAGAATTAATTAGTTTGTCTAGGGGTAAGAAATCAATTAGGTATAAACAGGTTTATAAGATCAAATATAAACTAGATGGCACCATAGAGATGAATAAGGCACGTTTACTAATAAAGGTTATACTCAAAAAGAAGGGGAAGGCTATCATGACAACTTTTCCCTAGTTGCAAATTTTGGAAGTGCGTACATTTCAATTGCAATAGCTGCTACTTATGAGGTGACCTTTGTGTCAAATTGATATCAACAATGCCTTACTTCATGGTTATTTAGACGAGGAGATATTATGACTCCTTTGGAAGTCTATGATAAGGCATTGCTTCATCAAGTTTGCAAATTAAAAAGGTCTCTTTATGGCCCTAAATAGGCTTCGAGACAATAGAATTTGGAACTTTTACATTTCTTAGTTACTTAAGGTTTTGTTCAATTGAAACACGATTATTCCTTGTTTACTCACCACTATGATGATGGTTTTGTTGTTATTCTCTTGTACATAGATGATAGGTTGCTTACAGGAAAGGTTATCAAACATGCGATTCTACGTAGAATTGCTAGAGGGATCAGAATGTAACACTAAAACACATAAACTTAAGTTTTTATAACCTACGTAAAATATCTTTTAAAAAAACAACAAATGTGCTTATAGTATTTAATAAAAACTTGAAATATATTATGCAAATAAATAGATGAAGATATTAAGTTCTTTTTCAATAAAAAATTCTTAATATATAATCTAATATTCACGAAATAAGGATAAGTAAGGTTGAGAGTAATTTTTTTTCTATTATTTTGTTTGAAAAAAATAATAAATTGAAGAAAACCAAATGTTTCAACTTATTTTTCGTCATTAATAGTATCAACTTAAGTATATGTTTTTTTCTTATAAATTTTTTTATTAGAGCTGGAGGCCAGATGAAGGCTATAAATATTAAGAAAAAGGACTAAGAGAGAGAGGAAGGGGAAAAGAATTGGAATAAAATAAGGAAGATGATTTAATGTTTGAATAGTCAATAAAATAATAGAAGCCTAATTATATTTCTTTATTTTTTGTCCATTCAACTCGTCTATGTAAAATTGGTAAACTTGATTAAAAACGCAAGTATTTACAGAGTTTGACATGTAAAATCGATTAATAACATATGTTCTTACAAAAAAAAAATGATTTAATATACGAATTAACTCAAAAGAGTTTCCTAAAATCATAAAGTTGTAGAATCATATGAATAGAATTATGATTTTGATAACTCTGCTTATAGGGTATAATTCTTCCCTCATTGCTAATATTAAACACAAGCTTGAAGTGGAATTTACAATTAAAAGATCTCGGGCTTACCAAGTTTTTCCCGAAATTGGAGTTGTATTGTTTACCTTCGAGTATACTTCAAAATCAATGGAAATTTATTGTTTATTTATTCTTAGATGTTGATCTTACGAGTTACAAACCAACCAAGTTTCTAATTTAAATAAACATAAAGCTAGACAATACCAAGGAGCTTTATTAACTAATCCAACAACTTACAAGTGTATGATTGGACACTTGTTGTATGTCATTAGTTAGTTTGTTTTAGCCCCACCCATTCTACATCAACATGCTTTACTACATTTACTAAAATATCTTAAGGGTACTTCTTCTCTTGGTCTTTTCTATCCTAAGAATAATGATCTTAAGCTTCATGCATATTTGGATACAAATTGGGGCTCTTGTACCATGTATACAAAATCGCTTAGTGACTATTGTATTATGCTTGGGTCTACTCTTGTGTCTTAGAAGCCAAAAAAGCAACCTATTGTTTCTAATTCTATTGCAGAAGTAGAGTACTATAGTGCAACATATATAGCTAAGGAGATCAAGTGAATTTCTTATGTTTTATGCTACTTAGTTTCTGTTTATTTCCCTATTTACATGTTCTACGACAACAAATCTACCATTTTGATTACCTTTAACCCTTACTTGAGTAAATGTACAAAACACATTGGTGTTAATGTCCATTTTCTTCTTAATTTGGTCACTTCTAGTTTTCTTTCTCTATTGTGTATTACAACTCATGATCGACTTGCAAATTTGTCCATTGAAGCTCTAAGTGAGAAATAGTTGCTTTTTCTATGTTCCAAGTTAAGTCTTCAATTCAATCTAACTTGAAAGAGGGAGTAAGGGTGGGGTGGGGTGGATATGAAGTATATATAAGCATGCTAATTAGTATCGGTCAGCTAGCTTAGCTTACTTTTGTATTTTGTATTTTATATTTTTTTTATTCACATGAGACTTTATTTGCTTATACTCTAGGTATCAAATTGTCATTGGTTAAGTAGTTAGAGAGTTTAGCTATAATATATATACATTATTTCTCATTGTAACGAATTGAATTGTTTCATTCCTTCACTACTCAAGTATAGAAAGTTTCTTCGATTTTTGCATAGCTTCTTATGATTTCAATAATGGTGAACTTGAGTTCTTCATACACATTAATAATTATAATCTATGATTCCCAAACACAAAGATTCAGATATTTTTCCCATCTTTTTTTTCCTACTTTTACTTAACGAACAAATAGCAAATATAAACCGCATACTAATATTTCTTCTAATGGATTTTACAATCTTTAGATACTAAGGATATAACTGGGCAAGCTCTTATAGGATACCTAACCCATTAAAAATCTTATAAGGTGCCATTCGATAGAATTTAGGGATGAGTTTTGGAATATGGCTAAATACCCATTAGGGTTTTGGGATGTGCAGTGCGATATAAAAAAAAAAACCAATGAGAAACCTTTTACCTAACAAAGATTAATAAATTAATAATATAGGATTAGCTAAAATTTCTAATATTTAAAATGATAAATAGATGAAAATATGGATTATGACAACTTTTATCACATTTAATATTTTCTATTAGTATTTATGAATATGTATCTATTTGAGTTTTTTTTTTTAATTAACTAAGAGAAGCTAGTTATGTATTTATTATATAGTAGAGAGAAACAGTTAAGTAAATAAAAAATTTAATGCAAATATTGACTATATAATTAAAATAAAAATATATAGAAAATGTTAAGATGGATTCTACATAGATTATGAAACTTATTGTGTAACATTACCACTAGGTGCTCCACTAATGATGTGATAAAAGACAGGCTAAAAAGGTTACAACAAGTGGATTCTTTAATTCGTATCATGTTACCAGTGTTTTGTAAATAATGCATATCAATTTTTCACGTAATAATTAATGAAAAAAAATATAGTCATTTGGCCAAAAAAAAAAATTATAAATGAGTTTGGTAGGTATGAAAACAGATACTTATTAAAGTAGTAGGATGAGTTTTAAATATAGGGTTAAAAACCCTATAAGTTTTTAGGACAAGTTTGGAAACCTTATTAACATAGCGAGAAAAATTCTAGGTTCCTATCATCCATGTTAAACCCACGCTGTTTACATTCCTATTAAATACTTAATTGATTTTCACAAAGCTTGTTACATAACAAAAGGGAAAAAAAAAAAAAAGGAAAGCAAAAAAAGGAAGTCAATGTTTCAAATATATATATATATATATATAGGTGTATAAAAATTCATTCCATCATATTATAATTTGTATATTAAATGCTTATCCACTTCTAGTTATAAATTCTATTGAAGCACTTGATATGCATAACTTTTTATTTTGGCCAAATGATATGCATAACTTTAAACATGACAAACTAAGAAAATAATATTAGTTTTAAATTACAAATAAGATAATATCCGAAAAAATAAGACTTTCTAATTCACATGTAATGATTCATATCTTTTTTTCTAGCCTTTCTTCTACTTTTCTCAACAAGCAAATGGCAATTTAAATCTAACAATTATCTTGTCGAGAATTTTTTTAGCAATACGATGAATTAGATATGAACATGTTTAGTTAGTGATCCATCAACATAAACAAAAACTACTTCTTCTTTTTTTATACCATCTAGATTATAATTTAAGGGAGGAGGAATTCAAACTAGGTTTGCTTATGCCATTAGGATATAATAGTATTGGTAAATAGTAAGTGATAATGGAAGCAGTATCTAAGAAAAATTACCTAAAATATTTTTGGAAAAGTGGCTAGACATATAAAAATGAGGTAAATATGAAACTCTATAAATTAAAAAAAAAATCAAACGAAAAGCCATTGCTTTGAACATTTTAACGGTAGTGAGATTTTGATATAAATTTGTAAGAAAAAATGTAAACATAATTTGCACATATAGATTTTAGCCAAGGTAAAAAACTGACATATCAGTGGCATTGACTCAGAGTAATATAAAGTATTGAACCTTGCCGCAATAAGATTAGAGAGAGATATAAAATAACATGTTTAATGACTAAGATAAAATATGGGACAGGGGGCAAAGGAGAAAAAAGAAAAAGTTATTCAATATGAAAACACTGAAAAAGAGAAAATGTTCTCATTGAAAGGAAAAGAAAGAGATAGGAGGAGTGAATGGTCCTTTAACATTAATGCACAGGTCCGAATTGGTTTCGGGAAAGTGAACCATTGTCTACTTTCAATATCAAGATAGTTCCTGCCAGGAAAAAACAAAAAAAAGGCCCTTATTTCTAAATTGTCATTAGTGAAAACCGGTCAAAGCAGCACTACTATTCTCCAGCTTTAATTATATTAAAAGGTTTTTCTATTGCCAAATATTGAACGAAAATGCTACGATAAAGAAATATAATCACTCCTTTCCAGGAAAATTCAAAATTAAAACTATAATGAAAATAATATTAGAGAGAATAACAAAATGGTCATACTAAGGATGTATTATAATAAAAAGATAAAGTAATAAGTAAAATGGCATGATAACAAAAACCCTCTAAAATTATATATTATAATATATTTGCATTTCAATTGTGGCTTTTGAGAAAATAAAAGAATAAATTATTAAAAATTTATAAAATAGGTTTTATTATGAGAAAGGGAGATTTTAGGTGCTGTCTTTTATTTCAAGGAGATCGGTCTTACTTTATATCCCATTATTTATTTCTATTTTTCAAAATTTAAACAGTTGAATTCACAGTTTTTAAAATTTTTCATATTTAAATTAAGACAAATAAAGAATGAGATAGATGGCGGGATTGATTTCGTAAAAAATAAAGACGTGACCACAAAGAAATACTATGAGAAAAGGATAATAACAAGAATACAAAGGGGGGAAAAAGCATGGAGAAGGTACAAAGGAAACAAAATAAAATATTGAAAAGGTACAAATGAGAAAAATATAATACCAAAGAGTATCATAGAGAAAAAGGAGATATAAAGAAGTTGTAATAGAGAGAGAGAACATGGAAAAATTACAAACCATAAAAGTTTAGAAATTATATATTATAAAAGAGTTTTTATAGTTTCATCTATGTTTTTTACGAATCGATCCCACTTCTATTTGACTTTTAATTTAATATCAATTAAGTCTAAATTATTAAAAACACAATCAATTAGGTGGTTAAGATCTAATTAATATAAAATCAAAAGTCAAATATACGGCGATACTGATCCCATAAAAAACATGAACAGAAATGTAAGAAAATCCATATTATAAATACTATGTAAGTGCTTTACATAGACTTGGTAGACAACTATGTATCAAGATGTTTAATTGTTAAATGTTTTGATATCAAATTAACTTAGATTTGATTGTAATAAAGTGGAATAAGTTAATTATAATGAACCCAAGAGCATAGAAGGCAAATGGAAACATCATACAGAGGTTAAAATTTTTCTTTTGATTAATTCGATTGTGTTTGACTCAAATTAATTGAGAGTTGAATTGAATAGTATTGTAGAAAGTAGGTTATGTGTGATAGATGATATAACTATTTATTATATTTCAATCAAGTTAAATTATTATTATGATCCAAATAAAGTTCATAGTGCTCGACAGTTTTAATAAGTAATGTTTCTCTCTTCATATATTTTAATCCAATTACTTTATCCACTAGAGAAATCCTATAACACGTTTTGTATTAATGACAAAATGTAGGTGTTGTGGCACATGGATCCCAAATTTTTAGCAATTTGAGTTTCCTTATCAGCAAACATAATCTGTCCCGTGACCAAAAGTGGATTTTCTGCTAGTCAACCTTTTTCATGAGCCAGTGGACTTTAATCATATATTATTTTATTTGTATAAAAAAAGCAATTAACCCAAGATGCTCTTATCATACACACATCACTTCCTTTGTAAACAATTTTTATCTTTTCATAGTAAAAGACAATATGCTATGCTCGGAAGAAAATCTAGAAACAGGAAGACATTACGACGTTTTTTTACTATTTTCATCGGAGTTCTACATCTAATAATTAGATATTGGGTTTTCTTTTTGCTAGGGTTGTGACGTGGAAACAACAAAAAAAAAAAAATTTAATCTAATCAAACAATAGGAAGTATAAGGAAAAGGAGAGGAGAAAGATAAGATGCATGTACACATTTAGACACGGAGAACCCTAAAAATTTCGAGTACAAAGAAAAGCGATTAGTTCACATGTGTCTAGATAACTAATATATAAATATCAACTATAATATATAGTTTTTAAAAATTTATCATTCATATACTCACGTGGAATTTTATTAAAACTTATATATCATTAATTTATTCACATAATATGTTTGTATAATTGAAAATTTTCTTATTCATTAAAAATAGTACAAAGAGTTATGAAAATACTAACAAACGAGTATTTTTTCCTCAATAGAGATGTTACACTTAATAAAGAAAACCCTATAATACTCCATTATTACAAAGAAGTGTTAAAATGTACAAAATAAGAAACACGAATTTGCTACATAAAGACTGGTGGTCGACTAGAACAAGTTTGCTAGTTGATCAGGATGGCGCTCAAATGCCAAAATATACGAACAGTCTACCAATACTTCCTAAATTTGACCCTACTTATGTCCAGTCGATCAAGTCAATCAGCCCTCTTCTTAGAGCCTTTCCAATTGAGTTTGCATGGAAAAAAATTGTCCAAACGTGTCCAATCTTGGGTTTATCTATTTCATGGAAGTCTCGTGTCAAATGGAGCGAGTAATAAATATCATTATCAATCAGTCCTCTTCTTTTTTTTTTCTTTTTTCCCATAGATGATAGTATTTAAGTAGTCGGGGAAATGTATCAGGACATGAAATTACATCGAGGAAACAGGACATACCAGTTGATTAAACTTAGAAAAACTTGTCTGGTTGGGAGGATATTTTGGATAACTTGTGCTGACTGGTGAACATTGTCAAACCACATGCAATAGAATTGGTACCTATCCATTAAATGTTACAACAAAGGTCAAACCTGATAAGTGTTCGGTTTGGTTTGCAGGTGGACCTATCTCCTTAACCATATTCTATTCCAATCAAGCCCCTCTTAAAACTAAAACAACAAAAAAAAAAAAAAAAAAAAAAGGCAGCACTATGCTTTTCAATGGGACCATACCCCATGTCCCCACATAATTGAGGCCTTTCATGCTTCCATAATGGCGTAATGCATTACGATGATAAGAGGGGGAAAAAGGAAACAAAAAAAAAAAAAAAAAAAAAAAGAAAGATTGAACGGTTCTACAAGAAAAGAAAAGGGGGAAAAAAAATATTTAAAAAGAGGATAGGATAGGGTATATGTAAAATTAAACACATCTCTTGCTGATTTCTCGAAATGAAAGAAAAGGGATCAACATCAACATGCAGTCTCCTTTTTACTATAAATCAATCCCAAATTCTTATGTGTTAATAAATTTTTAAAACCAATTACACTTATCTCTTTTCTCTTATAACAAATATGTACGAGTAGTATAATACTTGAATAATAGAGACATAAAGGTAGTCCCTTGTGGATACGGAATCGATAGTTGCTTCTAATTGGAAAAATACTTTTCACCGTCTGCAGTCAAAATTGTTTGTTAGTTAATTTTAGGTGCAAGGAAGTACGATGGAAATTGTCGTGATTACAACAATAAGTATCAATTAACAGTATTGATCACTTAAAATATTCCATTTCCACTCTAGTAAGAGGGTTGATTCTATACGTAAGAGCTCGACTTCGTATTTGATTAAATTATTGCTGCATCGAATTTAAACTATTTGAATAATTTATCAACTTGGAGATAAAAGGAAAATAAAATATAAAAACAATTTGTCATATCAAAATCGAGCCAATAAAATAATTGATATTCCAAATATGCGATTAAACATGCTCGTTTCCATCAGGTTAAGCTTCAAGATTGATTGTAAATTGAATTTAATTGAATATGGATTCGAATTTCTTTTTAGAAAATTTCAATTTAAGATCGTGCTTTTTGGAATAATATAAAATAAAATAAAAGGAGAAATACTTACCATTTTCCTTGTTATTGACAGGTAATCAAATGCCAAATTGAATCAGTCTAACTCACGAGCTACTTTAAGAATAAATCTACTTTGAAAGGATTGACACTTCTTGCTAATTAGCAGATCACAATGGGCCAGACACCTTTTATGTGCTGTAAAAGACAATAACAAACCCATTAGGCCCGCACAAACATGGAGGAGCATCACGTGAAAATGACACCCACAAAGGCAAAATGTACTACCAAAACTATACGATGATGAAGCAAAAACAGTTCTTCGCCTTACTTCACTAGCACGCATCAAAGCAAAGTTCTTGTGTAAATGATCAGAATTTCCCTACATAGATATCCACTAAACGCAACCTGCAGATGCTGTTGAGTGTAGACAATTGCCGACATGCTTCGGACCCAATAGGAGCACAAAACTGCCGGCCCTTTTACAGATTGCTTCCTGTCAATCCATGAAATAGTCCTAGGAATTAGGCTTAATATAATAGATCCATGAAATAACGTTCACTTCATCGAATCCCCAATAAACATGTAATACCATTCCATCAATTAGGAATTGAATATATCTATAATAGTCTTATTACACTGTTTGATTACATAAGAAGCACCTAAGAAACTTGTAATTGCCTTTTCATTTCTCTCATCTCTCCCCTCCAATCATTCTCTCTCTTTTATGGTTGTTTTCTTTCTCCTCTAATCAAGGTTTAGATGTGTTTGGTTAAAGAAAGGAGTGAAGTTCTATCGAAGACGATGGTTAGCAGTTAAGGGCAACGATAGAGTGAACGGTAGACATAGAATCTAAAAATAAATAGATCCAATATAACTATTATTTATAGGGTCCCAATTGATAATAACTTTTTATTATTTTATTGGATTTTTCACTTATTAGATGGTTATCACAATAAAGTAAATATTGTAATAGGATAATTTTATAGACTAGAGAGAGAATTGCAATTTTACTCCTTTTATATGGTGAAGTAAATTGATCATTAATCAAAAGTATATACTTTTAATGCAAAATGATATATTTATATATTTTTTTTTTATTTTAGATCATATTATATCATCAAGTTAAACTTTTATATCAAATAATTATAAATATAAAACTTAATATAACATCAGATTAAGAGGTCTTGAGCTTGAATCCATCTCACCAAAAGCTACAATAAAAATCCCAGTCGCCTACAGCACAATCCAGTACATTAGATTCTACTAGTTAAACACAATTCACCCTCCTAGATGAGACTGCCGACATTCTTGGCAGCCCAACTTCAGTATCAAAGGTTTAAGAGGGGTTAGCCGTGCATTGCCGACAAAATTTATTATAATTAAAGCATGCATTGCTTCCTTTTTTATGTTTGTATTTTTCCACCACTAAGCCAGGAATTCCAAGTTTAAAATCCAAGTTACTGCTAGATGATGTCAGAGTCTAATGCTTCATGAGTTATGAAAGCATAAGTAAAACATGAGAGTACATAGTGACAAGACACATCAATCATGGCAACAGTAGCAGCCTACGGAGGATGTTACAGCTCTAGCCCAATCACTAAACAACTATGCATTAAGTGGTTCTGTTACCTTTCCATTCCATCCTACAGCAAGAAATATTTCAGTGAATCACAAATCCAAATCGGTAATACTAACGGTGGAGAGTTTGACATAACATATTTCATATAAGATCTGACCGTGAAAATTAATTCATGAATTAATCTGATAGTATCAATTAGAGACTTTTTTTTTTTAAGTTACCAAAAAGCGATTTATCCAATAAGATTACTGAATGAAATTGCTGTTGTTGGGAACTTGGTACGGAGTGGACGTGCCACAGGGAATATCTTTCTATTGGAACAAGGGAATGTGAAGAGCATGTGAGAGAGAAGAAATCCATACAATTCATGAGAAGTGAATATTTCTCAAGGAAGAAAACACCTTTCTTCGGGCCATGATATGACAAGTGAATAATGCTTGCTGGAGCTCCCAACCTGGGATAATGGAACTTGTTCAAGTGCCTCTGGGGTGGCAATTTCCTGTCGAATTTATGAGCTAAGAAGCATACTGTCTTAGAAGAAGATTTTTTCCAGGAAACTTGTTCCGCACGACACGCTTTCAAAGCTCTTCTAATATTTGTGATAGTGATAGTGATTGTTGTCTCAAAAGCTTATAACTATTAAGGATTTATAGTAGTAAGTAGAGATGAAAATTGATTGCTGTATCTCGATTATGGTTAATAATTATGGAGAAAAATGAAAATAAAAATAAAAATAAAAAAGATTTGGAAATCTTTTTTTATTGATTGAATACTTGATGATCATGCACCACAATTAATCTTGAGTGTATTAGGTTCTATTCTTTCAAGAATATCTTACCACCAGAAAACGTAAAATGGTGAATTGTCCCTGGGAATATTAGATTTTGTCTTAAAATCTAAAATTTTTCTTCTACATTCATTTGGTTCTTCCAACCTTTAATTAAAAGACGATATCCACCAATTAAACAATACATAAGGATAGACTAAATCGTGAAGAGAAGACAACCACAAAATCAACACAACTAATCTTACTAAATCGGTTTATGTGTCCATCTATTATGCAATAAATGTAATAGAGGTGCCGGTAGTTTTAATTTTTAGCAATTTAGTACTTCATAATTTTTCTTTTTGACAATTTAGTATCTATTCTTTCGGTTTGCTTGTTGTTCAATGAAAATTTAGATACTGAATTGTAATCAAATTAAAAGTGCCGATACTAAATTACAATCCAAATTGAAATTATAGATAGTAAAATGCAAAATAATAATAATAATGAAGAAATAAATAAATAATAAAAATGTAAATATGAAATTGTCTAAAGTTGAAAGTAGAGGTTCATGTGGTACTTTTATCTCGCTTAATCTTAACACTTTCAATTGCTTATAAGCTTCAACATTCAAAGATACCAATCAATTATGGTTAGTCACTAATCGGGAGACCTTAGCTATAACGTAATTTTTCAGCACCGCTCTGTTGAAGACGTTGTAGAATTAGAAATTTGCAGCAATATAAGAAGGAGATCAATGACGCAAGAACAAGAATGGAAGAGATTCCTGGCTCAGCAAACGTAAGTAGAGTTAATTTTTTTTTTTTTTTTTGTGTATTTTCGTTAGTTCATGAATTTATATATATGGATTTTTCTTACCGTCCCCTCCCTTTTTTTTTATAAGACTGATATTATTATCATTTTCATATTTAATTTAATCAACTTTAAATCTAAACCATTGAATAATCAGTGAATTTAATAATTTAAATTTAAAACATAAAAATAAATAATAAAATTATTTAAAACATAAAAATAAATACTGAAATTATAAACAAATAAAAAACGAAATAATAAAATCTCCTTATATAGATTTTTCTACTTCCATAGATCCATATATCTACCTAACACATAATTTTTCATTTACCTACCCTAGGGATTCTCTAAGCTTCTCTCCAATCAGATTTCTGACACCGTGAATTGTTCCAAAAATGAATGGCGCAACTAATTTTGCTGAAGTCATCTAAAGGAGAAGTATCAAAAGCAATAAAGTGTATGTTAGAATTATCGTATGGTTAAGATCAACACGATAAACCTAACGAGCTGGCCTTTGGACAATAGAATAGACTCACCCAAGAGTCAAAAGTTTCACTCCAGTATCATAAGAATGTTGGGAGAGACGGCAGGACCTTATTCCTTTCATGTTTCTCACATGGTGCATTTCGGACCTAGACATACGTTTTTACATATTTTTATATTGCATTTCGCTAAATATAATATATTATGCAATTATGGTAACTATATACAATTATAATTGTTAGGATTATGAGTTAAATCATATTATTCTATGAATTTATAATATTATGAGGTTATTTTAGTTAAATGAATATAAAATCATTTTAGTATAGACTTTTGGTTATTTTCTGAATTTTTGTATATAATTCTATAAGTCTATGATTCTATTAATTTATATGATATTATTAATTTTATACATTATAATTCTAGATAAAATCAAGATTTGACACCTTGCATATAGTAGATAAATATATTATTTATAATCGTATGTACTTAGTATAGTATAATATAGTCTCTGTGTGCATAGTAATTATACATTAGTGAAAAAAAGAAGGAGAGCAATTCTATCCACGGATTAAATTACTAAATAAAGCCAAAAATAGCCATTTCAGTGGATTGCAATTTCAGGTTTTAAAATCACCTTAAATGTGGTGAATAAAATAAAACCAAGAATCATATTCTATCTCGAATCCACTTCCTGATTGATGATATATCTTAGTCTGGTGATATTATCTTCGTACGAGGTGAAAAACAAAAAGCAGGGGTGCTCGTAAAATAACAAGTCTATCTACGGGATGGGCAATTACCCAAAAAAATGTTTATGGGATGGGCTTATTGGGCTTCTCGCTCGATCCTTCTGGAGAAACTAGGGGTTACATCATGTCCAAGTCCAATCCATTACTGTTTCATTGATTAAAAATGACACTCTTGTTTCGATGATGGACAAGTGACACAGCACTCAGTTTGATGATTCAAGGTCTTAGTGATCTATTAGTCTAATGTAATCGAGTTCCTTACAGCATGGAGCTCGTTCTGAGTTTCGAATTGGACCGGAAAGGTTTCTTCCTTTCTCCCTCTAATTTCCTCTGGACATCCAATTTCTTGTTTAAATTACGATCCACTGACAAAATATCAAATAGATAGTTTCTTAGTTGGTTATCATCTAGATCTCGAACAATCATAAACTTTCACTTACAATCAATGCCTAATGCACACCTGGTTGTTGCTTTTTAAGCATTTTCCTTTATTTATATCTATATAGTCATCATAGAATATGTCTAACTAATTTAGAGGAAATTGAGTTTGTTTGATCTGAAATTCAAATCCCTACCAATCACATGTATAATAGTGTATATAATCATTTAATATGTCATTCACCCTTTATTTTCTCTGTATAGACGATAATATGTAAATGGAGATGATATGAATATAAACTCCATTCAAAAATGGAGAAAACTTTATCCATCAATAGCCTTATTCTTCACCCATGTCATCTTATACCATCATTTGAGTGGTCGAGTTTAATCTCAATATATATCTCTTAGACACAACTCCTACATTTGTGATAATTCCTAATAAAACTTGAAATGGACACAATTTTGAGATACACTTATAAAGACTCCTTGAACCTATGCTTTAATAACACAACACTCTTTAACCCTTTATTTTATTTTTTAACAAAGAAAAAGAACGTTCATTACTTAAGTAATGTCTTCCAAATTACATTGTTTAGAGAAATACAATCCAAAGATCTCAATTTATCTAACCACAATAGCTTAAGAAGGTCGGATGAGATGTTTAACTATCAATCCATTGGATACATCTACCCTTGGTGTAATGATCAGTTACCTAATTTGAAACAACATATTCATTTCTTGAAATAGCTACTACAAAACTATTAGGCGAATCTGCTAACTCAACCCTAATGTCTTCAACTATCTCTTTGCTAGCCTAGCCCACCATACTTAAACCCATGATAACTGCTCTAGCCACATTCGACGTGTCCACTTTAACTATAACATGAGACCAACCTTATAGTTTAGCCATTTAGACCGCATAAAGGATAGCCCTTGCCTCCAGCTATTTTTTACCGTATCTTTTACACCAATCTGAAAAACGAGCCACCATTTCTCCTTGACAATCTTGCATAACCCCTACATTAACACCAAGTCTACTTTCCTCCACATAAGATGCATCTATATTGATCTGAAGAAATCCTCGATCTGGTCTTTTTCACTTCTCCAACCGACTAACACTCCTCCTTGTTTCTATCCATAGATGACCAACTTCAGCTAGCAAATTCCATCTTTTGTAAAAGGCCATATCAATGCATCGATACTAGATCTTGCAGTTAAGTATATTTTCAGGATGTCCTTCTTTTCTAGAGTTCCTATAATGCATGTGAGGTCCCAAAATCTTCCTTCCAAGTTTATTAAAGATTCAACCTTTAGGTCAATATTCACTTCCCAATCACCCTTGTTGAAGTCCAAACCCCTTACGATTCGGTATCCATCTATCCTTCCATACCTTAATTGATTTTCCATCGTTAACTTTCCAAAAACCGCCTTCAAACAAGACATCTCTACCTTCTAACACACTAGCCCAACCTTAATATGCCCGGCCTCCTTTCTTAGCTTCGCTAAATTCTACTCTCGAAGAGTAGAGGCCTTTAAGTATCCATACCTATAAGACTTCTAGGTTGTTTTATAGGTGTGCCAGTTTGTTTAAAAGGGCAATATTAAACAGGTGTAAGTCTTTAAAACCCAAACCACCTAACTCTTTCACCATAGTAAGATTTTTCTACGTAATCCAATGAGTCCTACCTTCATATCCTTATCGGCCCTAAAAAAATTTTTGATATAAACTATTCACCGCATTACACCATTGCAATGGAAATTTGAAACACCCCATGAGTAAGTCAATATAGAAAAACTATTGACTTTATCAAAATTTCCCTTCTGGCTTCACTGAACAGGTTCCTTTTCTAACCTTGGAGCCTTCCTCAATTTTATCATTCATAAATCTTAAGGCATCCGTCTTGGAACGACCTCAAAGCATCCGTCTTGGAACGACCCCATAAGGATGGAAGACTAAGGTATTTTTGAGAATCATCGATGCCATTAATACCTAGCAACCTTATCGTATCCTGTTGAACAAAAGTTGATGTATTTCTGCTGAAAAAAAAAAAAAAAAAACACACGACTTCTCAAAGTTTACCAATTGCCCCATTGCACAGTAGTAATTAATGAGAGCTTCTTTAAACTTTAGAAGCGTATCTTCATAAATCTTTAGAAAAAAAAGAAAGAGTCATCTACAAGGAATAAATATAAAACCATAGGACACAAAGGTTTAAGCTTGACTCCTATAATCTTACCTTCAGCACCTAAATCATTTAATTTTTTAGAGAGCACATCAATCACAAAAATAAACAAATAAGATGACAAGGGGTACCCTTGCTTAATTCCACATGTAAGTTTCACTTTCCCTACTTCTCTCCTATTAATTATCACATTAAACTAAACTATTTTAACGCACTCCATTATCCATCCCATACACTTATTAGCCAAACTCAATTTCAATAATAGTTCATCTAGAAAATCTCATTCCACCTAATCATATGGTTTGTTCATATCTAACTTTAAAGCACAACTACACACTTTACCTATTCTTTTGCTTTTAAGAAAATGAAACATTTCATGAGCAACTAAAATATTATCTTGGATAAGCCTACTTGAAATAAACACACTTTGATTTTCAAAAATAATACTAAACAAAAATGGTTTAAGTCTATTTACAAGAATTTTTGAAATAATTTTATAAAAGAAATTGCATAAACTTATTTAATAGAAATGGCTAACCAACTCAAGTTTAGGAATTTTAGGAATAAGAATCAAATTAGTAGAGTTCAATATAGTAGGGAAGCTACCTATCTTGAAGAATGATTGGACCACCTTGACAACAAAAACTCTAACTACATCCCAATAATGTTGATAAAATATTTCAAGAAACCCATCTAGTCTTAAAGCTTTCAAGGCCCCTTATTGAAACACTGCATCTCTCACTTCATGTAGCATTACATCTGCACATAAAAGTTCATTGTCTTACTTTGAAAAAGCTGGTCCAACCTATTCCAGCACATTTGTTATGTTTCTAGTGCCTTCACTATGATCGATTTTGTCAAAATGTTTAACAAATTCAACTAATACGCCTTTGCAGTCCTTTATCCAATTCCATTAGGGACTTTAATCCTCTTAATTTGATTCCTCCTCCTTCTACATTTAGTGGTTTGATGACAAAAATTTGTGTTTCGGTTTCTAAAGTTCAACCAATTCACTTTAAATCTTTGGTGCCAATACTCCTCTTCTCTCCCCAATAACTCCTTTAGTTCTTTATGTACACATTCTTCATTGTCTATGATGCAACTCACATAATTTTTCCATCAACTCGTCAATCTTGACTTTATTATTAGGGACATTAACTTTGCATCAATCTTTGAATTGTTACTTACAATTCTTAAGTTGTAGAATTGTATTTAATAATGGCTCACATTCTTCCTCAATTCTTCGACTTCTTTCAATCACTTTCTTGCAAACCTCTATAACTCTCCAAAAATTTTCAAACCTGAATTTCTTAATATATTTCTTATTAAAAGCAACTAACGACACCCTCAACACTACATGGTCTAACCCAACTACTGGTACATGCTCCATTAATGTATTAGGAAAAGACAATAACCTCTTACCAGATCCCAAGACCCTATCATTTCTTTCCTGTACAAGCACATCATTGAACCTTGTATTCATCCATGTAAATTTATTCCCCTTGAAGCCTGAATCTACTAAGTTAGTTTATGAAATCATCTCTCCAAAGCCTTCTAACTACCTTTTACTCCTTATATTACCCCCTAGTTTTTCCAAATCATCTATTATTTCATTGAAGTCCCCACAACACAGCTATATGCCTTCAAAGATTGCAAACCAATTCACAATATCCTTCTACAAATTTTGTTTTCTTATAAAAATCTGAAGGTGAGTATACCCAACAAATGAAACATTTGTAACCATTCAAGCCCTCAACAAACTTAACCAACATGTTACTACTTGCTTCTAGAATTTCTACTATCACAGCACTAGCCCACCAAAGTGTAAGCCCTTCTACCAGCCCCATTAGATCCATATAAAATCCATCTTGAAACTTCAAGTTTTTCCTTATTTTATCAACAAAATTCTTTTTATTTTTTTGTCTCTGTCAAGAAGACCAACGAAGGATTATTTTTTTGCAACTAGTCCACTTAAATTATGAATTGTCAAGGATAGATTGAGTCCTTAACAATTTCAACTCCAAATACTTACGGTTACCGTATGGCTATTGAAGGCTAGCTACCACCACCTCTAAAATTCATGATATTCCTTTTATTAATAGCTATTTCCACTAAACTCTCCTCATTTATAACAAAACCACCCTTGCAATTTGTAACCCCTTTTTGTTTCTTTTTCCTTCCCCGTTGCTTACCTCCCTCAATAGAAGAACTAACCCCAGTATTGAACACTACAATATCTGCTCTATTTATCATTGGTATTTCAAAACACAACCTCTAATTAACCCCTGCATGCCCATTCGCCTACTCCATTTAAGCTTCAGTCTATTAAAAGCTCTAACTACAAGAGAAAGCACCACTACTCCTTTCTTAGTAAGTGAATCTAAATATGGATAAAACTCTCCAAGACTTAGGTCCTCTTCTGGTGGGAGTTTAACAATGTAATTTAGATATGTTGGTTTTAATGCAGAGATATCATTTGGTGGTTTAAGAATGGTGGTAGTGATACGAATCAAGGGTTAATTACAAGATCCCAAGCTCGAAGACTTACTTCTCTAGTATGCTAAGTTGTCCAAAAGGACCTCACTTCAAAAGAAAAGTAGTTGCTCTGAGCTAACCTGATATATCTTCCAAGTTACCCCAACCCATTCACTGTTTCCTAAATAAGGGAAAACTCCATTGATATTGCTAACCCCCATCAAAGCCAAGTAGTAAACCTTCATAATTCTGAGATAGTTGACATCCAAGCTTAAATTGCAACATTACTAAGCTGACCTACTGAACCCAAGCTGCTAAGTTCCTACTTACAGTTCATATTCCCTAAACTCGCAAGCTTTTGACCTAAAGTTAACCTAACTAGCATAGCTTTGCCTTGCAATGACTAACCGTTTAAACCACAAAATTGAGAGGCTAACACGCATGCGCCCTCTCTAACAACAGTATTGTCCTTGCAGGGGACATTCCTTTTTGAATTATTACTAATTTTCCCTTTTGTAATGTGTACTTTTCGTTTTTAGGTAGAAATCCTTATTAGTAATTTGAAGTAACCTAGGACTTGTCCTAATTTGGCATTATAAGTACTCACATTTTGTATTAGTCGTAACTGTCATGCCCAAAAATAGCAAAATCGTAACAGTCCCACCATGCAAACTATTCTAAGATAAAAACTGACCATACAACCACTATCTTAAACTTGATTTATACAAAACGTTTACGACTAACTTGCTTTAAAGTAAATAATTCATAAATTAAGGGAGTTATTTACCTAAAAAAGTATGAAAATATATATATACTTTAGGATTCAAGTATTACAAATAATGTTTATAAGGATTCATTATCATATACTTCCTAAATAATACATTATTTAAAAACGAAAGATTCTAAATAAAAGTTAAGATCTTAAAAATATATCTGTTTTTCAGATATATTTCTTTACTCTCTAAAATC
Source organism: Lumnitzera littorea (assembly GCA_024138015.1). Taxonomy (NCBI): domain Eukaryota; kingdom Viridiplantae; phylum Streptophyta; class Magnoliopsida; order Myrtales; family Combretaceae; genus Lumnitzera; species Lumnitzera littorea. The sequence goes on from JAMXBB010000004.1 coordinate 15,703,465, forward strand.
CAACAGTTGCTAGTTTTAGGATAAATATAAGTTGCTTTATAACTAGTACCTACAATAACATCTGTAGGGATATGAGCAATCAACAACTCAATAAGTTAGGAAGAAAACTTAAAACTTTACAGCAAACACAAATAGGATTGTCAATAAAATTAATTAGATGCAATGCATATTTAAGCAAATGTCATCGCATGACATTGTCCAGCCTATCGTGAAATTAGAGGAATTGCACCCGCTTTAATCTAGGTTGAAGAGTTTTCATTAATGCAACAGCTTATGATTAAACTTAAGCTTGTACAATGGAGACATCACTCCTCTCACGATTTCCTTTGAACCATTGACTTCACCCTTGTCGCGACCTCCTTATTTGTTACTTAATTTAAGTAAAGATAAAGAAGGGACTAATTATGCTATCAAGTGCTATCCCTTTCGAAGAGGTTGACATTTCGCCAAAGAATCCTAATATTCTCTTAATGGGTTGCTAGGCATGTCTGATTTAAAATTTCAAGTCATATATTTAATTAGGTTCGGTTTAAAGTATTTAATCATTTCAACAAATCACACAAATACAAACTAGAACAGTAATCAGAATTATATTTTCAAACTTAGAAACAAGTACATGCATACAGTTAACCATCTAATAAACATAATCAAGTACAATTTCAAGCCTTTGAGTACTACAAATTAGTACTCCAAAATATAGTAACATATTAATCCTAACTTACCTAAACTCCCCGCTTCCTCACTCGAGATGCGACTTGTACTGGCCATCACTAAAAATCTTTATAATACAAATATTGTTTCAGTTTTCCACATAATTGCTATAGATTGGTTTTATCATATAACACTTATTGTTATCTTTGGTTTAGGATTTAATATATCCAATTATCTGGGTTTTCAAGTTTTTTTTACAATCATCCTTGATTTAAGTTAAGTTCTAGTTTAGTTTTTGAATTGGTTTCTAAATTAAGTTTTAGTTTAGTTTCTAAGTACAATTTTATACATAAACCCTAGAAATTCATTTTAACCCATAATGTGAAATTGATTACATTATTTTCAAGTATCCTAAATATCGTATTTAACCCTTAACTAGTATTTTAATTCGTACGATATACTTCGTATCCTAACTTAATTACTGAATTTACTCTTAATGTGAAAAAATTTTACACATTTCATATAAATACTTAAATTTAAGTTTTCTACTAGATTTATTATATGTTTCTATTATTATTATAATATCAATTTTAACCTAATATTTTTCTACTCATTAATTTCTTTTACTTATATATTATATATTATCACCTAATATGTACATAATATACACATTTAATACTCTCATTACTTTAAATATCATCTCTTAACATCAACTAACATTTCAAAATATCTAAATTCATCCCAAATTAGAATTCACACCTAATTACCCTAAATTACAAAATTAACTTAAAATTTACTATTTTTACCTATTACATATATATTATATAATACCCTAATAATTTCATCTAATCTCTTAAATGCTATAAATAGCATACTCTATTAGATTTCAACATCCTAAAATATATAATTATGTATTAAATCAGTAATTAATCATTTAATTACTTAATTAGCCTCAAATTACCCATTTTATATATTATTTAAGGCTTAAAAATTATCTAAAAATTTCAAAAATTTATTTTTTAAAAAAGGCTTCATAGCACTACTTTATAACCCCTGAGTAGTCTATACAAAAACTTTAAGTATAAAACTACACTTTTAAAATCATTTATTTCTAAATTAAAACATGCTCGATTTTGTATGGCTTCTTAAGCATCATATATTTTTGGATATAATTAAATCAAAATAATATTTTTTCCTAAATCTACATATTTAAAAACTTCAAAATACTAAATTTCATAATTTTCTAAGCGTATTTAGTATTTTAAACAAAATATGAAAAATCAAAAGGAAAATTAGACTCACCGAAGTTGATGGCTTCAGCCATTGCCAATCGCTACAACCTTGTTGACTGGTTTGGGCACTACCACCACTGATTTTTTAATTTTGAAAGAAAACCTTAATCTTTTATTTTTTCAATTCTCTCAAATTTTCTTGTTCTCTAAACAAACCAAATGGGCTTTTGAAAATTTTTAAGTATTTGTAGAGCTTTAGGGGATTTTTTATGCATTAAATTGAGATAACATTTAGCCTTTTCTTATCTTATTCCACTTTTTATTTGTTAAATTTTGATTGGTTAATTTTGTTTCTTTTATTTCTAAGCTGCTGTAACCACTTTCTGGAGATTTTTTTCATTTTTCCTACTTTTTCTTTAATTATTTATTAATTTTATTTAATTATTTAGTATTATTTTAGGTAATTTCGCATATTTCTACATACATGTAAATACTTATATGATACAAATAAATATTCTTAAATATTATTTATGTTTATTTATAATTTTTAGTGTGCATATGATTTATATCTATCGATTTATTAATTATCAAAACTTGTTTTATGCGTTTCCGATAAATAATAGGTAATATACACATATTTTAATATTATAATAATTAATTATTTTATTCTTTATTTTCGTAAATTCAAACTCACGAGATCACTTGTACTAATATTACTAACTTTATAGTAAAATTTAGACTGGTTAAAACAATTTGCTCGATTACCTTAAATTCTACAAACTAAACTCCAAATAGCTAATTGCGGAGCTTATAGCAACATCATCAAAATATTAAAAATAGAACTTTTTTTCCTTTTTGAGCTAAGTATCCTCAACTTGCTCTCCTTACTCTAATCTAAACTATTTGAGAGTGGATTAATGGCAAGTATCCTTCAGCTATGCTTGTATATCATATCAAATGTGATATGAGTACGTGTAAAGCGTTCATACATCATATCAATCATTGGTGCATGAAAATTCTTGCTCAACTTTTGACTATCATTTATCTTTTGAACCATATTGCAATTCGGACCTATTTATTCGCATGATACCACTACTCAAGGGTTCATCCACGTTAGTGACCCATATCAAGTAGTTTGTATTTCACTGAGTTTGTTATTCAACAGTTCATCAAAGTTGAGTCTTTGTCATAAAAGAGGGTTTAGGAAGGTATGACATCATTTTAGTCAAAATTGTTATTAATCACAGGTTTATTCTTCATTACTAGTTTAGAAACAATAGACTTAGATTAAGGTGACAAGTCAAGATTTGCATCATCTATCTTTTTATTGCTGTTCACATGAGAGGAATCTATAGAATTCAAATTTCTAAGTTTATTATTAGCTTCCTAATACTTAGCTACCTTCCCCTCAATTTTTTGCCACATCTTTGCATCCCTCTTTCTAGAATTAGTCCAAAAATCGTCTTTAACCGGCACAACATACAATGATGAACCAGAATCACCACTCTCTCCATATTTATAATTACAATCTCTCCCCAAATGGCCTAGCCTTCCATAAGTAAAGCTAAAATCTAAGAGTCTTTCGTATTTGTAGTATATTTTATAACACACATCTTCTTTTTTATAGATCCACATTTCTTTTTTCAGAGGCTTATGACAATCAATCAATACCCTAACACATAAGAAACAATGTCTTAAACCCAAATTCTTATCCACTCTTTCATAATCCACCACTTTACCCAAAGTTGCACTAATCATTTTAACATTATTATTTGTCATTTCGTCTAGTTTAAGACCGTACAGTTATATCCAGAAAGTTATAGCATGTAGATCTAACTCTTCAATATTATTATCCAGTTGCCACGCACTTAGAATAAAAATATGACCATGTACATTCCATAGTCCTTCAACAAGTACTTTATGCATCATGGTTACTAAATCAAAATCAATTAAGAACTTATTTGCTCCTACAGGGTTAAATTCTACCTCACTAAAGCTACCTCCAAGATTTCTTCAACACATTCATAACCACTACTTTACTTATCTACTTATCTATAAACACCTTACCCACCATTACAACCTTGCTCTTTCTCGAGTTACTTAAATCCAATTCTAAGATCAATTTCTCCTCAGAATCACTATCTCCATTTTGAGATGTAATTGGCTTCTTTCCCTTGTCATAGCTGCCCATTACAAAGAAGACCCACTAACCAAAGACGATAGAGAAGCTAAGTGGCAATTGACAAAGTAAAAAAAAAATGTAATAGAATAATAGAACAAAGTGCAATGTAATACATGATTAAGTATTCACAATTTGAATGATACTATAATGCTTTAAAATGTAAATATGAACAAAGGCAACAATGAAGATTCAGTAGATGGATAGAAAAAGAAGTTTGTTATGTACAAATGTAAAGTAATCATGATAGTTGATGCGGCAAAACTACTGAGAAAGTCACCACATGGGTGTAGGTGAATGTCACGAAATGAAGAGGAAAATCTCTCTCTAAAAAATATAGAGAGAGAGGTTACGATTGATCCCATATTTAATTGCATGTAACATAACACTTTTAACTACTTTTACCTTAATGCTATAAAAATAAGCTAATTATGAGTGGTTACATTTATACCAATATGAACTCAACATGATACAGGATATAAACAAGTAAGATGTAGAATGTAATAGTTCAAGCTGAATTTGTAACTTAAACAACCTTAGTAATCAATGCAAAATTAAGTAGGTGGAGTCAGAAAAAATTGGGCAAAATGTTGAGGGTCCTATTAAATTTGTCAACACTTCTTAAAAGCCATAAAAATAAATTCCATGTTTTGCAATTACATTTACATACTTAAAAAAAAAAAAAACACCAAATAAAGAAATGTTATATATTTTTTATTTTTTGTAAGGTGTATAATCTATGATGGATAATATAAAAGTTTTTTTTTATTATTCTTTTTAAAAATTCATCTAAACCGATATTTAAGAGGATTAAACATAAAAAGGAGAAATAATTTGGTACAATCATCCAAATATGACTATGTGGTGTAGTTGATTTTGAGTTACAACAAACGACTCTATACTATAGTAAATAAACCTCATTAATAGTAAAAGATGTTGTCGATAACTTTCATGGAAGCTGAATTTCTTTGTTTATCAATTGTGCAATCAATACTTAAGATTACTTTTTCTCCGTTCTCACCTATTGTTATTAAAATTTGGGTTGATGTTTGGAGCCTACAAAATAGAACCAGCATAGTCACTCTAATAGCTACGTTAGTTGAATGTACTAGGACAAAGTAAGCAAGTGGAGGTAGAAAAGGTAAGTAAAGTATGTGGGATGTTTAGAGAGTTTTACCATACATCTCCTTTAGTTATTTATAAAGCATGAAAATAATTATTGTAAGAGGGTAGTTGAAGGTAGTTGACTACCTTAGACACATGGAGCTTTACCGGTTTGAGGATGGGATAAATGGAAGGACAGGGGGCAATTGATAAGTTATCCCTCTTAATGACTCTAGCCCATGAATCTAAGTCATAGCATGATAATTCTAAGTTGTTTAAAGCTCTTTCAATGAGCCTTATGTTTGTATGCCGACATGTTGCCATGATTAAGTCACAAGTTGTAAGAGCACCTAATTTAGGTAATAGTTGGATGTCTTCAAGTAAAATAGCTCAACTCTAGCTCTATGTAGGTTGTATCCTTATGGGCAATGCCTTAGTGAAAATCTACTATCAACACCACCCTTCTCTTTCAATCACCTCTTCACACGTAATTTCCATATCACTTCTCTAAAACCATATAAAGTGCAAGACACACTTTACTAAATAGTTTTCTTATCATTGTAAAACAATTGAGTTGGTGGAGTCATCTACCATGAAATCATATAAAATTCTAAGAGTTTTGCTAATAAGTATAGCATATGCTTCAAAAAGAAAAAAATTGCATATTTTACAATTTTGCTTACATACTTGGACAAAAAGAGAGGAAATGTTAACGGATATTTAGATTACTTATTGAAACATAAAATAAAGAAGATTTCATATATATATATATATATATATATTATATTTAGTAAAGTATATAATTAGTATTAGAAAATGTACTTAAAAAAATTAACAAAGTATTTAAACCCAAGTTAAGGGGATAAAAATAAAGTATGGCAAGTTTATAAAGTTCTTTTTTTTTTTTAAATCTATTAACAAGTATTTAACTGCTAAAGTTTGGTCTCTCGATAGGAAACTGAGTGCAATTCTTCATCCCCATAATAAAAAGGTACCCGGCCCATTTATATTTTTCAAAAGTTAAATATATTTTTAAAACTTAGAAACGAAAATTCATAGAATGCATTTGATGTGAAGAAATTCAGGCATGTACGGTTCTGCATAAGCATAACGCGAGACAAAGGGAGAGACATATTTATTTTATTTTATATTATTTACTTATTTATTTATTTTGCCAAGAGAGAGATAGATTGGACGGGGAGCTGAGTTTCTCGTTGTCAGGAGTAAAGCGGACGTTATTGTCGAGAGTAGTTCAACAATCAAAGCAAGAGTTGCTAAATTTGTTTGGGCTTTAAGCCCGGCCCAATAATAACCACAAGCCTAAGAACGAAGAAGAAATGTGAATTATGGGCTGAAGGGTGGGAACTTTCAAATCGACACTTCGCAGAACTATTTATATACATACCCTTCTAACCACCAATTTTATGAAATAATGTAGCGAATACTATTGGAACTGGTAAATGTTGAATATTGTTAATTTTATTCACTAAATGTTATTTACTATTGTTAAGTGATTTGATTTTACAACCTTACATGTACAATGTGAATCAACATTAGGAGCCGACTTTGTAAGTTTTTCATTTTTACCAGCTATTATATATAGTACAATTCTAAGATATGGTGAATCAAAGCTAATTCATGTTATTAGGAGACAAACTTATATAGTGAGTAGTTTCGAGGGTGTTCTCTCTATCAAATTCATTTTGCTATATATTATAACTAGTTAATAAAAATATTTATTTTCAGTTATTAATTAATACATGTTAGCACATCGAAAACAAAAATGATACTTGTCAAACTTCAATCAAATATATCAAATTCAATTGATTAGTCTAAGCCAGGGCAATGGGCTTTGATGCTTTCTTATTCTATTTGCATTTTATAATTTTTATCTTATGATTTAATGGAATATATTTAATACTTAATTACTCTAGGCCATTAAAAATGTGACACATGTCAAACTTTAATGAAATACTTAGGTTAACAAAAAGACTTATTCAAACCTTTATAAACCTTTTCTTAAACCATGGAGGGTTCAAATTAATAGAAAAAATAGGGCAAATTATATAAAAATAGATTGCTATGTTATTAGATCTTTGCAAATAGGTGACTTGGCTTATTGTAATTAAGAAAATTATTCCATGGATCGTTTGGCATGAGTTTCTTTCATTTTCTGTCTAGGGAAACCAGATTCTTTTAGTTTTATGCTGGACGGCTCCTTGAACTCGATTATGGACGCAATCTTAAGCCTTTTTCGTTCATCAACATCGATACCCATATAGTACAAGCAATTCAACATTATTCACTCGCCAAATGGAAATCCCAAGGAGTAGTAAATTTAAAAATTAAAAGGAAAAAAAATGGTCTAAACAATTGTAACCTTTTTCCAGCAATGTAAAATAATATTAAGGGGTGCATGGACAGACAAATTTCATTGCTAAGATGTTCACCTTTTATGTAAAGTTCTTTATAGCGTTTAATTGTTAAAATTGAATAAGATAAGAAAAATTGAAGCACAAGTACCACATTTAGTTTGTGCAGTATTTGATACAAACTTTTATAATTGAAAAACTAAAATAAAATTTAAAAATTAATTATTCATAATATAAATTACAATAAAGTTTAATAAAGTGATTTGAGAATTTGATGTAGGGTAATTAATTTTTGGAATTTTAAAAATTTATTTATTTCATATTGTGTAAAATAGATTTTTATACCATCAAATATATAATATAAAATTTTGAGGTTTTATCCAATACTTTTAAGCCTTTTTTGTCTAGTATCATGATTAATTATGCAAACCAAATATAGAACAATCCATTATTATGGAATTATAACAACCAAACCATACCTATGTTTGTTTTTGCCTTCTCATTTTTCTCTTTTGAAAATGACATATGCCTTACTCTAATGAGAGCCCGTCAATATTCAATAAATTCAACAGCTAAAAGATATTGTGTTTGTGTGATAGCACAAGAGTGCCTAATATTGCGGTCCATCCTACTGCATATCCGAAGTATTATTCCAGTCCTAGCTGAGAAAATAGTTAGGTTGTATGCAGATCTTGATGGTCCTTTAAATTTTTAACAAATAGGACACGGAAATCCATGTAGAGGCTCAATATTTCCATGCATAAGTCGTATTATCTTTCTTATAGATAAATTAATAGGACCACACATACAACTTTTCACTTGTATACATCTATGAAACTTCTTGTTGTCGTAAGAAGATTAGTGAGTTCATTTATTTTGTCGTTCATTAGTTGCTTTCATTTTGCTAAATAGAATAAGGTTGTAACTATTTTTAATGAATGGAATAGAACTGTTGTAATAAGTTATGAATCAATATTATATCACCATTTATTAGTTTCATTGAGGATATTTTAGGAGAAAAATCAATACAAACATTGAATAGTTGAGTGTGACTGACTATTAATAGAGAGTCTTTATGAAATTATTATAATAAGACTAAAATGCAACTAAATACTGTAATAGTACTTTCATAAAAATTAAATGCAAATAGAAGCGCAGTGAAATGAACAGATTGATAGTACATTTATAAAAATATGAAGTAAAAATTGAATTAATGAAGATGAATCTTATATAATGTAACCCATATATACCATGTGTGTCCCGTCATTTGGCATAATCAAGAAGGTTTGAACCTTTTTTGCTTCACGAAGCTACCATCAATCTAATACGATCAAATTACAGTGGTTCTTCTTGAAAACTGTTAACCTCACGTATTTACAAAACAATTCAATGCGTATAAGCATCGCAAATTTTTGAAATACTATGATCACACATTCTGAAGAAAGTTAACTTTGCAAAATTTCCCTCAAAGTCATTTTCTTTGTAAACATACATATATAATTATTCTTTGATGTCAATTTATTGCTTCATTTGATTTGCATTTCAACTGTTAAGGAAAAAAAAAAAACTAATGAATTATGAGCTTCTTAAATAAAAACAAGTTTGTATTTAAGATATTGATATAGTACCATACGGTACTTGAGGAGAAATTTAATAGTATTAACGCATGTAGCCGTATTATTAATTTAGAATTTCAAGGTGCTCATATAATTTTGATAATTTTTGGCTAATTACTGTAATTTACCCATCTAATATTCATAAATCAACTTTTTTTTTATGGGAAAATGAAGCCCCAACGTCATAATTTTGTAGCCTTCTTTTATTTTTTCCTCCTAGAGAGGATGAATAAAAGGACAACAACACTTCTGCTCTAGCTTGGGACCTTACAGTACATATAGTTGATAGTCTTCTTATAGTGCGGAAAACAATAACATTTTCTTTCTGAATTGTTATGCCATTTATATGTCAACAGTGTTAAGTTCACGTTGAAACACGTTTGAAGAAACCAAAATTTTAAAATAGTTTAAGGTAATATCCTAGTTTTGCTAAATACGTTTTTATTTTTCAGAAAAATGAAAAAAGTAAATAAACTAATAATCTATTCATTTTTAACAATATCCTCCATTTATAGTATAGCATATAAGAATAATAGAAACATACGGTTTCACTATTTTTATATGTTACACCTCCAATGAAAGGTATTGCTAAAATAGGTAAATCAGTGATCTACCTATTTATTACTTTGTATCTTTTTTGGTTTTGAATTTCTTAAATTATTCATAAGACATCATTTAAATCACTACATCTCATATGCATGTCCTCCAGTAGCCTAAAAACAATTGAAGTCCTCAATGAAAAGGATAGAATTTTTTCTCTCTTCAAATATTGTCCCCTATCCATATTCCCTTCGGTTATATGTTATAATGTACTATCAATGAATAAGTTGTGTATATATGATATAGTTATATAGCTCTAGTAATATTATGGTGTATTTCACGCTACGCCTAAGCAAACCATAGCAAGCAAGTTGAAGGATTGGTGAACTCATATGTATAAAACATCATTTGCGATAAATTTACTGGCGATCATAAAGATCTAGAGTCATATTCAAACACGTCATTTAACATCTTAAGTGAGGCAAATAAATTGTTAACATTTAATTATAGTTACATAAAGATACAACATTTTGGCATATCACATATGTTTAAAATAAGTGATATTAGTATGGCATCATTATTTCTAAATCATGTAAAAGAAATGTCTCTGAGCATTCGTGAAATTACGTTCAAAGATATATTATCCTATTTGAATCGATACCAACATACCAATCTTATATTTAAACTATTCTTGAGACTAATAATGCGTTTCTATATTATCCGAAACGCTTATAAACCTTTCATATATTGATCCCGGCATCATTTACCTTTAAAAGCGGACAATCGAGCTTGTGAAATTGAACCTAACATGGCATGACTAGAGCTCGAGGAGTTCTAGGGATCGATTTAGTCCCTAAATTCTCCAGTAAGTATATTGCAGTTTCTGAATCTTACAGGTAATCGATAGTTCTTTAAAAATTCATAAGAAGTCATAACCAAAATTAGTCATGTTTTAATTTTATGCGGCAGTGTTGGCAAATGATGTTTTTATTAGGACATAAATGAATTAACAGGGATTATACCGATCTTTTTTTTTTTTTTTATGTCAATATCATGCTAACTATTGTTTAATCTACAAATATCCCAATCTGTCATTTTGATGTAACAATCTCTTTTAGTCTTTTATCTTTAACTTTTCTCTTTTTTTCCTTTTTTTTTTTTTTTTCAAAGAACTACGCCATAGCAGTCCAAGTGAGCCATGACCCCTCCATGTGGAGCAGTAAACTACTTTAGGTTAAATATACAATTATTCAAAGGACCTGTCATTCTCTCTTTTCTAGGGTTTTCTCTGGATGCACATGGACTGCCAACAACATAAAGAAGAAGAAGGGGGGGGCAAAAAAAAAAAGGAAAAGGAGGGTATAGGAGAAGGGTGTTTGGTTGCTTATACATAGGAATAAAGTGGATTCTTAGTACTAATTGTGTTGGGCAATCCCATGACAATCCACATGTTACCAATGATTTTTGGGGATTAATTTATATTTTTGTGACATAATGCGCATAAAGTGTGTTAATATTAAATTAGAAACTCGTTAATAGCTATATGCACTGTTTCCAAGTCAATGATTGGCAAATTCTTGTTGATTGATTAAAATGGACTATGTATGGTAGTAGGGTTCAAAAAGATTAATATATTAAATGGTAATATGCAAGTTGGTACATAGTCACAACAATTTCTGAGAAAACAGTTATTGATTTGAAATATTTAATTGGGTAAATTATTGCCATCAGTCCTACAAATTTTTGAAATTCTATCCATATTTTAGTTTTTCATGCTTGAAACTTAATCCTCTTTAATATGTATTAGGTGTACCTTTATTGTAATCCACAAGGATGTATCTATGTAATAATGAAACTTATTGAAAGTATCGGTGAGTCAAATATTACTTAATGGGGGGGTGTAGATGGAAAATTGAAATAAAGTGGAAATGTCAATATAACTTGAACAACTTCTAGATGTAATTTGATTTGTTTAATCCAATGCAGAAGGCAAGTTGCAATTTGTTTGATTCCTTATCCTTAAAGGTCTTCCATGGGATACCTAACAATGGCAAAATAAAAAATTTGAAACGTATATTATCTGTCGGTTAATTTAATGTGGCCGCCATAGGGAAGATAATGAAAAATAGTCAATTGTTGTAAGTTTCAATCATCGACAAAGATCTTTCTGATTCACTAAGCTATGTTTCCCCACCTAATGACTCCATGTTGAGTAAAAGATGGAAATGAGATACATAATTTCTCTCTTCCACTCTTCTCATGATGATATTTGAATTTCTGCCACAGATTCAATCAGCTTAAACCTCAAGCTTCGTCTATTCTTTTGCTGATAATGAGTATCAGAAGCTTCAAAGTAATTAATGAGGCCATAACTCGCGTTGAAATTCATATTTACGGATTATGTTTACGTCTTTTGTCATGTTGAATTTATGTAAAATTGAGTAAAACTCCAAATAATTAGTTTATTTTACTATTGTATTAACTTATTCTGTAATTATGTCATTTATATTATGTTTTGTATCAATCTTGGGTTTTATTTAAAAAATCATACTTTTAATCATAATCATATTATCATATATGAAATTTTCAAACTAAAAAATAGCATCAAGTAATAATAAATTTACGTAATCATCACCATTACCACCACCACTACCTTAACTGTTGTAACATTAATTATTGGATGCTTTCAGGAATGGGCAATAACTTTCCCGCAGCCATAAACTAAATATGTTAGTTTTTGTCATGTTCTAATATATACTTAGAAGAAATAATAATAATATGTGCTTCTTTCGTGCAAGGTATTTGGTTATAGGTAAAATTGATACTTGTGTAAACCGGATCCAAAAACATCCATCCACAAATTGTCAATACAATGTATACATCTACTAATAATTGGCAACTTGTTATCATAATTTCAATCCACGTGAACCAATTTTGTCAAACTAAAGTCCTAGAAGATCAATTAGCTATACAATTTGACAACTAGCCTTCACATCTAATGCCTGACACTCGAACTAATGTTCAACTCTAAGGTACTGTAGGATGTCATTTTGATTTCCTGATAATTAAGAGGTCCCAAATAAAAAAATAATAATAATAAGGAAGAAATATTAGGAGCCAAATTTTTAATGACCTAAACCTTGTTTGTTTATAATGCATCCAATTCAAGTTTCACGGCATCACGTTAATGTTTCATTCTAAGAGGCTCTTCAATGATGAAAGGTTTAAATGAAGAAGAAATATTAAGACGAAAATTATGAAAAACGAAAAGATGGAAGAAGTGGTGACATTAGATGAAGAAGGTACAAATTAAGTAGAAACTAGATGATGGTCGCATAAATATATGATGGATATGTTTTGTTTCTTATTCTCCTCTCTAAAGAAATAGAATACATTCTAGGAACAAGTACATATTGGTGATTATATATGATTTAGTGATTATGTAGATGCAGGTAAATATCTAGATATTTGGGTTGTGGGTTTGAGTCTTATATATTGGGTAAAAAAAAAGAAGACATTGCTCCTATTATGTTAGGGACTTATCAAGGTTCCTCCTTTTCTTCCAGCTTGATGTTAGGAAACTGATATTCTATATCAATGTGTTCCACTATATAAGAAAACCAATTTAGTTACAAACAATAATCAAAACTTGCTCAACCTCAGAATTCCAATTGACACTTTCACATATTACGGATACTACTCAAATTTCCCAAATAGTAATCAAAGGAATCTAGTCGAAGATTAAAAAAAAGAAAAACAATTTCTCAAGTTTTCAGTATTTACCAAATATCCTATTTGTCGTAATGACTTGTAATTGTCTCTTCTTTTAGTAGTTGCCTCCAATCTTCAAAAATAAAGACTATCATAGTTTTTCCTTTTTCTTTATATAAAATTTGCTTACTATTTTGGTAATTTGTAGTGTATAGCTGTAGATAACTGAAATCCTTCCATGTAAAAAAAAAAAAAAGAAAAGAAAAGAAAAGAAAAAGGGGCTTGTTATCATCTTGGAGCTTCAACTTCCCTTAACCATTATGGGACAAGAACTTTACATAAAAATTGATTGAAATGATATGATTAGATATATTACTAAAATGTGTCTAATTCATGGAGCTAGGTCTTTAATCTATAAAATTAATATTTTTATGAGTAAAGCTTCTTTTTTTGAGCTTCTACCATCTACCATCTCTTTTTATTGAGCCAGTGCTTCTAACAACATCTTCTTGCAATGATTCTTCTAATGCTTCTATCAAGCTTCTAACAAAACTTTTTTCTAATGCTTTTGCCAATACTTTCTTCTGGTGCTTCAATCACATATCTAATCAAACTTTCTTCCAATGATGTTTTTGATATAAGCTTAAGTGTGCATACTCATCTAAGGTTCTTCCTTGTATACTCAGCTTCATTTTAACCAACTAAGGTTCTTGTTAGCATATTTAGTTTCTTCTTTATATTCTTAAATTCTCATTAAAAGTCTCAAACAACGTATTGAGTAAATTCATCAAAAATACATAACTTAGTGATTTGTTATCATCAGAATATGTTTAGTATCTACCAATGCTAATTATTTTGAATAGTTTATAATCTTTTCATATCTTATAATCCTCTAAATAATAAACATTTTCTAGTGTTATATTTGTACATTACTAATGAATAGATAGACACAATGTAAATAATGTCATCTTAAACAGACCACAAGCATGAAGGCCTCAGAATGTCGATTGCCAACCCGATTTGATTAACATATAAAGTATGCATGAGCAATTCGAAATTTAACTATGAATATCTCATAATATGGCTATATTTTAACCCTCAAAATTATTGTTGAAGAAAATTAGCTTGAGAAGATTTAGATCTTTACAATTCAATTTGAATTTGCTCTTGAAATTAGCTCTATTCAATATATAAAAATTGTCAAGAGATGGAATAGAAATTTGATACTCCTCACTAGTTAACCATCCTTATTGGTGTTTATTCTTGTCGAGGGATTTCTGAGCTTGGCCTTAGGGAACTCTTTAGTCGATCGAGTACGTTTAGGCCTATGCAAAGTACCAAAGAGGTTGCTCTAGCATGGTTATTCCAATACTCAAGTTAGCTTAGGGAGAACATAGTACCAACTTTTAAGAGGAAAAAAGCTTAGGGTTTTTGAGTCTTTTGATCCTCCTTTTACATGAGGTTGTTTGAGAGCTTAGATAATGGTCAAAAGGGCTATGATTAGTAAGTTCTTACCAACTAACTCCTTTATAGGTTTCAACAACTGTAGTAGCATATCTCTATAGGCAGGAGTGTAATCGAATCAAGTTAAATCGATACAGTATGGCGCTTAAGCTCAAGTTACGAATTTGAGCTCAAGTTTGACTTAAAAACTAGAAGCTCAAGCTCGACTTGAGTTCGATTGAGTTTTGAATTTTAAGTTCAAGCTTGACTTAAAAATATATATGAAAAGTTCAAGCTTGATTCGATTAGCTTGATAAAGCTCAAAATTCTATAAATTTTTCCTAACTAACATCATATTTGCTTATATTTAAAGAAATTAAAAGTATTTAAAAATATATATTAAACTTGATTAGGCTCGCAAGCTTAGTACGAGCTTAATCGTGTTTAGTTTAAAAGCCAAGCTCGTCTCAATTTATTACTTGAGTAACTCAAACTATACTCGAGTAATGATAGGATTCCAGGTACTGATTCAATGACATAGCCTATAAAGTTGAATATGCCTTACTCTATCTTGACCGAGCTCTTACAGACCTGTTTATAAACTCTAGGAATATCAGAAGACCCGACGTACTCTACAAGTTTTATCCTGACCTACTATTTGTGCTTTGTTTTGCCAAGTCTTCCTTACTATGCTAGATTCACCCTACCCTATTCTGGTAAGGTCTGCTCTACCCTTCCAAGTCTACTTAGGTGTGATCTACTCTGGTCTAATAGCTATATCCTACTCTAACCGTCCGCTCTACTTTATCGAGATCAATAAGCTCGCCCTAGTCTGTTCGGCCAAAACTTGCTCAATAGGCCGGGACTATTCAACTACTCCATATCCACTTGGTCATGCCAGTTCGAACCAAAATAAGTCGACTAATCCCATGTCAAGTCGGCGTTGCTATTCTAGGTCGGCCCCAGCAACAATAGGTCAGCTAGTCATATCAGGTCGACTTGCCATTTTAGGTTAGCCTCGGCAACGTCAGGTCACCCACGGGCATATCAGATCGGCCTCGAGCAAGACAGATCATCCAGAAGCTCAAGTCTACCCAGGCTAAAGCTCTAGGGACTTCAATAACTCCTCAGAATCCAACATCAGCCCCTTACCCAAAGATCTCACTTAGCTATCTATTTTACTTATGTATTCGGATTTTCTATTTCTTGTATTTTACTTATAATTAGCCTTATGTCTATCTTATATTTACAGAATTGCCATTAGGGCATTCTTACTTATTTTATTTATTTATAACTTTACCACTTTTTATAAATAAAACACTTGTATAGGGTTTTAAATAGACTTTTGATATTTAATGAAAAACCCTTGAGACTTTTATCTTGGAAAACTCTCCTTTACTCGCTTTTATCAATCCCTTTAGTAAGGATTGTGATAAGCAACCTTATCGCTCGGATTAGCGTGTTACATCAGGTGAGTCTTAAGCCATGTTGAATTTTGTTAGTGCATCATATCCAGCTCGATAGCTCACTGATTTACTAAAACCCCCCATTTTATTTTTTTTCCTTGTTTGTTGTGGTGCCTCTCCATATGTCTGACCCCGAAAACACATCAGCTTTGCTGGTATCAGAGCACAATTCCAATGAGGGAGCGTGCTAGGTTGCCATGGAGTTCTATTTATGTTGCTAATAGTGATTGTTGTATCTTTCCCGTAGTCACTATAGTATGTGAAGTTGCTGCAAAGATTTGTTCGTGTTTATCGATTAGTAGTTATGTTCCTCTCATAGATATTGGAGTTGGTTCAATTGAAGTAAGTGTGGAAATCTTAAGCTACGAGGTAGAGATTTATTTGTCAATAAGTCTAGTTCCTATTGTGCTCTGTTGTACTCTGTTTTTCATTGTGAAAAACAAAGGAGGGCCATTTCTATGTACACCTGTACGTCTGGGCACATTGGTTACCGGAGTTAAGTTGGAAGTAGGCTAGTAAGATTAAGTCAAATAGACTGTGGGTTAGTGTAGTGAAGCGTGCAACACCTGAAGCTTCGAAGAAGAGAGTATTCAATCTGAGTCTTGGTTTTCATATCAATATCTATGTGAGGTTATTAAAGCCGTGGGTTACCGTATAGCTATTGGTATTTTTTATCTAAGAATTGGTTTCTTCATTTGCCATTATTGGTTTGAGAATATGATGCCTAGGGTTTGAAATATTCGATTTTTGTTGTATGTGAATATGGGTGCACAAAATCGAGTATTAGATCGTGGGCTTGTTAATAGTAGCTACCGGAGTTTTCATTGTCGGTGATTTGAACTCACTAATACTGCGCATTAAAAGTAGATTGCCGTGGGTATTGCAATGGTGGTATCTAGTCATGTGTCGATCTGTGTAGGCGGCTGTATCTGTATGTTGTGTAATTGATATTGAAGTTAATGGTGTGATTATTCCCGTACTATACTTGACTACAAATTGTAGTTGGCTTTCGGTATGTATTGAACTTTGAAGAAATTGTGCCAAACTGTACAAGATTTTGTGTTTGTGACTGAACTCTAATCTACTACAATCTAAACTATTGTGAAGGAACTCACTACCGGATTGAGGTGAAGGAAGAACGAGTGCTAGAGTGAATTGAGGTAGTGATGGAATCGAGCTATTCTGCATCATCGTCGAATTGCTGTTGCCGACCTCGTACGTCCGAATCGAGGTGAATTGTAACTGACCTAAAATTCTAGTGTCTAAGCCGAGTTGATTTATTCCCAAGCTGTAGAGTACCACTTGAAGTTACCAAATTGGCTATTGTGTCCGAGCCGAAGACTTGATAGTGAAGGATTTCCAAACTGAGAAGTATGTATACAAAGCTATACCTATTGCAAGATTATCGAGCTCCCAACAAGAACTAAGCAGATTGGTTAGTAATGCAATTCGAAAGCTAAGTTGAAGTGTTGCATGTCTGGTCGATTACCAAACTATTGTCAAGTTCTCTACTAAACTAGATTGTTATCAAGCTGCGGTGACCAACATAGAGCTGTTCTTTTCACACTTGCTAAGTTGAACAAACAAGGAGTCGAAGCTATTGATCTATCGAGTTGCTACAAGCTCCATCTAATGTCGAGCCGACTAAGTTTATGCTGTTGTGTATGAAAGCTAAACTAAGGTCGTGAACATTGTTCGAAACGAAGTCAAGTTCTGAGCTATCATAAGAAGTCTCGAGTTGAACGATAAGTAAAGTGCTGAACCAAGCTGACGAAGTGTCTCCAAGTCATTTTGTGAATTGTCGAAGTGAACTCTGCATCCGAGCTAAGTGCACCTTATCAATCGAAACTGAAGTAGTGACCCGAGCTTTGAGTTATTTGGTTCAATTCTTGCTGAGCCGAACAAATGAAGAATCTAAGCTATATCAGTTTTCACTGGTCTGAGCTGTTCCCTTTTAGAAGTGCAAAAGCTCTTGTTTAAGTGGAATGTTAGGCGCAGTCATACAAGTGCTAACCTAAGATCAGTGAACCAAGAAGTTGCCGAACTCACAATTACTAAGGAGATGGCAGAGAAGCTTAATGTATGCAATGTGGCATCGAATAAATTTTATAGAAAGGAAAGACTTAAATAAGGTATTATATTGATCCAAGTTAGTTATTATCCTGTAAATTTTATCTCAGAAATTGTTGTTGGAAAATTGGGCTACAAAACTATAGACCACTCAAATCCATACAAGACTGTTTATAATAATGAAGTGATTCGAGTGGCGAAGCAAGTGAGAATAGCCTTCTCCATTGGCAAATTTCAAGATGAAGCTTTATTTGATGTTGCTGATATTGGAGATTGTTACATATGTCTAGGTTCTCTATGGAAGACAAGTCATAACGTGAGCTATGTGCCCTTGAAGAATACTTATTCCTTTCATAACAAAGAACGAGTTGTACTCTGTCCTATATCCTCAACTAGTCTTGAGGATGATTTAAGGATTGTTAAGACTTCAGTAGAGAGATGAAGAGCTGACAAGAAAGTTCTCAAGGAGGCCAACAAGGAGGAAGAAGAAGTCGATGGAGCTATTATACCATCCTTGGTGACTGAAGAAGAAACTGGTTGTGAGGAAGTGGATGAGGTAATAACTATTGGAAATGGAGTCCTTAAGGTAGAGGGGCGGATTGATGTCTCACAAGTTCAGATCCCCCGAGCTCATGTCAAGTTTGAACTTGAAGTTGTGTTATTCCCTTTGATCAATAGCTATTGGAGCTACTTGAGGATGATTGACTGGATACATGATGAGTGGAAAGGAGAATGTCTAATGAAGAGCTTGATTGATCGTGCTCATGATAAGTGGAGAGCGCGCCAAGCTATGTTTTCTTTGATCATTGAGTTGAGCTATTGTAGTTTGCTTTTATTTTGCTCTAGTAGATTTGTTTTTTATCCTAATGGATTTGAAATCGCCAACTACCAAGTTTCGAGTCAAAACTCTTCTAAGAGGGAAAGGATGATAGGATTCCTAGCACCAATTCAATGACGTGACCTGTAAAGTTGAATAAGCCTTAATCTATCCTGACCGAGCTCTCCCACAAACCTGTTTATGAACTTTGGGAATATTGGAAGACTCGACATGCTTTATAAGTTCTGTCCTGGCTTACTATTTATGCCCTGTTTTGCCAGGTCTTCTTTACTATACTAAATTCACCCCGCCCTACTCTGGTAGGGTCTGCTCTACCCTTCCAAGTCTACTTAGGTATGATCTGCTCTGGTTTAACAACTTTGTCCTACTTTGACCGTCCACTCTGCTTTGCCGAGATCGATAATCTCGCCCTAGTTTGTTCAACTAAAACCTGTTCGGTATGTTGGGACTGTTTAACTATTCCATATCTACTCGGCCATGCCAAGTTGGACCAAAATAGGTCGGCTAATCCCATGTCAAGTTGGCTTTGCTATTCGAGGTCAACCTCAGCAACATTAGGTCAACTAATCATAGCAGGTTGGCCTTAGCAACGTCAGGTAAGCTACGGGCATACTAGATCGGCCTCGAGCAAGACAAATCATCCAGAAGCTCAAGTTTACTTAGGCCAAAGCTCTAGGGGTCTTCAATAACTCCTCAGAATCTAACATCAGCCCCTCACCTGAAGATCTCACTTAGCTATCTATTTTACTTATGTATTTTGATTTTTTATTTCTTGTATTTTACTTGTAATTAGCCTTATATCTATCTTATATTTACAGAATTGCCACTAGGGCATTCTTAGTTATTTTATTTATTTTCAACTTTACCACTGTGTATAAATAAAACACTTGTACAAGGTTTGAGACAGAATTTTAACATTTAATGAAAAACCTATGAGACTTTTATCTTAGAAAACTCTCCTTTACCCACTCTTATCAATCTCTTTAGCAAAGATTGTAGCAAGTAACCCTATCACTCGGACCGATACATTACATCTGATGAGTCTTAGGTGTTATTGGATCTTGTTGGTGCGTTATATCTAGCTTGATAGCTCATAAATTTGCTAAAACCCCCCATTTTATTTTGTTTCCTTGTTTGTTGTAGTACCTCTTCATGTGTCCAACCTTAGAGACACATAAAGTAGTTTGCTAATTGGCTTGATTTATTTACACCCCTACCTATAAGGCCAAGCTATTAAGGGGCTCCTCTATATTCGCTCTTGTCTTCTTCTCCTAAAGGCCTAAACATGTTTGTGGGCAAGCTACAAAAATCCGTTGATCACAACCCTTCTATCCCCTCTATTTTGGCTTTAAAACATTTTTAGGTAAAAGGAGGTCTAGGGAATTCAAGAACCTTAAGCTTTTGTTCTCTCAAAATTTAGTACCACGTTTTCCCTAAGCTAACTTGAGCATCAAAGTGGTCATACCGAGATAACTTCTAACACTCTCTTAGCTGACGTATATTACTTATGCAAGTCCTATCTTGCTCTATCGATTGAGGAGTTCCCCTAAACCCAATCTTTATCATCAAAACCGTCTCAAACTTCATCATAGAAAAGTAGGAACAACCATTCCTTTATTAAGAGCGTAAGTAACAACAAAAGTGCAATGTACAACTTCGAGAATCACTCTCAATTTACACTCCAAGATAAACCTATAAAGGAAATAAATAATTTCATCAAGATCTAATGGATGTAAAAGCTAACAAGCAAATAGACTAAGGGTGCATATAAGATTAAGTGAAGCCACTTTATAAAGGCCATCTAAGAGGAAGTTTTGAGGCAGACAAACCCCCTTTAGAAACACTAACCTATTAAACCTCGATCCTATGTAAGATCTTATTGGAAAGAGTAAGAGAACCTAACGAAGAAGTCGTACCTATGAGAGTCAAGTGGAATAGAAATAAGAATAATAGTAAGAAGGAGAGAATGGAACAAGAAAATTTTCTTGCAATGAGAAAGCACAAAAGTAGAGCATGCAAAATACTCATGCCCCTTTATATAAGCAAAGTGCACTCAAAGGTTAAAAAGAGACAATCATTCATGGGCTAAATCCCCACATATGTTTTTATTTTTCAAGTCGTCCACGTGTTGAGGTGTAGAAATAGATGGACTACAATAGCTCTTTAAAACGATTAAGACCATACTTATTATTGCATAAGCTTACTCGTGAGCTATACGCGTCTAGAAGTAATTAATGCTTTGAAACACTTGCAAAAAATAGAGAGAATGATATCTCTTGGTATGCAAGAAGACAATTCCAATTTCAAAATGGAGACGGTAGCAACTAGAAGAAACTTTACTATAAAATTGGAAATGTAACAGACATGCATTGTTAATTGACCCCTAAGCAAAAGCAAACACCCAACCTCCAACTCGAGATCAACGAAGACCCTATACAATCTAACTCATCTCTCTCCCATCCTTCAACTTAGGATCAACTTGTTAAAGACTTTACATAGTCTAACTTGCCCCTCACCCAAAGTTCAGCTTGGGATCAACTTAGCAAAGACCAACAATAGTATATCCCTTTAGCGCCAAGCTGTCAAGCAACTTCCATCTACACATGACATCTAAACCCTCTTATCTTCTTTTTCAAAGGGGTTAGATGGGTTCATGGCTCAATCCAGAACAATTTAGGCCTCATGTCCAAAATAAGCCATCAACAATCCCCAACAATGTAAAGTTAAATTGAAACCATGGAACCACACACGACAACTTTGGAAGGCACAAAGGATACAGTTGTACAACACTAGCACGTTTGCCACAGTATACGTATGTCTACATTCACATTCATACATATACATACGTCTTTCTGTCCAAAGACAGCTAATGAAGTACTCTCTTTATTTTGTCCTCTCTCTTTCCTCTCAT
This sequence comes from Lumnitzera littorea, assembly GCA_024138015.1. Classification (NCBI taxonomy): domain Eukaryota; kingdom Viridiplantae; phylum Streptophyta; class Magnoliopsida; order Myrtales; family Combretaceae; genus Lumnitzera; species Lumnitzera littorea. The sequence goes on from JAMXBB010000004.1 coordinate 15,725,598, forward strand.
GTATGCGGATGTATGTTGTTTGTCCTATTAAACAAATAAACCCTAGGTTGGTCCAAAATCATGAATGAATCAGCAAGAATAATAATTATGACAACATTAACATTTCAAAATTGTGACCTATGAAATAAATGCTAACCATGTGAGATGCTAAAGTAAGTCTGACCCCTTAGGCATACAAATAAAGAATTTGGTATTGTGGTGGTCCATACATTCAATCATTAGCTGTCTCTACGCTCTCTGGTCTCTGTCTCCGTCATTCTCCAATCCCTTTTAAATTCTTACTTATTCACGCATATATATGACTATTGATATCCCTAACATTTGAATATTAGTTCAATCATATTCGAGTTCTAGCTAGACTCACTTTCCCATTATCTTGCACCATGTGAAAAATTATCATACTTTGGAACAGTAATGAAAATTGAATGATGTTTATTAGTAATATGATGCATTTGTTACGGTACGAAATAATGAAATTTTTAATCTTTATATACGACGTCCTTTTTTTGTTAAATGAAACCTAAAAATATATAAGATTCAAGAAAATCTTTCAATTAAACAAAATCATATAATACAGCAGTGTGAAAAACTGTTGATCTATCATCTCTATGAATTATTTACTTTTTCTGCTTCAATAAACTACTTAACATCCAATTCGATTTGTTTTTCATCCATTTTATAAAAACTTTTCCTTTGTAGTAACATCTTACTTACATGAGATTTGGACAAACGTACCATTTTTTCCATTTTGATGTTAATGAACCATATCCTTTATAACCTTAATTACAAAAAGATACCCATATTTTTATATTTTTATCACCTCAAATGCCTTTTTTTTTTTTCTTTTTTTCCTTTTTAGTTTACATTTTGCATAGATATGTTTTCCTCTATTTAGAAAACGATGGATAAATATTAAAAATATGCATGAAGATTATATCTAAGGGAATAGTGAAGAAACGGTAAAATGCGTGTATGTTTATATGTAATTAACCCTTCTTTACATTACCATTTAATATATACCCAGTTTAGATAAACATAAAATGTGAGAACAGTACCAAAACCGAATTATTCAGACGTTTAGTTATCATGTCGGCTTTCAATCCATTCCTGGGTGCATATGCTCCTCGTCCTGTAGTAGAGAGAGACTATTAAATGACGATGGTGATGAAACCAACAATCGTGTGCATGAATTTGAGTCCTGGCAATGAAAACGAGAGAGGACTGTCTTTTTACATTGGAATTGAGACACAGAGGTATTAGTGCCAGCACTGCGTAAGGTCCCCTACGTCCCTCCTCTTCCTTCTCGATCAATTATCATGACAATTGATAATGGCTTTTAACAGAACATTTTTGGGCATTTCCTCCATTATGGTATTCAGTTGTTAGGGCCATCGATCGCACATGTGCCCATATTTGGGGGGATAATTGCCCTACCCTACCCTGAGGAGTGGGGGCATTTCCCACTTGAAATCTATCCTTCTGTTTTATATTAACTTCTTGGCCAAATCTTAAGTCCCATGTTGTACGTGTCCAAATATTACCGTTGAAGGACACATCAACATTCCCTTTTTTTTTTTTTTTTTTAAATATTTGAGCATAAAAAACATTCCTTCTTGGTACATAGTTACATTTATTTGTTACTGTTCTCCCATCACCTTGAAATCTCATGCTTTTGATTAATTTAAAGCATAAAATTAACATTTCCCCAATTGATGTTTTTTTTTTTTTTTTTTTTTTTGAGTCGAGGTCTTTCTTTCACTTTATTTCTTTCTATTTGAGCCCCTAAGTTTTATTAAAATGGATGGGATAAGTACATTGTTTAATATTTTTTTGAAAGTTGGTACACATCACCTGTTGATTGACTCTTGGTATTTAATTAACAAACTTATAATTAGATACAATTATTTTATCATTAAATATTGTAACAAAAATGAAAGAAAAATAAAAAAAAAATTAAAATTCAACCTTAAGCCTTAACGGTCATCATGTCACCTATTACAAGCTAAATGATCATTATCTACCCCCTTAAAATATTCATATCACACAGTGCAAGACTGTAATTGATTATATAATTAATTCATAATGATGAGTGATGACCAACTAGCCTTAGTGAGTCATGCCACCACCATTATTGTAGGTTACATGACCCACTAGCTTTTTATCGATAGAACAACTAGTCGCCATCTAAGAATAGTCATGAAAACCTTTTGCCCAATAATCTCTTATGAGGGTATAGGTACAAATGTCGTATATGAAGTTGCACTATACGTGATTAAGGAAATTATTTAAATAACTCATATAGAATTATCAGGAGATAAGTGTAGGGAGGTAAAGTAAGTAATTTTGGTAAGGCTTTAATATATACGATAATAGGTAGAGGAGCGTGATGACATCAAACTCTACAATTGATAAATAACGAGATAAAGTTCTTGAGGTACTTAAACGTTTGATCTTTAAAATAAGATTTCGATAGAGTAATAGCATTAATAAGAGTTTTTTTCTTATCTAAATGAAGATGTGAATTGAGTATTTATAAGAAATGGTAGTTGATCACATTTATTAAATCATGATAGTAATCTATAGTTAAGATTAAAATCTTTTTATTAACAGATCTCAAGTGGGTTATTTGCATACGTTTAGGCCTAAGTAAAGGTTTTATTTATTATTTTAGTGTAAACCAAACCAAAAAATGTTAGATCTAATGGACCGATCCAACGGACCGATCCAACAAACCCTACTCAAAAACTACTATACCAAAACTCCCTTGATCATCTCCAAAATTTAGACTTCACTCTTTAGACCCTATCACCTTAAGTCAAAGAGTCAAACCCAATTAATTAATTAACTTAAAGCTACATCTCTTAATCCTAAGTTGGCTAGTCATCTAGTTGTGGATTAGGTAACCACTGCATTATAAGGTTTGTTTATTTTTGTTTCTGTTTTTTTTCTTTGTTGTTGGAAGGAATAATAGTTATCAATTAATTAAGCACATTTAATAATAAAAATGTTCATAATTAATTCATTATTTGCTCCATTAAGTACTATAAGCTAATTAAGAGCTTATATGTGTCAATTTTTCACAAAATATCTAATAGAGATAATCCAAAAGAACTTAAAGATTTAAACAAAAAACAACAAACTAAAATTAGAGGTTTCAATAAAATAAAAACAAAAGTTAACAATTAATTTTGTACTATCTTTTTCATACTAAAGTTTTTATTTCAAAAAATTCTTATATGCACTCAATAAATAGTAAATTGGACTTGTGGAATGATTATATTTATAGTTTTAAGTTATTTAAAAGCTTTCACAATTCTATAGATAGGACTATCTAACTTATCATTTGTCCATTGAGATATCTATATAGATTAATGTAATGGGGATCTAATGGTCAAATGATAGGCTGAACATTTCAACCAACGAACTACAAAAGGGTAATACAAATTTTCAAGTAGAGCTAGTAAAATATAACAAAGAAAGTTGAACCAAAGAAGATCCAACTGCTCCATGCTTCAAAATTGAAAACTACAAGTTTAAATTTTTTACAATATTGGACTCACCTATTCGATTTTCAGATTTAATGTTTTATCTACTCTAATTTTCCATAAAATTAGAACTTGTTGCTCAAACTCTTTGTGTGAAATCTATAAAATTCAATGATTTTGCAAGTGAGGGTAAGCATGAACAAATACCTGATGCACTTGGTATAAGGTTAAAAAAATTTTCATGTTCTATACATTTATTTAGTTGTAAAGTGGATAATTAATCTTGAAAAGTATAAAAAAAAATTTATAGGGCTATTAAACCGAGTATTCCAAAAACAGGTATCAACATAATCGACATTATAGTGACAGTGATGTATAGAAGACACCTTTTCAATCACATGATAATCGGGAAAAATAAAAAAGTATTAGCCGAAAAACTCCTCTAAAAGTTTTATTCACAAGCCACATAGCATTATCAAAAGCTGGATCCGAAAAAGAAAGGCATTTACTAGTGAGAGCCTGAAACTAAAGCTTGCCTTGCCTTGAGCACTGTCCTGGCATTGAAGTCGAAACTCAGCTTTCTTTCTTTTCTAACCTTTTGGCAAATACATTCAAAAGCTTTATAGAATCAAAGACTACGCCTTCTTTATTTTCACTGGTGCTTCACCAGACAACATCACGATCCTGCATGTGACGCAAAGATAAATCCACTGCATGATCACAAACTGCGATCTTGTCAAAACCCAACTTCTACATCTACTGTTGTAGCCACTTTCGCCCCCACCAACACTTAATCCACTTGAAAATCTCCAGAAGACCATCCACGAAACTCTATTTTTATTTCATTTTCCATTACTTTTTAAATTAATGACTGAAATAGTCTAAATTTTTAAACTACCGTATGATATTATTATAACTTTATCTCCTCATCAATTTTAATGATTAATTATCTAAAACAGTATCTAAAGATAATCAATCAATAAAAATCAAAAGAACGGAAATAGAAACGATCCAAACTCGGGTTCAACATCTTTTTAATGGAGTTAGAAGCATAAAAAGGATTAGGAATTAAAATTGAAACTGATAGGAACAGGCAGATGCATCGTATGGGCTGAACTACAAATACAATGTGATTAGAACGGCCAGACTAAAACCTTTTTAAATTTTAACCATCATTAAAATTACAATTACATATTACTTAAGAAATATTTTTTTCAATTAAAACTTATATATTAAACACAAAATTTACGGGATGGCCAAAGGCCTAAGCTGATTTTGTCCCTGCTTGAATGCACCTATTATATTTATCACAAACATATTAGGGGACAAATTTAAATAACTTCAATTTTTCCTTCCTTTTTTTTTTATTTTTGAATAATCTCTTATATCATTCACTGTAAAATGAATCTGACTAAGCAATTACTTTTAAGCAAGAGTTTGGTCAATTTTCAAATCGTATCTTTTCTCAATTGCATTTATTGTTTATCTCCTAATAAATGGAGTTTATTTTTCTATTTGTTGTTTTTTTTAATAACCAATAAAATTAAATTTTATTTATTTACGAAAATAGAACATAATTATAAAAATAAGTGGACTTTTTATAAGTAATTCTCCTAATAAAATCCGACTTTTTGCATTACATGATTCTGCGTGTTCATCGTTTTCATCGATGGATTCATAAAATAATCCATAAACGGCACATCTTCGGGATAGAACTCGAATAAGGTACAAATATCACCAAACATCAAATCACAAACACAATACATTTGGTTCTATTACCATGATAACATTTTCGAAATTGAAAGACCATGAAAACGCACTTTACCTGCAGCGGTGACACCAAATCAGCCTTATCCCAAACGGATAGCATTAAACAACCAAACAATGCAACGAATATTCGATTAATTATTGATGCTAAATAACTAGAAAGAAGCGCCAAAAATAAGAATATAGCATAATGAAACGATTTAATTACCTTAAAAAATAAAATAAAAAGGAAAAAGAAAAGGTTAAAAGAAGACATGTATTTAACAAGATTGAGGAAGGAGAATTTGAAAAAAAAAAGACAAAAATTAACAAAAGTAATATATATGAACCAAAACAGAGTGAAAAATAGTGAAAACCAACTGAACTGAACTGGTTATCAGTTCGAATTCGGTTCGGCTTCATGACCAGACTCAGAACTTGAACTCGTCCCGACTGCAGAGAGGCGCTGAACCAAATCTCTCAAAGCCCTAACTTGCATCTCCAAAGCCGGTATGTAATCAGTAGCTTCTTCCAATATAACCGGCAATGTCTCCTTCCTACATCCCGGCACTAACCTCCCCAAAACCCTCACCTTCGTCTGAACCGCCGGCAAGCTCTTCCCTCTAAGCCTCAAAACACTCACTTTCGGCTTCCTTCCTCCTCCACGGCTAGTCCCAGACGACGAAGCCATAGCCGATCTCGGCCTCTTCTGCTTCCTGAACTTCAGCTTCAGCCGGTTTGTCAGTATCGCCCGGCTCCACCGCGTCTTTCCTTTAGCGGCAAAGGCTAGAGCTCTATCGGCAGCTTCACGGACGGCTCGACCTCGAGGAGGAGCGGAGCTCGAGCCGTTGGAGGAGCCGCCGAGCCGGACTTCAGATAGGGCTTGGAGGAGTTTGGAGGAGTAGATTTGTTGCTGAGCTGAAGACTTCCATCTCGCGTGCTGTGGTTGTTGTGGTTGGTTGTTAGGGCGTGTTTGGGAGTGAGTTAGGGTTTTGGATTTCCTCTTCCTGCGTCGCGTGTCACGTGATCGGTCGGTTACGTTGTTCGGTAACTGATTCGATACTGTTATTGAAGAAGCCATGAGCTAGATCTTTATATCCTCTTTTAATCTCTCCCTGCAAGTATCGGTTTTGTTCTGTTCGGATTGATTCTACTAAAACGATTTTCCTCAAAGAACCTGAATTGAAAAACAAAAAGAAAAAGCAATTCTGGTCATTCATTAGAATCAAATCAAATCGAAACGAAAGCTTGCTTTATTACTTAGAGAACAAGGAACTTATGAGCTTTTGATTAAAATCGTGAAAATCGAGAAGTTCATTTACCGATTCGGATAGAACTAGTCAATGATTAAAGAATCAAATTGAACAGTTCGTAATGAATGATTCTGAGAATATAAATTCATCGAAATTGAACTACATCCGGAAAGTTCGAGCAATGAATGAATCGGAGAATCAAAACGTGACAGTCTTCGGTGTATAATTCCAATCAAAGTGATAAGACAAAGAGTTTAATACCATTATTGATGCAATAGATTCTTGTCTTTCCTCTTCCAGAAGCTCTGATTCTCTGCGGCCGAACCGATTCGCGAGACCTGAATCAAGTTCAAATCAGTGAATTATTCATAACAGATTCTAGTAGCATGTGAAGACATCAAATTGAAGAAATGAATCGAATATTTATCAAAATGAAGTGAAAAAAGAAATAAAAAAAAGAGTAAAGTGAAATATCAAGGCATTCAAAGCTAGGATTGAGATAAGTTTAAGAAGAAATTGTAGTGATTACCGATGAGATTAATCCAAACTAAGAAAGAAGTGGCGTGGTATCAACAAGAAATTGGTGGAATGAAAATGATAATCCAACAGATTAGAGAGAGAGAGAGAGAGAGAGAGAGAGAGAGAGAGAGAACGGAACGGGGTTTGGTGGAGAGGACCCCTGAAAAATAAGGGGGGTTGAAAGGGAAGAGAAGTGGAGGAGGAATCTTATAAAGCAATTGTTTCTAAAATTTAAAGAATTAAAAGGATATATATATATATCAAAAAAGAAAAAATAGAGCATGCGTGCTTTTGTTAATGACTGTTCTTTATTTATTGCTTCAAACATGTTTCGTAACTTTTGTGCTTTGATTCATGAATTACGCGGGATATCCTGTCAGTCTCATTACAGGAAGTTCAATTGCTTTTGATTGTATTATCTTTATAATTTTCTCAACAGGAAAATAATAAACTTAACCGCCTAGCACATTAATAAGATGTAAAATCTTTAATTTATTTTTCTTGGCTAGGGGGCCAAGGCCCGTATGAGATCTATATTAGTATGTTCCAAATGATATTATTAAGGGCTTAACGAAAAATTTTGAAAGTCCCCGCTTTAGAGTTAATAAGTATTGATATTTGAAAATGTAGGGTTAGTCATAATAGTTAATTCTTTTCGGTGATTATTTTAGAGAAGAAAATATAAACTTAATCCATTTTATTAAAATATTATTATTTATACCACTAGATTATAAGGATTCTATTTATTATTAAAATTTTGAGGATCTGTATAATTATATATATATATATATATATTGAACAGACATACTTCATTTATGTAAAAAGCAATGCATCACATAGAAGAGGGGTTAAAAGAGAACTCTACGGCAATATCTCTTGCATACTTGGTTGGCACATCCACATCAGTTTTGTTGTCGGCGTCTTTTACCCAAGTTAGTTTTAAGATTATTAGTGTTCATCTAACACTTGCACTAATTGGGTTACTTCCTAAGGCAAGATAGGAAAGAGTTTTGGTTTTAAGGAGTCTTCACTCCCACCCATGCTTGAGTCTTTGTTGCTAGCCGATTGGAGATCATGTTCTCCAAACTCTTGTCAAGATTTTTTAGTTGATGAATGATATTTATCAATTTATGGCAAAAAAAAAAAAAAAACTAACTTCTTGTGACCTATTGAAGCGACAATACATCAAGGCAATCCCATTCCTATAGTATATCTAAAAAGACTTCTATGGTCATATTAGTGAGATCATCCAACTCATTATCTAACTGATCATGAGAGTTAATATAATAACATATTTAATGGTCAAATCATAAACTAAACCAATCTCGTTAAGAAAGTGAAAAGGAGCACAAAATTTTCCATCTAAAAAATCTTCTTCTTTTTTTCCCCCTCCCCTTTTCCTTATGCTACCTAAGAACCTACTTTATTAATTACTTATATATATTACACATATGTATTTTTATTTCCTATTTATAATGCATACTAGTGTTTTGTTTCTAATAAAAGAAAGGAAAAATGTAGAAAAAGTATAGTCAATCCCTTACCCTACTTTTTCCCTTGGTTTGGCTTATGTTACAAAGAAGGAGCTTTTATATAGCTTTGAGTTAGTCTAATCCTAGATTGAGAGTTAGATTCAATCTCACTAAGAAGGTTAAGATTGTTTTTTCCTACTCTAAAGAGAACTTGTATGGAGGAAGTTTCGACCAACAACTCTAATCCTTTTTGTACTCTTACTCTACTATAAGTGAGTGACCCCATATGTGCAGTTTTCACATATTTTTTAGTATGACTTTAAGGGCCTATGTTATAAGTTATCCTCAATTAAGAGATTTTGTCCATTTGTCATTAATGGGATTTGACATGGCATAGACAAAAGCCCTCAATGAAGATTATTTATAAATACAGACTCTTAAGTGCACAGTTGAAAAATTGAGGCCTTTTTTTATTTTTTGCAAAATTGCAAATTTATAAGCCAAATAAACCAACTCAAGTAAATAGAATATCTTATTTATAAAATTACTTTTGTACATTTTATTTAATTTCCCTTTAAATTTTTTTTATATAGATAACTATTCATTTATATAATTTTGGATGAAATGATATAATATTTATGGATAAATACGGTATGTAAATTAATTTTTCATTGAAGACTCGATAAAATGTAAATGTTATAATTTATTTGGATAGTAATTGGATTAAAAAACATTTAAGCCTTAGGTATATGAGTTGCAATTGCTTAAAACCATCATTATTTCAAACTTAATGCACATTATTTGAGATTTGGTCTAATGACAATAAACATAAAAAATGAAATAAATAAATCATAAACAATTGCATCTCATATGACCAAAATGTTCTTTGATCCAATTATTGTCCAAATAAATTATAATTCTTATATATTTCTAATTTAATTATTGAATATTTAATGAAAATGAATTTACTTACTATATTTATCCACAAATATAATATAATTCCGTGCAAAACCATAAATATAAATAGCTATCTAAAAAAATAGAAAAGAAATTGAGTAAAATAAACCCAAAAAAATATGTAAAGATAATATTGTAAGTAAAATATTCTCTTTATTCAATCAAGGTTTATTCAAAATGATATAAAGGAAGGGTCCATATTTTTGCAATTTTAGGACAAAGGGCATCGATTTTTCAACCATGATTTTAAAGGCTTACATTTATAAATTGCCTTCATTTGAGGATCTCCGACATGTTAAGTCAGATCCCATTAACGGCAAATAGATGGAAGTTCTTAAATGAGAATAACTTGTTAACAAAAGAACTTAAATAAGTGTGTTTTGCAAAAATTGCACAAATATGGACCCTTTTTATCCAACTTAAAAATTGCATATATTATGGAAGATTTCTACAAGTTATATTGTTTGTCTATTTAAGTAATTTATGTAACTATTTCATATTTAATTTTAAGAAATTTCTTTCTTTAACTTTATGCAAAGTTAAATGGTTGAATTTAGTGCCATGATGGGTAAAGTTTAAATGGGTAGCCTCAATTGATTGTTTATTAAGTAAGTTGGGACTTCTAAGCACAAGCCACAACCTATCTCAACACAAGTTGATGGGATAAATGGGGCAATTCACCAACCCCTAAAAAATAAATTTATTTTTCAAATAATTTAACATGATGCATAATTTGATATTTGTTTGCTAGAAACTAATTAACTACAAAACCATTTTCTATTAATTTTAGAGAAATATTAGTAAATAATGATAAATAGAGTTAACTTACTAGGTTAGCTAAGTTGGACAAGCAAGCGAGCTCATTCTAACCCATTTAATAAGTTAAGTAGGTTGATATATGCTAGCTTACTATAACCTATGGCTAATAGACCAAGCTATAATATAATTTGTAGATGGGTTAAATTAAATACTAAAAGTAGGAATTGCATTGAAAATAAGGAAAAATATATATTGTAACTTTAAAGCTTTTGGTATTGTTGATTGTGGTAGAACCAACTTTACGTAATATGATAAGTATCGCTTATACAATCGACAGTAGTAGATGAACACACAATTGAGGGTACTAGCGAACAAATGGGTTCAAATCGTAAGATAGCTTGAAGATGAATAGAAGTTGAAGGTTGAGCAAGGATTCTTATGCCCTAATATAGGATATAACACAACAACATCTCAATTTAATATGCAATACAAGTATAACTAGAGATTACTTGCCACTATCCCATACTCAAATGGCCTAAATAAAAATAAGAAGAGCAAGTAGGAAAACACTTAGCTCAAGAAGGGAAAAGTTCTATATTCAATAATCTTGATGATGATTTCTATTGATACATTTGTAAGGTATTTATATGCCCCAAATTAGGATAAGTCCTAGGATTCCCCTAATTACAAAATTAGATTCCTACTTGAAATGGAAAATGATTACAAAGAAAAGATAAATTGGTAATAACAAAAAAAGGATATCCTTCACTAGGATAGTACAGATGCCAAAGAAAGAGGACAAGTGTCATCCTTTCAGTCTTATGGTCGAAATAAGCACTGGTTGCTAAGTAAAGTTGAGCTAGCTGGTTAGCTTCAGATTAGTAGCTCAACAAGTCAAGGGCATGGGGAGTATGTGCTTTAAAAGTGTGGGCTTGGCAACTCGAGCTCAGCAAGCCTACTCAACAACAAGTCAACTTGAGCTCGAGCCCATATGAGCTTAGAAATAAGCAAGTTCAATGCTTGACTCTGATTTTATGACAATGGGATCTTCCTCCATTCGGTTAAGGTAGCTTAGAAGATATATCAAGTTGGTTAAGAGCAACTGTCACGTCCCGAAACGGTAGAATTGAAACAGTCCCGCCGTGTAAACTATTTTAAGATAAAAGCTAATTATACAGCCGTTATCATAGACTTGATTAACACAAAGCGTCTACAATTAACCCGCTTTAAAATAAACAGTTCATAAATAAACATGTTATTTGCTTATGAAATTATAAAGAATACATATTTATTCTAAAATAATCTAAGTATATTACAAGATTTAGTAGCCTAAACATAATCTACTTGAGAAACATATAAAAACTTTAAAAATAAAATTCAAACTTGTGAGTATATTATATCTTCAGTTTTATATCTTTACTTCATAGGATCCCATAGTTACTAACTTCAAAGTAAATGTAAGTCGCTTCTTAGCTAGCACCTGTAACAATGTCTATAGGAATATGAGTAATCACAACTCAATAAGTTGAGACGAAAACTTAAAACTCTACATCAAACACAAACAGGGTTATCAACCAAATTATTAGATGCAATGCATGTTCAAGTAAATATCATCACACGACGTTGTCTAGCCCGTCGTAAGATTAAAGAAATTGTACCCGCTCTAATCCGAGTTGAAGAGTTTCCGTTAATACACTAGCTTACAACTAAACCCAAGCTTATGTAATTGAGACATCGCTCCTCCCACAATTACCTTCAAACCATTGACTTCACCTTTACTACGACTTCCTCACCTATCGCTTAGTTCGACTAAGGATGAAGAAGAGACCAATTATGTTATCCAACACTAGTCTTTTCGAAGGGATCGATATTTAACCAGAGAACCCTAAGTTTCCCCTAGCGGGTTACGATGCAAGTTTAATTTATGTTTACAAGTCATATATTTAGTTAAATCTAGTTTAAAGTATTTAATCATTTCAAGCAAATCATACAAATACAATTTATAGTAGCAAATCAAAATCATATCATCAACTCAGAGTAAGCACATGCGTACAACCAACTATCTAACAAACATAATCAACCATAATATCAAGCCTCCAAGTACTACAATTTAGTACTTTAAAATACAACAATATATTAATCTTAAATTACTTAGACTCCTCGTTTGCTCACTTAGAATGCAACTTGCACAAGTTGTCACTACTAAATCCTATAATGAAAATGTTGTTTCAATATATATATATATATATATATATATATATATATATAAACTCTATTTTGTAGTACTTTTATATTATCTTTAGTTTAGGGTTTAATATACCTAATTATCTAGGTTTTTTAAGCCTTTTACAATTATTTCTAACTTAGGTTGAGTTTTAATTCAATTTTTAAAGTCGGTTTCTAAATTAAGTTTTTAACTTAGTTTTTTATTAGGGATTTTATACGTAAACCTTAAGAAATCATTCCGACTCATGATGTGAAATTAATTACATTATTTTGGGATATCCTAAATATTGTTTTTGGTCTCTAACCAATGTTTTAGTTCGTACAATACATCATAATTTTAATTTAACTACCAAATTTACTCCCGTTATAAGAAAATCTTACATTTTTTATATAATTATCCTAATTTAAGTTTTTAACTAGATTTATTATATATTCCTATTATTATTACAATATCAATTTTAATATAATCTTTTTCTATTTATTAATTTCTTATACCTATATATTATACATTATTATCTAATGTGTTCATAATGTAATGTATACATCTAACATTCCCATCACCACCTCAAAATATCTAAATTCATTCCAAATCAAAATTTATACCTAATTATCTTAAATTACAAAATTAACTTAAAATTTACTATTTTTGCTTATTACATATTCACTAAATAATACCCTAATAATTACATCTAACACCCTAAATACTACAAATATCATACTTCATCAGATTTCAACATCCTGAGACATATAATTATACACCAAATTAGTAATTACCCATTTAATTACTTAGTTAATCCTAAATTACTCATTTTATGCCTCATTTTAAGGATTAAAAATTATATAAAAATTTTGAAAATTTATTTTTGAAAAAAGGGCTTCATAGCATTGTTCTATATCACATATGTAGTCTACACAAAAATTTTAAGTCCAAAAGTACACTCCTAAATTTATTTATTTCTAATTTGAAATATGATAAGTTTTGCATGATTTCTTAAACATCATATATCATATGACATAATTTTATCAAAATAGTATTTTTATTAAAAACTATATACAAAAATATTTCAGAATACCAAAAATTCATAATTTTCTATAACTATTTAATATTTTTAATAAAAAAACTAAAATTGGAAGGAAAATCGAACTTGTCGGCATAGGTGACTCCGGCTACCAGCAGTGGCCCTAGGTGTATCGGCCAACCCAGGTGCTGTTACCTAGGCACTGCCACTACCGTTTTGTGGTGGTGATCGTTCACTCTTAAGTTCTCGTCTAGTCTGGGTTCACCTTATAGCCCATATTTGCACATATTTTATTGTAATTTTTTTAAGAAATTCCTAATCTTTGTTTTTTCAATGCTCTCAATTTTTTTCACACTCCAATTAACCAAATGAGCTTCTGATTTAATTTGGATATTTATAGTGCTGCCTAGATATTTTTTTCTCATTAATTTGATTTAATAATTAACTTATCTTCTTCTATTTTTGACTTTTTGTTTGTCTCAATTTAATTGGTTACTTTTATTTATTCAATTCCAAGCTGCCTCACCTCAATTCTGGACAATTTCATATTTTTCCATAATTCTCTTGATTTTTCTTTGATTGTTCTTGCATTTTCTTTAATTAATTAACATTATTTTGGCATATTTCGTATATTTTTAGTAATTTTACGTATTTCTACCTACTTATAAATACATATATGGTATAAATAAATGCTCCTAAATATTATTTAAGTTATTTTATGATTTTTAGTATACATATAATTTATTTCTATCGATTCGTTAATTATTAGAATTTGCTCTAATTGTTTCCAATAAATAACGGACAATTTTCATATAACTCAATATTATATTAATTAATCATTTTATTACTTATTTTCCTAAATTCAAACTTACGATATTACTTTTACTAATAGTCCTAGCTTCATCATAAAATTTGAGCTAGTTGTGAGGCTCAAATTCTACAAACTAAACCCCGAGTAGCTAGTTGCAAATCTTATAGAGCAACTGCTCTTTTTTTTAAGTGAGGTCCTTCTAGATAACTTGGTATACTAAAGAAGCAAGTACTCGGGCTTGGGATCTCATGATTAGCTCTTGTTTTCTATCATCCCCTCTAAGCTATTTAAAATTTGGGATCATATCTTGGTTAGATTCAGATAGCTCATCGTCGGGGAAATATAGGTGAAGATCAGTAAAATTTGGTATACTAAAGAAGTAAGTACTTAGGCTCGGGATCTCATGATTAGCTCTTTTTTTCTATCATCTCCTGTAAGCTATTTGAAATTTGGGATCATACCTTGGTTAGATTCAAATAGCTCATCATCAGGGAAATATAGGTGAAGATCAGCAACACTAAAGGTATCAAAGGCTCCATATTCTTCAAGTAAGTTTACCTTATAAGCATTGGGGTTGATCTTCTCAATTACCTTGAAAGGTCCATTTGTTCTCTGTAACAATTTGTTTTTCCTTAGGTTTAGGGAACCTGTCCTTGTTAAGGTGAATCCACACTAAGTCTTCAAGCTGAAACTTTGTAGCTTTTCTTCCTCAGCCTTTCTTGTCAAGCTTGGAAGCAACTCGACTCAAATGGTATACTACCTTCTAATGCATTGCTTGAATGGCTTTTGATATTTTGACAACCTATTGATCCTCAAGCTGGCTAGGTTAGGAAATCTAATCCAATAGAAGCTAGGGATTATATCCATATGCAATCTTGAAGGGTGACTTCTCAGTGATACTAATGGGCAATCTCGTTGTTAGCAAACTTAATGACGATTAAGCACATTGCCAAATCAATTAAGTTTTTTCCAATTGTAATGCGTAACAGGATTCTTATGGTCTTGTTGACGACCTTAATCTATCCGTCTATTTGCGGGTGATAGGATGTATTGAATAGCAACATGGTACCCAATCGCTTCTAAAGGGTCTTTCTAAAATAGCTTAAGAACTTAGGGTTTCGATTAAATACGATGGTTCTTAGCACTCTATACAACTTGACCACTTCCTACAAAAAGAGAAAAGAAATAGCTAAAGCAACGTTAGTTCAATTACATGGCACAAAGTATACCATCTTACTGATGCGACCCACAACCACCAAGATAGAGTCTTTCCTACAAGACATCCTCAGTAAACCCAATATGAAGTCTATACTCAACTTGAACCATGATTTAGTTGAGATAGGGAATGGCAAATAAGGTCCCTATTCCGCTCAACTAACATGGACTATATGTCTCTCATCATTCCAGGCTAAAAAGAATCTTAAGCTAAGCACTTTATGAGTTTAAGTTTTCCCAAATTGACCAGACAATCCTCATCCATGTGTCTCACACACCAATAATTCTCTCATGACACAAGTTAGGATATGTAACTTCCCCTTTCTAAACAGATATCTATCCTCCTTATAATAATCATCAATAGCTCGATCATCCTTACATTAAGTATAAATTGGACTAAAGTGTGGGTCATCAGCATATAAACCCTTAATCATTGAAAATCTAAGAAGTCTTGTTTAGAGTTCGATCAAGAATGTGTATCGTCACAATACAGCATTAGTCACTACATTTTTTTTGCCAATCTTGTATTTAATGACATAAAAAAATCTCTTCATGAACGCGATCCATTTAGCTTGTCTCTTGGACAGCCTTCCTTAGCTCTTTAGATATTTCAATGATTCATGGTTGATATAGATTATGAATTCTCTAAGAAACAAGTAGTGCTACCAAACAATGGGAGCTTAGATTAAGGACCAAAACTCCTTATTACACATAGAATAATTTAGTGATGTTCCTTGAAGCATTTCATTAAAGTAGGCAATTGGTCAGCCTTCTTGCATTAGCATGGCACCTATACCTAATCCAAATTCATTGCACTCTACTTCAAACACTTTGTCAAAGCTTGGAAGAGCAAGGATAAGGGCAGTTGTCAACCTTCTCTTTACCTCCTTAAAACTCTATTGCTCCTTCTCTCCCCATTAGAATTCAATGTTCTTATTTGATAGCTAAGTAAGTAAGGCTACAATAGTATTGAAATTCCTTATGAAATGATGGTAAAATGATGCCAGGTTGTGAAAACTTTACACATCAATAGAATAAGTCAATACATGCCATTTAGTAATCGCCTTCACTTTCTCTTCATCAACTCATACGTCACCTCTACTTATAATAAATCCTAAGAAGATTACCTTAGGTCGGCAGAAGTCGCATTTCTTCATATTGGCATATAGTTTTTAACTTAGAGCTTATCATAGATAGCTTGAAAATGCTCACAATTTGTCTCTAAGTCAAGGCTGTAAACAATAATATCATCAAAGTAAACAACAACAAACTTTCCAATTAGTTCTTTAAGCACATGGTTTATCAACCTCATAAATGTCCTCAGTGCATTTGACAATTTAAATCACATAACTAACCACTCATACAATCCATGGCGAGTTTTGAATGCGATTTTCCACCCTTATCCTTCTTGCATTCTAATTTGATGGTACCTAGATTTAAGGTCGATCTTAAAGGAGATCCTTGCTTCATTTAACTTGTCAAGCATGTCATCAAGTTAAGGTATAGGGTACCTATACTTGATAGCGATTCGATTGATGGCTTGACTATCTATACACATTCGTCACGTACCATCTTTCTTAGGCACCAATAGCGCTGATATAGTGCATGGGCTTAATGATTCTCTCACCTAGCCTCTTTTCATTAACTCGTCTTTGCCTTTGGACCTTGGTTGCTTATTCAAGGTTTAGCCTATATGCAAGCTTGTTTAGTAATGCGACTCCATGTTGCAAATTTTTTGCATGCTCGATCCCTCTAATCAGAGGCAAAGCTTCTAGTAGTTAGTCAACAAATTCTTTCAATAGGTCTTTCACCTTAGTAAGTATTGCAGTAGTTAGATCCCTCAATTCAAGCAATATTCTAACTAACAGAAAGGTCAATTCTTTGAACGTTATCTCCCTTGACAACTCGGCACATGTCATTTCTAAGGCTCCCTTCTTTAGGGCTTTACTAAGCTGAGCCTACATAATCTTGACTTGTTTGGCAAACATGGGATTCAATCTCACATTTCTTCCCTCGTGTTCAAAAGAACAAGTATTCTTCTCTCTATCATAGATCATATGTTGGTCATATATCCATAGTCATCCCAAAAGAATATGAGAAGTGCTCATAGGTAACACGTCATAAAAAACTTCACCATAGTATTTCCCTATGTAGATCGACATTACTACTTGTTTGGTTGTCTACAAGGCTACTTTATCATCACGCCAATGCAACTTGTAAGGCTAGGGGTAAGGTATGATCAGCAACTTCAATTGTTGGACCATAAAAGCAAATGTTATATTGTTGTAGTTCCTACTATCAATAATAAAAGCACATAACGTCCCATTAACCTTAAAATCAATGTGGAACAAGATCTCATGCTGTTCATTCTTAGGTACTGGGCTCATACTCATAACTCGCCTTAGTACTATAGTTGTGGGTATGAAGTTTCCCTCTTCACTATAGATAGCCCCCTCCCCTCCTAGAATAAGTTAGCTTGTCTAGATCCCTTCAATTCTTCAACTTGTTCGCTAATACTATCAACTTCTATGGTAGTTTCTTCTCCTTTGATTACCATTGTCCTTCTACTCAAGCACTAGGATATCATGTACCTAAACCCTTGATTTTTAAAGTACTTAACCTCACTCGTCTTTCGACTAGAACTCTGCCCTTTCTCAAACTTCCTCAAAACTTCTTTCTTCTCTACTTAAGTAGTTGAAACAAGTCAAACAGCATTGCGTCAACACTTAATCCTCCTTACCTCAACTCTTGCGACCTTTTGAACACATCTTGCTAATAAGAGTTTGAAACAAATCTTCTTTTCATTACTCTCTTCATCTCTTCCTAATCTCTAACTTCTCTCTCTCCTTCTCTTCGTCGTGTAGCCTGCAAATTCTTCCACCACATAGCTTGTGAATTCTAAGATAGCATATCTTGTGAATTCTAAGATAACAAGTCTTACTTTAGCACCTTCAGTACTTCATGGTACTCAAATTGCTTCTCCATCCTATCAATCTAGTCGAGGTAGTTCTCAGTATCACCACTACTAGAGAAACTCATAATCTATAGCCTCAATCCTTCAACTTTAAGAGCTCAGACATTCCTTCTTTAGGTTCACAGTACTCCTCTTCCCCATCGCTTAACTTCTCATCATCTTCTTCTATTTCCTCTAATGCAGGCCTTCGTCGAGCAATTCTGTTTACTCCTTTAGCTTGAGGTGGTTGAACTAGGAAATTAGCTTAGCCGAGTCAGCCATTACCTTTCTCGAGTAGTTCATTCGCTCAACCTCTATTCGGGGCATCTCTAACTTGTTGCTTATCTTTATTTATAGTAGTCACTAGGCTAGTCACCAAGTTAATGAGTCTATCTAATGTCTCATCTACAAATTGGGGTATATAATTTCCTTATTGTCTAAGCCCATTACAAGCACCACTCTCTTGGTTTCCGAGAGTTCCTTGAACACTCATATTCAACATTATCAAATACTTTCAATACCCCAACCCCTCTGACTAAAGCAACTTAACTACATTCTAAAACTCTTCTTCGAACAATTAACTCAATGTATTGCACAATAACTACTACTCGAACAACACTAATGATGATCAATACGATTGTAACCCAACAAAAAATACACACTCTATTTTGTAAGTATTGAAATAGGGGAAAACAAAGCATTGATTTCTATAACCCATAATACTACTTTCAACACTCACTACAGTTCCTCACAACTTCTTCAATAATTTTAAGTTTCAACCTACTAACTACATACGATGCACTACAACAAACACTCAAGAATATAAAGTACCAGAAACTTACTCAAATGTAGCTAAGCTTTAATACCAAGATGATATGGGCAACGGTTGTAGATGAACACATAACCGAAGGTATTACGTAAACAAATGGGTCCAAATTGCAAGATGGCTTAAAAGAACAAATGGAAGTCAAAGATTGGGTAGAGGTTCTCATGCATCAATGTAAGATATAAAACACCAACACCTCATAAGAGCTCGAACTACACTTGATATGATGCACAAGTGTAACCATCAGTCATTCGCCACTAGTCCACACTCAAATAACCTAGATAAGAGTAAGAAGAGCAAATAGGAGAACACTTAGCTTAAAAAGGGAAAAGTTCTATATTCAATAATCTTGATGACGATTTATGTTAATACATTTGCGGGGTATTTATATGCCCTAAATAAGGGTAAGTCCTAAGATCCTTTTAATTACAAAATTAGATTCTTACTTAAAATGGAAAATAATTATAGAGAAAGGATAAATTGGTAATAATAGAAAAATAATATTGTTTGCTAAGATAGTACGGATGTTAAAGAAAGAGGACAAGTGTCATCCTCTCATTCTTATGGTCCAAATAAGTATTGGTTATTAAGTAGAGCTGAGTTAGCTGGTCAGCTTCAGGTTGGCAGCTCGATTGGTCAAGGGTGTGGGGGGGCACATGCTTTAAAAGTAGGGGCTTGGCAACTCAAGCTCAACAGGTTGGCTTGACAACAAGCCAGCTTGAGCTTGGACCCCTGTAAGCTTAGAAACAGGCAGGTTTGACACTAGGTTTTGATTGTGGACAATAGTGATAGTTGGACCTTCCTCCATTCAGGACACTGTAAGCAAGTTGGAGTAGCTTAGAACATATATCACATTAGCTTAGAGGAATTACTCTTCTTCTGAAATGAGGTCCTTTTGGATAGCTCGGCGTACTAGAGAAGCAAGTCCTTAGGCTTGAGATTTCGTTATTGACCCTTGATTCCTATTAATCACCTAATGTGGATTGGACTTATCGAGCCCCTTGCTTCTGATTCTTATAAAAAAGCCCTATGTGAGTGTATCCATAAGGACCCTTTAATGCTTATGTCATTAAGGATGACTATGAAAATAGGGGAATGGGGGGTGTTAGAGCATTGAAATCCTTAAGGAACGTACTCGAGTGGCAGGGAAGTATAGAGAGAAGAGTGATGAGGTTAAAGTATAGTTATCGAGTGTAAGATCAGGGTCTGAAATTTGGAATCCCCTTACCTATAGATAGTGTAAGGGAATATAACTAACTAGACATGTATAGATCTAGGGTTTGTCCTTATTGGCAATTGGCAGGGGATGGGACTAACAGGGTAGCTTTATGAGTTGGTCAATCATGATTATGTTGCTAGTTATGTTTGTTATTTGCAGGTCTGATATCCTTAGGGCATGTCATATGTGTTAGCCGTATTATAGATGTCAAGTGGTAATTAATGAGTTAGGGTAGGACGCCAACGCTAGAAGACAAAAAGCAAGTAAGAAGGCAGGTGAGGCAGTATAAGTACATACCAAGCAACAAGCTAGGTGTTAGGGGGCTCACAAGGTTAAAGGCATCCTCACCTGTAGTGCTCAAACTCAACAAAAGGGGGAACCTTCGTATTTCTAAGCTCGGTTGGTCTGTTGCTGGAGTCCTTACGTATCAAATAGGGCTTTTAGCCATAGACTCGTAGTGGTGCTCGCCTAAGTCATCAGGGCAGGTGCTCAGCAAGCTGCTTCTCATGGGGCTTAAGGATGGCCAAGGTGCTTAAACAGGGTGGAACACATGAAGAGAAAGACATAGAGAGAGGGGAACCATTCCTTTAGGAGCTAATGGGCTTTCGAGGGGCCCCTGTTAGAGCTAGGTCTCAAGACGGAGAAGAATCATATGTCAACAAACATTTTATTGGGAATTAGATTTTTCTTGTCATGGGGCTTAAAAATTCGAAAAAAACTCAAATTCTACCATTGATATATCTTTGTTACAATCTAATAATGGATATAAAAGAAATTTGTTTTTGTGATTTAGGTTTGTGGGAGAAAGATTTAGCATGTGGTGCCAATGGAGAATTTCGTTGTTGATGGCTAATAAATTTAGGGGTTTGAATTTTTGCCTGCAAATTTTTAGGGAGAAATATACTCCGATAAGAATTGTGAACCTATACTTTGTTGGTGATTCATTTACCCGTTAGTGTAAATATATTGTGCATTTATTAGTTAAAACAAAAGAAGAAGAATATGTTTGAATGGAACATATTTTGTGATATTTTCCCCTCCACAATAAAATTCATTAATTTTCAATGGAGAAAAAAAAAGAAGAAGGAAAATCCCAAGAAAAAAGTTTTCTGTAAATATTAACCATAAGAGTAACTGCACCCTCCTGTCTTCCTTTGCTGTCATAAATCTCAAATCCTCCATTATTGATCATCATAGTATATCATACCATCAATCAACAAGATATGGTTAAAGTGTGGTCAATCAGCTTACCAATGTGTTTTATTTCAAAAAATAAGTAGCATTGACAAGCTTTGTTTATATTTTTTAAGTTTTTTTAATACTTTTGTGGGTATATCTTTGATGTATCTCTTTATGTGGATTTGTTGTATCCTATATATGAGATTTATTGTACTTAATAATAAGCTGGATCTTATTATTATGAGAAATTGATATATTTATCATAAAGATTAATAAATATTATACCAAGATCAATTACATTAAATTAATTACATAAATATAATGGGTTTGTATTAAAGCCCTGCACAATAAAATGCAAAAACGGTACTTGTAAGTATCAATTCCATGTTCTCATGAATAACTATACACATCTTAACCACTAGACCGTGATGTTATTTTTGTTATGTATGATAAAATTGCATCTATTAAATACAATTTAATAATAGTACTTAATTCACTGAATCACAATTTACAAATACTAGATATTTATAAATTAATTTATCGCATTTTTAAAATGTGATTTAGTATTAGGAATTAAATAATTAATTTTATCTTATTTATATTTATATAATTTTTTTGAAAAAGAAATTGAAGAAATGTATTAGACCCTACTATTACAGCTAGAGTATCAGATTTATTGACTATTGAGGGGACAAATTAGATTTCTGATCTCCAACTGTTCAATCATTAATCCACCGATATTAATCCATTTATTTAATATAACTTGAATGAAATTCATCTTTACAAGAAAAAAGTAATACCACATTTATTTTATGATATTTTTAAGCAATTGTGACTATTTCATTTCCTAATTTGACATAATTTTTGTCTTACTCGCATGTCTATGTAAGCTTTATTTTTTCAAACTAAAGCATTTTGTTTTTTTTTTTTTCAAGGGATAGTGTGCTCCTAGAATAGATTAGGTTAAAAAGTTTGGCATCCCTAATAAAATATTTTGGCCCAGGAAATAACGAATTTCTTGTAAAACAATATCTTACCATATATGTTTGTTCGGATAGGATGCCACTTAACTATATTTGCCTTTCATGCGATCTTACGTGCATTTGATTTTAATTTCGTGAGATCATGTGAGAACTTCATTCGATTCCATTCAAATATTACAAATTCCAAATATAGGTTGCTAGAATAAATTATGAGGAAAAAGGACCGCTGGAGATTATATGATATTACATGTTTATGCAGTTTGGTATCAAACTATTTAACATGTATGCGACTTATTGGATTTTACATATAATTTATTGTTTTCATATTGAGAATAAGAATACAAGCGGGTTAGACTTTTATGGTGTGATATTTGATCCCATTAAATCCAATTAATAACTTGATAGAATATTTCTTTATGGGGTTTTGAAATATGGTTTTAGAAATATTTTTAAAACCTATAGGATCAAAGTTCGAAAATGTTTGGTGAAAGTGCGCAAATGAAATTAATTGTGAAATTAAA
This sequence comes from Lumnitzera littorea, assembly GCA_024138015.1. Classification (NCBI taxonomy): domain Eukaryota; kingdom Viridiplantae; phylum Streptophyta; class Magnoliopsida; order Myrtales; family Combretaceae; genus Lumnitzera; species Lumnitzera littorea. The sequence goes on from JAMXBB010000004.1 coordinate 15,748,741, forward strand.
ATCACAAATGACGTTGCTAGTATTATATGGCCCAACTTTGTCTTGAAAATGAAAAGAAAAATTTAAATTCATTATAATTTCACAATAAATATTAAGCATGCATATCATTACTCCATCAAAGTTTCATCTAAAGAAAATTTTAATACTCAATAAAGAACCTGAACTAACATCAACTTTTAACCCCTTATATGTTTGCATATTGTATTCTATTGTATTTTTATGGATTTTATCTAAATTTTTAATGAGATTATTTAGTTTGATCACTTCATCATTTGAAAGATTTAAATTGATTTACTCTATTTTTGTGTACAAATCATTCAAATTTTGGTAATGTTTATGTTTATGTTTTTCTGAATAGAATTATAAAATGTAAAGGTATTTAAATAGAATTATACAAACTTATCGTTTGAATTTCGAGAATTCTATAAGGCATGACTGGTCCTTAAACACGTTTTAAGAAACTTGTAGGGACTAAGATGAGTTTTTATGATACCTGATAGGATATTAAGATGCATTTGAGTTTTATAATCTCAGTCTTTAGGTAGTTGTCCGATTGCATCCTGGGAATCGAAGTCAGGGGTTAAAAAATTAGATTGTCGGCTAAGGGGGAAAGAATAAAATCTCTACGCATGAATTTTTATATATAGATGTACAAATTCACAATGAAAATGACTATTTGACTAAAAATTTCATGATTATAACCCTGTCCTTCAACCGAAATCGGCAACCGAAAACTGCCACGGTCATTGAGGCTGTCAGTCCCACCGTGCAACGTCGTACAACATTGCAACTTGCAAGTGGGTCTTGGATAGGAAATTCTTTACCATAAATCGCGCGTCTCCTCCTCGTAACTTTCAAAATTATATGAGCATGTTTAGTTATTTTAATCCAACTTGTTATTAAACACAAATACCCCACTTCAGAATGCAATAACACCATATATGTGATCTATAATTATCTTAATGCTTTTTAATAAATTTTTTAATTAAGTGTTCGGTACACATGAGAGGTATAGTTATATTACTAGTAGAATTAGATCTTCATATAAATTTTTAGAAGTTTTCGATGATTTTCTTAATCAAATATATTTTCCACCTTATATTTTGAATCAAAATAAACTTCCTTGAAATCATATGCCTTTTGAAATGTGGATTTTTAATTTTAGTATTCCTTAGTTTCTACTATTATAAGAGCTGTTGTGTTCTTCTATTTCTTAGATGACCATAAAATTATCATATCCCTAAAGAGATATAGCTCTTTTTAGACAACTTCTAATCATGTAATTACGGAAACTTTTAGTACGAGAATTTAATTTAATATAGTGCATATATGCACTAGAAAATAAAATAAAATACTTTATTTCAAATAGCTTTATGCAATGGCCGACCCATCTTTTTGCTCGAAGTGCGACTTTAAATTCAAAATTTTAAGATTAAGGAAAATCATAAAATCAATATTTTTTTATAATTTTCTTAGGAAAACTCAAATATTTCCAAAATTTATCTTAAAAAATGTTCGAAATTGAGGGCACTGCAGCCAAGTTCATCCTCCTTTTGTCGGCCACGGAGTCTTTGTAATGGGAAGTGTTTTGAGTAGACGAATTAAGAAACAGATGCACATGGTTGGAGATTACGTGGCGGAATTTGATTGGACAAGGTGTTTTTGATGTTGGAATCCACTATCCCGTATGGTGCAAGGGTCCTACACCATTGGTAATATTTTTCATTCCGTGCAATGATTAATGGGTGTGAGAGCCAGAAAAGAAGAAAAAGGATAAATTATAGAAATTGCATGTGCTTTGTTTGTTGCCTTTGTGTTACTTTCCTGTCCTCTTTGCTTTTAGTTTTATATTTGGTAGGTATTTGCAAATTGAGTCCTGATAACCAAAGGTATCAAGAGGTTGATATAAAAATAAAATAAAAATCGAGAGAATTGAACCAAAATAAATAAAAATATTAAAATATAATTTAGATTTGTTTATAAAGTAATCAAATTATTTATATATTTTGATTTGAAATTGTAGAGAATTTTATATGTTATTTTTTGCTTTTCTTAAATCTAGATTTAGTTTTTACTATATTGGTCCATTCTTTAAAAAAAAAAAAAAAACAAGAAAATGGCACATCTAAACCTAAAAACCTAGCCACATTCTATAAAAATATAGGTGAACTAATTGGGTCGATAAGATCTTTTTGAGTTACAAACAATAAGGATCAAAGGTGTTATTTATACCAATTTTATTGACGAATCATGGTGAATCGGGTTGGATCAACTGCATCAACTCAAGTCTCACAAGACTTCCATTTACAAATGTTTGTCAAATTTATTAAAGACTCGAAACGAGTTGGTATTTTTCATTGATTATATATATATATATATATATATATTAATAAAGTAAGTATATAAAAGGATAGTACGTTTCATTTGGTATTGTAATAAATATTTCCTAAATATTTTTCGTGCAATTTTGAAGCTCTTGTTCCACATTGTATGCTAGGGGTCCCCTACATAAACACCCTCATTCTCTCTTTCATGAAAAAAAGATATTTGATATAGATTTTAGTGGCATGTATAGTGTAGTGTTGGCTTATTAATTACAATAAACGTCATCATGATTGTCTAGATAATGTGCACTAAGCATATAAAACGGGTCATTGCCAATTCAAAAGTGGTTGGCTCCTAGACGTGTAGCCATTAATTTATATTGCTTTCGGTTGGCATAAAGTCTATTTAGGTTTTCTTTTTTTTTTTTTTTTTCCTCCTTTTCTTTCCTAAAGATGTGCTGAAAATATGAATATTACATAATCATATTATTTTACCGAAAATCATTACTTAAAAGAATTTTATTAATAAGTATTCTAAAAACACTTTATTAATGTTCATTGTATGTGTCAATAGCCTTATAATTTAATCTAATTGAATGAATACTAATTTTCTAGTGAAATAAATCAAGTTTAAATTCTCACTCTCTTGTTATAATTACTAAAAAAAAATATTTATTATATACTATGAAGATTATTATAATTTAATAGTATAAATATCAGTTACTTACAAAGATAAATTAAGTTTGAATCACCTATACCTTAAATTATAATATAATTGGCAGAAAAAAAAAAAGAAAAAAGTGTTTATTATATATTAAAACACATTTGATGGGTATGATGTGTGTGTGTGTGTTTTCTTTTTTTAGATCGAGTAAAGTAATAAAGGAAACCAAAGGATGGAAAAAAAATTTTGAACGGAATATAATAGTAGAGCGTGAAAGGCAGCTAAAACATGGCTAATAAAAAACTGAATTTGCTTAAAACCATTCGGTAATCACGAGACTAATCCTTGCTGTTGCCAAAAATTATGGTGCCATGTGTACATTAAACAAATAATTGAACAAGAACTCATCTTATGTCTTGAAAAATTAAGTACCACAGCGAGGAATGATGATGGGCCAAGGTATATGCCTCCCTTGGATGAGACATAATAAAACACTGCCCACGAGAAAAAAGGAAGGGTACTGCTCACCAGATCTCCATGAACCATGCCAAAATTCATCTAAATCAACGTCGTATATATGTGTGTGTGTGTTATATGTATATTATATGTTTATGTGACATAATAATAAAATCAGTATTTACATCTTATATGGTAATGATCATAACGGATCAAATTTCGAAACATTCATGTTAAAAACTTGATGGGGGCTTATCTGGTTGTTATATCAAAGCATGAAAGTGAAAAGTACAAATTTACAATTCATATACCATCAAAGTAAATATCAAGAATGTTATTACCAAAAAAATATATATAGATATATCAAGGATGCAATCCACTGATGTCTACAAGCAAGAGACCAAAAACTAACGAGAAAAGTAAAATCAAATAAAAAGATACAAGATGCCTCATTTATTCCTGTATTTACTCTTTTAAGCTAATTTGAAAACCACAACATAGCAGATTTTACTTCACAATATATAAATATTAATTAAAATAATATATTTGCTTTAAAAGATTTTAACAATTAGCACATTAATATTATATATATTTACAAATTGTATTGAATTGACTAAAGTCTTATACTGTACACGGATTTTGTTTTAAAGTATATACAATTTGAAAGAAAATACTAGATATACTTAAATATCACATAACCAACATTTTTTAACTATGTATGTTCATATATTTTGTTTCAGGTATTATGTGAAGTTTAATTATAAAAATATAAGTATTATCCATTGGTTTTATATGAAAACTAGTAGGTTCTTATGTATTTATATTCAACATTATGCCATTAGAAAGAGTTAGGACTCTTTAAATTATGGAAATATAAGATCATGCCTTAACAATTGTATTATTTTATATTAAGTGATGAAAAGGTTGCAACCTTCATGCAAAATTTTTGTATATCCTTTTGTTAATAAGCTATTTTAGACGTAAACCACCAAGTTCAGATTTATCTCTTTAGACCATAACTGTGCTCTTGAAGCCTAAACAAACCTCATTAGAGACCAAGCTAAGCTACCTAAATATCGGCCAACCTTGTCAAAGTCTATGCTAAGTCCCCAACTTCATATCTAATCACATCAAAAGCCTAATTCGAGCTCTCATCTCCGACCTTTGGAGCTTGGGGCTTTAAGCCCAAATTCAATCAAGCCTAGCTTACAAGTTTAAATGAAACTAAGCAAGAACAACTTAGTTAGATAAAGTAAGCCAACAGCTATTAAAACCTATCCTCCAGATCCTCTCTACAAAATTACAAGTCAAACAAAGGATTTTGAGATGTTTATCTCCTTCCTAAAATAACTTGGCTAATTCTACTAAAAATAGAAGACTAACACTCCATAAAAGACTAAAAATTCTTGCAGCTTGTACATTATATATACACTCTCACTTTTGTCTTTGACTTTTGGATAGTTATGTCGAAACCAACTCTAATACCCTTGTAGCGTAATCTCTTTTGGTTTATAAGTTCTTCACAACCTAATAAAGATCCACTATCAATATTTAGCATTGTTTATGTTAGTCCCTTACAAGTAATCAAGAGACAAGTAATCAAGAGAGAGGTGAATTGATTACTTAACAAGAATTTAAAACTTTTTGGACCTTTTGATTACTTATTTTAATGGCTTTAGGTTTAGACAAATAATGTATAAAAATTAAAACAAAAAGGAAAATAAAAGAGAGAGGGCTTAAAAAGATTAAGTAGAGGATTTATAAAGATTCCAACTTGTGAGTCAACCTTTTGCCTCTCTTCCAACTTCACTTGCTAGGGATCCGATCTCCTACACCATTATTCCATTAATCCAATTAATATAAGAAAGTTACAAGATACAGCCTCCTTAGCTACAAATCACACTACTTGTTCTTATAAATAAACACTAGCTCTCATAAACCATAGTACTTAAATCTCTACCAACAAATACAAGAAAATTTCGAAATCAATTGAGGAAGTATAGTGAAATATCCTCTACAAGTGAAGCTTCTGTGTTTCCTGAAAAAGCTTCTAAGTTATAATGAATAAAAGATATTAGCTCAAAATAATCTTAAGAATTGATAATTGTTATTATTTTTTATCTCCCTTTTTTTCTTCATACATATTTTGTTGCTCTAGTAAAAGTTTTAAGTACTTGCTCAAATCCAACGACCATTAACATAAACATATCTCTTTCTAATAAAAATCCATACTTTATCTTCTTGCAAATACTTGCTAAAAATCTTCCACAAAATATGGTTTGATTTGAATTTTTTAAAACTTGAACTCTCTTGAATCTTATCTTTAATTTAAAATTCGTCCAACTTCTAATGCTTCTCATGATATACTTCACCAAATCCTTCAAAATATTAGTTAGAAGCTTATTCCATAGATGTACATATCAATCCCACTTTATTTGAATATTGAATCCCATAAATAACTCTATTTATCAGCTCCAAAGCTATATTCTTTATCTCCTTTAATTTAAATTTGAAAAGATATATCCTAGATAATTATCTCAAACAAACTCTAGATAATTTTAGTACAACTATTGCTATCACGTTAACTACTCAAATTGACATACTTTAGAAATTTCTTGAACATATTGTTCTATTGTATAATTGAATTGTGTTTGCTCCTCATGTTGACATATTGCAAAAAGCTAGGTCTAAGTTCATAAACTTTAATTCAAAATCTCTAAACCAGTGCTTCAATAAACAATCCTTGCCACATTTAATAAAGTTGTTAAAAGGGAATCAACTGCAATTAATTTAATAATAGCTGGAGTTGAGTTGAAGTATTAACACAATAAAAAACTCCTTGCTACTTTGAAATGCTAAAATCTTTGTTGCTAGACATGATATTAATTCTCTTGCTATGTTGCTGAAGATGCTTGACTAATAATCTCTTGGGGTGTCATGACTTGAAATACAATAACCTTGCATTGATCTCATTTGCTCCTACAAAACAATCATATTAACTTTAAATAATCTTCATGATTTAACCCACCAATAAAGTATTACAATAAGGTATCCAACTCTCCAAAAATGATCTCTTCAAAAATCCACAATTTCATTTAATACTTACTATTTGATCCCTAGAAAACTTAATTCAACTTATAGTGGAACAAAGCTAAACAGATTATCCAAATATATTCGACTAGGGAAGGTAGGCCTTAACCTACAAAACAAACATGTTATATAATGATAATATTTCTTACTTCTTCTAGCAAACTTCTAAGCTTGCTTCTATATTTTAGGCCTTTCGGTAGTCTTCTTATTTACATTTTGTGCTTTTTGATATTGTTTCTATTTATGCTTCTATCTTTTTGTAAACACTTCAAATATTCATTAGTAAATTCTTTATACATTTTTTGTTATCATAAAAGCTAAAGTAGGAAACTTAATAGTCTATATGAGAGAAACAAGCTAACCACTACCATAGTAGCAAGGTAGTCATACAATACTCTTTCACTTTAGCAATGACTATAGGATTCTCCTTAAGGTGAAGTTAAGCCTTCTTCACAATAAGAGAATCTTATAGTTGCTAAACTTGTTTTCCATAAGGGAAAGATCATCTTCTTCTTGAGCCATTCCATCTTTTGGTTGAGGAATCTCTAGAAGCTCAAGCTGTTCTTATTTTGGAAGCCTTTATTCCTCTAATGGTATTTACATTTCAAAAGATTAGTCTATAGCAAGCCCTCCTTATATACATTTTAGGCCAATCTAACAAAATTTACCTTATTTCTGCATTGTAGATCAAGGAGCCCAAGGTCTTCATCTTCTTTTAAACGTTTAATTTGATCCTAAGGAACCTAATTAATTTTCGTTTCCCCTCTTATGCACCTTAGATAAAATTCCTATACGCGTGTTCTAATTGTTTACAAATTTTTTCGACATTAGAATCATTTGAGAATAGTAGTTACATATGCTTTCAAGGGTTGCAGTCACAAGTAATTTCCTCACTAAGGCACTTAACAACTTCGCTTTCCATCTGAATAGTTTCTATCATGACCCTATAAAGAGTTAGTAGGATTATCTAAAATTTTCATATCACGTATATACTCATGATACAAAAATCACTTTATAAGTTAGAAATTATAAGACTTTAAATACTTTATCATTAGGATTTCTGATTTTAGATTATCAACATATTGTAAAATATAAATAACTATAGATATCTGATATTTCACAATCCATCAAAACCATAGAAAATCGGTATCTCTTACCAAATACTAAAATAAGGTAAAACAACTTAATAATTTATAAGAAATACTACATTATACATAGTCCTATCATGTAAATATTCGCTACATAAATTGTTTCTATACCAACTATACACATTTCAATAAACTCTAACATTATCAAACATATTTCTGGTTTGTATTCTGCTCTCATGATTTTCCTCGATCTTTGCTTATAGGAACCTATAAAAGAAATTATAGGAGAATGAGTAAACCATGGATCAGTGAGTTTGTTCCTCACTACTATCTTTCAAACAAGTTATCAACCATTATTAGGACCTATGTAATTTATCTACATACGAAATGAATGCAAACGCGATGAATGCAAGCAATACATTCATAGGAGTCTTGAATTATGGAAGATGTAGATTTATGTCATCCATATATCGATTTTTTCTTCGTACTTACCCGTATGGAGCACCTCACCTTAACCGCATGAGACTGCCTAGGGATACAGTCCCACTAGACGATACTCGACTATTACCCTAATCTGAGAAACAACAATCAATATAAGTGGACCCTAACTAAGGCTATCTACCAAACATATCTAAAGCCTCTCGGGTACATAAAGTGAGTTCTCCCACTATAAATTAGAGATATTGTGCTAGCTTTACCTTGAAGATAAAAATATCATTTACGAACACTACGAGCCCTTATAAAAATCATATAAGAGATATTTAAGATTGAAAAAAAGTTTGTCAAAAATACTTTTCTTAAAAATTTGCAAAGCTAGCACTTTTTATTAGTATACTAATTGGTATGCGATAGATATAACTAATTATTTTACTCGAACAGTTATATTTACCAGTTTAAGAAAGTGATCATATGAATGATAACACACAAAGCAATCAATTATTCAATCAAATAATCAATATCAACTAACAAGCAGTATACAAATAACAAACAGTAAGCAAATAGCAGATCATAAGAATTCCCTCACTTGAGTTAATGCACACTCTCCAATCATTTGGAACTTTCAGTTCTTGATGATTGAATACCTAAAAAATAAATAAATCTATAAATATTCTAGAAAACTAAGTTCATCAATTAAGTAAATATCTATTATTATTTACCTAGTTTTCCACTATAATATAAGTATGATATAATATAGTTTAATGTAAATTTTTTACTTACTTTTCTTAGTTTATCTTAAATTTTCAATCACATATAACTTTCTCGTTTTAACTTTAATTTTATAAACTTATAGTTGATTTTTGTTATTTTCGGATATACTTTCTCGTAGCGGAGTCCGTTTTGGACGTTATAACCCGCATTTTCTATTATGATGTACTAATATTATGAATTTTATTATTTTGACTTAAATAATTCTCAATTATTATTTTAAGCTTTTCTTTATATATTTATGATTTAATAAATATCTAAATTTTATTCTATGTAATTTTCTTATTTTAAGTCTATTTTACTATAATTTACTTATTTTGCTAATTCTAAGGTTTAAGACTTATTTAATTTATTTTTACTACTATAATTAATTAATTATTATTTTTAATTACAAATTACATTAAATGATGATGTGGCAGCATATGAAGATGCCACGTGTCATTTAAAAAATTTTGTATATTTTCAATCTTTTTCTTATTTTGTATTTTTACATAATATGTATATAATTATATTTTACTAAATTTTGCAAATTACTTATTTTATATTTCTTTAAGGATCATGGCACATATACTCATATATACTACTTTACTTTTTTTCTTAAATTAATATTATAGTATATTATATATGTACTATTTAAGTATACTTGTATTTCTACATATACTATATTATTCATATATGTATTTTTATACGTATAATATACTTATATACTATAATAACATAACCTTAAATATATTATATATACTATACGTATGGGTATATATATATACATATAATTGTATTTTTATATTTTATACATATACATACATATATGATGATATTTACACATATATATACTAAAATACTTAATATACATAATATTATACATAAATACATATACATATGTATACCACGTCCATAGATATGTATTTATATATATTAAAAATACTTAATATATATAGTATTATACACACATATATACATACACCAAATATACACCTTATGTTAGTATTTTTGTATTTTATACATATATAAATATATACATATAATTTCGGTGATAGATTATATTCATATACATGTAATAAAAATTATACAAACTTGAACATACCTATAGTAGACACGTGCATACATATATACTATATAATAAAAATACTTATTATATATTTGTATATTATCCACGCATACATATGTATATATGTACATAAACATAATTCTTTATACTAACTATTTGTAGAGATTACTATAACATGTATGATATACATGTGAATACACCCTAATATCTATACATAAATAAACATACATATACAAAGAAGTACTAATATTACATATACATACTATAAAATACAAGTATGCACAAGAGTACATAAAAAGGATTAATATAAAATAAATATATTATATATAATACCTACCTATTTTCCTTAGTAAATAAAATAGAGATGACAAGGATCCTTTTTCCTCTTCTTTAGTTATTGTCTTTTGAAGTCACAAGAAAAATTGAAAGAAAAAGAAGAAGATGTGTATGGTTGAGAAGAAGAAGAGAGAATAGGGATGTAAGTATTTTGTTTTGTTTTTTTTCTTATTTCTTCTCTTGGTTTCCAGACGTGTTACTAATGGACACAAGCAACAAATCATATGGTTAAAACAAAAGGAAAATAAGAAGAAAATCTAAGTATAATATGATAACTAATGGGATGAGACATAAGTCATATCTTTTGTTTTGTACTACATAACTATCACATGGTAAAAATTAGATGAGTAACACGTGTCCACTAACAATTTGGAAAGTGTGGAATGTGGAACAAGATCAAGAGAAGAAAAGAAAAATGAGAAAGAAAAATCATAAATTTCCAAGTATAGATCATAAAATAATAATTGATAAATAATATTTAAAATTTATTAATTAAATTGTTACCCATCGTATTTATAATATTAAAAAAAATCTCGATGTGTTCGTTAACAATTTTACGCGATTATACATATTAGTTGGTAATTGTATTCAACTAGGGTTTTATTACTATTAAGTAATATTTATTCATTTTATAAGCTTTAAGTTATAATTTTAGGATTTTTGTCAAGTTTAAACTCGATTTTGGGTATTTACGTATACTTCAGATTTAAGGTTTTCGTATGCGATTTAAGTTTCAATTGAAATTTTAAAGTTTTTATTACTTATAATATATTCGAATTTATAATTTAATAAAATTTTTTATCTTACTCGTCCTTATCACCTCATAAAGTTGTTTACAGTACTAGAGTTCAATTCTACTCTCAAATAACTAAATTTATAGGGTTTACATTCTTCCCTCCCTTACAAAAAGTTTTGTCCTCGAAATTTGACTATAGTAACTTTATTTTCCTAACACTTTTTAAAATGTCTTTCAACTTAGATTTGAAATCAAAATATCTAATCAAACACTTTATACATCAGCATCAAGTTCTTCACAGATACATAATATATAGTTCTTACTTTATACTAGTTCTATTACTTAGAATACTTTGAAATATTTACATATCCTTCTTCTCAGTTCTAATAGCTTAATGAAAGATATTACCATCTCTTAACACTTTTCGCAACAGTGTGCTTAATAGATCAAATCGTCAACATTTTGGTAGCTTACTTCTTAGGGCAAGAGGTAAAGACATGTTTATGATCTCCACAATTATAGCATGCCTCACTCTTTCTGAGATATTGTTGAATCCTATGTTGTCCTTTTTCTCCACAAATAAAACACTTATTTTGTAATCGTGGGCAATTCTTTGGGTAATGCCATTAACTGCACTTCCAATATCGTACTTTAGCTATCTTCTTCATTTTTAGCTTACTTGCTTGTGACTTCGATTTTCTAATTGATCTCTTTCTCTTTTCATTTGTGTCATATTTCTTTTTATTATCCATAGTCTTGCCAAGGTAATATTTTCCCACCATCAGTATTACTTAATAATCTATGTATTTAGATCATCGATTATCACATTTAAATACTACTATACAAGTCATCACGTTTACCTTACCAATTACTTCAATTCTTTCATCCAAATAGTCTTCATGATTCATAAATTCTCAAATTCATTTTCCATAGACAATCCTGAGTCATCAGTCAACTATTACCTTAAGGCTCGTCTATTGTATCAAGCTTACATCAATCATACGTAAATCTTATGTCTTACAACTACAAATAACTATTCCTTACGATCTCGTATAGTCACCCTTTTCTTATTACAATCACTCAACATATTAGGAGAATGCACCTATCTTTTAGTAGTATAGTTCAAATAACGGATGTCATCTCACAGAGACTAAGATTACTAATACTAACTAGTTCGCTATTATCTCATCGGCAAATTTGAATGCAAGAAACTTAAAGAATTTAAAATAAATTGCAAAAATTAATAAACCTAACAATTAAGATTCAATTAAAGAAACTAGATAAGAAAGCAAACAAATTATAAATTAACTCAAGATTTTATATTGTATCTAGATTTTTGCTTTCCCTAGACTTACACATGTAACTTTTACTAATGATAATCTAATTAAACCATTAATTTTCTTAATTGGGAGAATTCTATATTAAGCTGATAACTTTCTCAAGTCCATAAACCCCAATCTTAAGGTTACCCATTAGAACCTCTTCTCAATAGTATAATCTAAGATCGCATTAAAGCATAGCAAATTCTTTTAAAGATAGTGTTAAAAATTTGAAAAGATTTTGCAATTTATTTCTAAACCTATAAAAATCTTAGTCAATTATACCTATATCTAATCATATAAGAAATCTCTCAATTCTCTTGTATAATATCAAATTTTTAGACTACTACTAGCAGAAATACTAATATAAGCAATCAAGCATACATAATTAAATCAAGAAAAACTAAAGAAATTCATTAGATCTAATAAAAACCAATGTCACATTATAGATTTAGGTTCTACAACACCTACATGTAAAAGAACTACTCTCTATTCATAATAAAGTAATAATCTTGAATGAAATCTAAGAGAAAAATAGAAGAATAGATCATTGAATCAATCTAAAATCTTGAATCTTAATGTCTTGAAGTTCCTTGCTCTCTTAAGTGTTTAGCCCTAAAAGTCTCTCAAAAGTCAACTCCATAATTCCGACTAAAAGTCCATAAAGAAGCCTTAAATAAGTGATAAAATACCAAGCCTAATTACTCTAATTATACATGTTCATAAGAGAAGAAGAGGAGCTGATGTTGATGTAAAATAATTGTCAATGTGTGTATGTTTCGAATTGTTTTGTGTTGCGCAATATGTGTTGCACAATTTATGTTGTGTAGAATAACACACACAATAAACTACCAAAATTTCTTTTCATAACACATACTGCACAACATAGAATACTACATAACACACACACTTCATAGCACACATTGCGCAATACAGAACACTTTGCAACATGCACACTTCAACCATTATTTTACATCAACACGAGCTCCTCTTCTTCTCTTATAAACACGTATAATTGGAGCAATTACCTTTAGTATTCTATCAATTGCCCCCTCCTCATTGAAGATGAAAGAATTAAGTATCCATCCAAGAAGCATTGGTAAGAGGAAGTCCTTACCATTGAACAAGTAATTATGGGATTTCACGAAGTCCATCAACTCGAAGTCATTGTCCTAAGATTGAAACAAGCTGTCTATCAACTGAATTAGCATCCAGAAACAATTTGGAAGAAAAATCTATAGTATTAGGGAAAGCGCCAACAACTTTCCTTCAAAGGGAAATATGGAACACAAGATGTATCTGACAATGAGGTGGTAATTTCAAACGATAAGCAACCTTGTTGACTCATTCCATCATCTGATATGGACCAAAAAATCGTAGTGATAGCTTGGGAGTAAGCTTAAAAGCCACTCGCTACTATAAACTAGGATGTAAACATAGAAAAACCAAATCACCAACGATAAACTCTAGATCACAACGATGCTTATTTGCTTGAAGGAAATGAAGAGCTTGGGCATGAGTAAGATTTCTGTGCAATTACATTAACACCTCACCATAGGAATATAAAGCCTCTCGCAAGACTAGATGTGAGATTTCCCTATCCACAAGTGAACTAACAACAAGTGGTGGATGATTATAAACCATTTCGAAAGGAGTCATCTTAGTAGATGTATGATAGGAAGTATTATAATGGAACTCCACCCATGAAATCCAAGAGGCCCAATTCTTAGGTTAATCACAAATGAAGCAATGAAGATAACACTCTCAGCACCAATTTAAAGCCTCCATTTACCCATTTGTTTTCAGATAGTATGCGATACTAAAATGAAGATTAGTACTTTGTAATTAGAACATTTCTCACTAAAAGTTACTCACAAAAGTTAGGTCTCTATTTACAATAGTCTTTGATATCTCATGGAGGCAAACCACTTCTTTAACAAATAATTCAGCAATGTTCTTAGCCATATATGGATGTTTTGTCAATAAAAAATGTCTATACTTAGAGAATCTATCCACCATCTCTAAAATCACATCAAACCCCTTAGATTTAGGGAGTCCCCCAATAAAATCCACAGAGATGTCTTCCCAAATAGCATTAGGAATATGCAAGGGTAAAAGAAGACTAGTTAGAGCTAAAGTCTACTAATATTTTTGCTACTAGCAAATTCCACATGTTGCTAAAAACCGCTCAACATCCTTATTTAAGCTAATCCAATACACATTAGCTACTATGTGCCTATACATTTTTAGGAGACCAACATGTCCTCTACAAAGGGATGAATGAAATTCATGTAGGAAAATTGGAGGCCAATTGGAAGAGGAAGGAACAATTAGCCTATTGTAGTAAAAAAGCATATCATTAACTAAATGAAAACCATAGCTAGCTTCCTTACCTCCTCATAACAACCGGATTTTAGAAGCCAACAAATTATCTTGATCAACCGCACTCTTAGTCTCATTCAAATTAGTTCATATTGGTCTTGATAAAGTAGCACATGCAACCTCATCATATACCTTAAAAAGAGCATCATTTGCTAAGTTGTCAAGACCATCTTTGTATTGAATTTCAAAGTCATATCCAAAGAATTTAGATAGCCAATTCTACTAGTTCGGAGTAGTAACTCACTATTTCAACAAATATTTTAAACTTATTTGATGCATCTTCACCATAAACTCCCATCCCAACAAATATGGTTGTCAATGATTAACAGTCAAAACAAAGGCCATTAATTCCTTCTTGTAAGTGGATTAAACAAGTATTTTATTCGACAACACCTTGCTAAAATATGTAATTGGTCTGTTGTTTTGTTGTAAAATTGCTCCTATTCCCTACCTTGAAGCATCACATTCAACTACAAATTATTAGCAAAATATTAGCATAGCCAAAACCAGGGTGGGTAAAAACCAAAGCACTCTTTAATTTTTGGAATGCATTAGCAATTGTATTGATCCAAAGAAAACCATTGTTCTTCAAAAAATCAAATTTATGGTTATGCAATTTTATCATAGTCTTTAATAAATGTTCTATAATAACCGGATAGCCCAAGAAAACTATGAATTTTACCTTAAAAGGATCTATGCTCACAACATTGGCTGAGACAATATAACTAAGATACTCAAGAGAAGATTAGCCAAATGTGCACTTCTTCTTGTTAATGAAAAAGTAGTTTTCATGCAACAACTAAAGAACCAATCTTAAATGCTCCAAATAACTAACCAAATCAACACTATAAATGAGAGTGTCATCAAACAAAACCAACATGAAGCGCCATAGAAATGGACTAAATAAATCATTCGTTATTGCTTGAAAAGTAGTTGGTGCATTAGTTAAACCAAAAGGTATTACAAGAAACTTGTAATGACCTTACTGAGTGCGAAAAGCTGTTTTATGATATCATCCAGATAAACCCGAATTTAATGATAATTGACTCTAAGGTCAATTAAAAAAAAATACTAGCCCCATGTAACTCATCTAAAAGCACCTCAATGACCAAAATTGGTTACTTATCCAGTATGATGACCTCATTTAAAGCCTTATAGTCTACACAAAAGCACCAAGTACCATCTTTTTTTTCTTTAACTAAAATTATGGGACTAGAGAAAGGGCTTGTACTAGTTCGTATAATTCCAAACTTAAGCATCTCTTGAACCATTAATTCTATCTCATTTTTTTGAGCGAATACATTTCGATAGGGCCTTATGTTTATAGGTTCACAACCAAATTTTAAAAGAATGTGATGATCCCTTTCATGAAAAGGAGGCAAACTAGACTTTTCCTCAAAAACATTCACAAATTCACTTAACAATGCAGTAATCTGATCGTTAGAATCAATAGTGGAACTGGATTGAGTTGAATTCAACATCCATAATAAAGTACAAAAATCTGCATCACACAATTTATCGAAAGATCTAAAAGCAAGACATGTTTGTGTTAGAGAATGATCTCTAATCAATACATGCTCACCTAAAATTGAAGGAATTTTCATAGTCATGTTTAACTAATCAAGCTTCACTTATGCCGAAGTCCATAACCATGCAATACCCATAATAATATCCATACCCCCAACTCCAAAACATAGCAATTTACTATAATTTCAAATGCATCAATGTGCAATTTATGATCTCAACACATACCACTAGAAAAAACACTATTACCATCCCTTAGAGCTACTTTAAACACTGTCATAGCATCAATGTGCAATTTTACTCGATTAAGAAGGGTCCTAGAAATGATATTATGACTTGCACCATTATCTATCATTATAGAAATAATATTTAAGCAGAGCTTACCTCTAAATTTCATAGTTTAAGGTCCATCGAATCCTTTCATAGCCAACAAAAATAAATCTAAACAAGAACCATATACCTCAACACTAAGAGCACTTGTTTGGACATTTTGTTCGCCTTCCACAACCTCCAACTTAGCTTCAACAATCTTGAGTTCCTCTTCTAACATAATAACCCTTAATGATTTGTTTGGACATTTATGTATAGGGGAAAAAGGTTAACCATAGTGAAAACATAAACCTTTTGCCCTTTTCTCTAATTACTCTGCATAAGGCAACTGCCTTGAACCTTGCATCTATCGTAGAGTTAGACACTGATTTCCTATTTTCATCTATAGTTGAGGATGTGAAGTTGGGGATGATGCATTGCTAATGTTTTCAAATGTCACATTATTTTGTCTATATGGTTGCTACATAATGTTCTCGTTAATACACATCCTTCCTCCCGATATAAGATGTCGCGAAGTCGAATTATGGGAGTAACTATTAGAGATTGAATAATTGGAATTTATCTGCCTTTTGCCTTATGTACTCTAAAAATTTGGCTTTAGACTCAAATTTTTTTCTTCTACACATTATGACTTCTATTGAAATGAGGAGCCACGAAAAGACCACATTTAAAAACCTTCTCCATCTTAATTGCAAGTTCCATTAATTGCTCTAAAGTCGTTGGTACATAGGTATCTATTTACACTTGGAATTCTTTACACAAACCATAGAAAAAATAACCTAGTTATTGGAGTTCCAACATAGCAGGAGCTTGCATTGTTATGGCTTCAAAGTCTTAAATGTATTGTTGCACAGAGCCTATTTATCGTAATTGCAACAAACTTTTGAAAGGATTAGACACCCACTGCCTTCCATAATGTTTCAGCATCTCATCCTTCATTATTTCCCAATCTAATCGTTGTAATCAGTTCTACAATGCTCTCAACCAATATACACTTCAACCTCTCATACTCATAGCTACCAACTCTATCTTATAATCCTCTCTTGTTCGCTGGATTTTAAAATACTATTCAGTCATTAAGATCCAATTAGTTGGATCGTTGCCATCAAATAAAGGAATTTACATACGCGGGTGTTCATCAAATATTCCTCATCAACTTCGCTGTTCCATAAAGATATTCCTATTGTAACGGTTTCATCCACAACTTGTCTTCCTTCACTTAAATGTTGTTTTTCTCAATTAAGCGCATGCAATGATTCGACTTGAATTTCACCTCCCATCCTTTCCAAAATCTACAAATCTTCCAACATCTTTTACATCTTATCAACATTTCCTTGTAAAATTGTTATATCTCTCGTCATTTGATTCATATCCTCTTATATTCCAATCTGATTTTGATCTACAGATACCAAATGTTGCTGAACATCCTCTAATTCTTCTTGCTTTTCACCTTGTTTATGCTCTAGTTCCTCAAATCTAAATTTGGTTCTAGTTATATTTTCTTAGAATTTTGTAATTGATTAGCTCAATCTGACATGTATACGACAATATTTCCAATTCACCAATGTAGGTTTTTTATAGATGGCACCAATTGATAGATTATCATGCTAGAATTATGAGAAAAAATTAGGAAGTTAAGGTTTCACAAGTACTTAAGCTCAACCTTAGTCTAATAGTAATAGATCTAAGTTTTGCAAGTTTCTAACTTGCATTAGTCTTAACTTACACCCCTTTCATATCATTCTCCTCTTAGATAAAGTAACCAACTCAAGTTCTAGAAAATTCCCCCAATCATGACAACTTATCCCCCGATTATTATACTATACTATTACAAATGTTACTCTAACCATTCATTACAATACGCTACCCAAAATGCCCCACACAACACAACATCTATGTACATGACACACACAACATCAGACACAACACATAGAACAACATATACAGCACACCACCAAAATATTCCTTGATAACAGACATTGTACAACACAGAACACTATGTAGTACACATACTTCTCAATACACACTGCACAACATAGAATACTTAGCAACACACATACTTCGACCATTATTTTACATCAACACGAACTCCTCTTCTTCTCTTAGAAACACGTGTAATTAAAGTGACTACCCTTGGTATTCTATCAATAAGCAATGCAAAATTAGGGTAATGCAGCTTTTGACATGACCATATCGCTTGGTCATGTCAATTTTTGAGCTTTACAATTTGTTCATGTCTACACCAAGTCTGGGAACAACACAACCTAGGGATATAGCCATATCCTTGGGTCATGTCAATTTTTGATTACGCCTTAAAATTACTCAAATTCATCATTAGAAACAATACAGTCATATCATTTGCCTATGTCAATCTTCAAAACTTCATAACTTCCTTATTTTAGCCCCGAATTAAGTGAAACTTATTTTTATTTTCTTGTTTTTTTTCTAAGATCACTCCAAAACCTAGAAAATAAGATTTTACTCAATTAAGTGTCATTTTCTCAAAATAAACTCAAAAATTAAGGAAAAATCATTATAAATTACTTTCTAAAATATAAGCAGAGCAGCTTATCAATGGGAAGAGGTTTAAGAACTGTTGAAAAAGTCATGTGTCATTGTAGTAAGTGTTGGGGAGATATTCTATATTGAAGAAGTTAAATGCACCATTTTCCCCTATTTTATGTTTGTAAAACAAAGTATGTGTGTTCAGTTGGTTTGTTGTTCCTAAAATCTCACCAGCGAATGGAATAACGAATGGTGGCTATTTTCCGGATTCTTAAGAGTGTTGGCAAAATTCCATTGTCGTGCTAGATATTATTGTTGTTGTTGTAGTAGTTGTTGGTGTATAGTGTTGACTGTTCAATGGAGGTTCAATTGTTAGTATATTAGAGTAATGAACAATGTCATATTCTAGTGTTTAAGAAACCCTAGATAACAAAGAGAGTGGTGCTCATAATGGCTATAGTCAACAAGGGAGTTTCATATCCCAATCTATAGACAAAAGACTAGATAGGCTTATCAACTTGGTGACCAACTTAGTGCCTGTCATAAATGAGGATAGGCAGCAAGCTAGAAATGACTCATATTAAGGCCAAGCAAATGAACTACTTGAGAGAGATAATGGCTAACTAAGCTAAGCCAATTTCCCAATTTGACTACCCCAAACTAAAGGAGTAGATTAAGTTACTCGATGAAGACTTACATTAGAAGAGAATAGAAGAAGATGGTAAGGAGACAGGTGATGAGGAAGAAGAGTACTATGAACCCCGAGGAGAGGAACATTTGAGCTCCTAGAGTGGAAGGATTAAGGTTTCAGATTCCATGTTTTATTGGTAGTGGCAACGCTAAGGATTATCTTAATTGGGTAGATAAGATAGAAAAGTAATTTGAGTGTCATGACGTCCTTGATAACGCCAAAGTAAGGCTTGTTGTCTTAGAATTCTCAGAGTATACTACCTTATGGTGGAACAATCTACAAGCTACATGAAGGAGGGATGGAGAAAGAGAAATTAGAGACTGGTAAGAAATGAAAAGAGTGATGAAGTGAAGGTTCGTTTTGAGCTACTATCTATAAGATGTCTTCAAAAGGTTATAAGAGCTAAAACAAGGAGGATCGAGTGTTGATGCCTATGTAACGGAGTTTCAAATGTTGATGATTCATTGTGAAGTTGTTGAACCAAAGATAGGACTATTTTCAAGTTTATTAGTGGATTAAAGTATGAGATTGGAGATATCTTGGAAAAAAGGCACATTAGGTCATTAGATGAGGCAATCTAAGCAACTTAGAGAGACTTGAAAATAACACCAATTGATAGAAAAGCATCAAGATATCTTCTAAGATGTACTATTTGATAAGGATTTAGTTTGGCAAAAAATAAACTCTTCTCCAAAGGTAACTTGATCTTGTTTCCCTCGTAACTCTTTATCTTCCTAAAAAGAAGCAACTGATTGGAAAAGAAAAGATTTAAATGTCAGCGTAGCATCTTTTCTATCTTCCCCTTCCCATGTAACTCTTCCTTTTCATTTAATAAAGTAGTAGACACAGTAATAAACTTCTCTATCATTTAAGTCTTTGTCTCCTTCGCATCTTTCAAATGGTGGCTAAGAATAGATACTACCTGAGGGTTTCGATTTGACAAAATTTCTATCTCCTTATACTCGGCCTGTATTCGATACTCTCAATTTTCCCTTACATTGCCTTTTGACTCTCGCCTTAGTCCAT
Source organism: Lumnitzera littorea (assembly GCA_024138015.1). Lineage (NCBI taxonomy): Eukaryota > Viridiplantae > Streptophyta > Magnoliopsida > Myrtales > Combretaceae > Lumnitzera > Lumnitzera littorea. The sequence goes on from JAMXBB010000004.1 coordinate 15,769,466, forward strand.
CCACTATTTTCATTTGCTTCAGTTGGAGAGACTCAAGGGTTACAACATTTAGTTGCATTTTTGTTCACTCCGTTACTTTTTCCTTCCTTAGGCTCTTTTATCTGATTAACTTAGTTAGTGGCAAGGTTTGCTCTTGTTTTCTCCATTTGGGTATTTATCATGGGACATTGCAATTTATTATGATATGATAAATACGATTGCAATCGTCATATGTTCACGGGAGCCTTTCTTAAAATATTTGTATGCTATATGATCAACAATAATTGTATGTTTCAGCTGCTTATCCATGTCCACTTAGATGCATATCTATGCAAATCTTACACGTTCCATGTTTATGTTAATGGAGTTAAATCAAAGGATCGAACTGATTTTCTCCCCTATGTGCTTAATAGCCATCGATGAAAATAGTTCAATGGGTAGTCCCGAGATTCTAATTCATATTGCATTTGCATTGAATTTAGAGAATTTGGTTGGAAATATGGCTCCTATTGCTTTAAGGCTAAATAATATCCATTAATAAACCATGGTTTATTTTGAATGATTTTTTGGAAACTGTCTTCACTGCTTCACAAAATGACATAGTACCCTACTTTAGAGTGAATTAGTTTAAAATTTGAAATTATAGTCTAAATTTTATTTGGCCTATTACTTAGGATTTTATATCCTAGATTCAAACCCATGACCTTTGCAATCAGAGCATGTCTCTAAGGTGCATAAATCATTCCTTTTTCAATGTTAGAGAAATTAACATAACATACTCCTACATTTGAGTTTTAATTCAAATAGTCTTTTTCTTCTTTTGCATGATTTGCCTCGAGATCATAGTTCATATGTGTGCTTGATTTTGTTTTAGCAAAATAAAATTTTTCATAAGCTCCGAGGACATTGTTGAGTAATGTATCCTTAAATGATAGTTTTCCAAAGTTTCTTGGTGTGTCCGAATTTTCTCCGCTCTCTTTAGAGAATATGCCTCTTGATTAGCCTCTTCATCAATCACTAGCCACTTTTAACTCCAACAAGATCTATCGCTTTCGATGTCCTTATAGGTGCCTTGTTTTAAACTCTTGGTTGACATTTTTCCTTTTTATTTATATAATATATTGACATATTATATTGATTTTTTATGCAATTATCAATGTTGTTTCCACATTTATATATGTTTTCAAAAAATATTGTGATCCAAAGTACCAAGAATTATATCCATTTATATTAAGTTGTATAAAGATTGTAGCTCTTTTTCATTATTTAAATATATTATGTGTCTTTTTGATGTATATTTGAACAAAAAAAATTGTCAATAATTAAAAAGTTTAAGTAATAAAAAGGTTTAAGTGATAAAATAAAGTTCTAAATAGGCAAGAGGTATAACTTATGGAAAAAAGATACAAACAACAAAAAATTTCCCATATTAGATATATTGGAAAAATATATAATTATTTATTAGAATAATTTTAGACATTTATGTAATTGAGTATTATTTCAAAGATAAAACTTTTGAAAAATTGCATATTTTTGCATAAAGTTATGTTGTTTCAAGAAAATCTATAAGACACTACTTTAATTTTTAAACAATATGTTTATATGAACCTTTTTGAAAAATCGCACATTTTTGCATAAAGTTATGTTGTTTCAAGAAAATCTATAAGACAATACTTTGATTTTTAACAATATGTTTATATGAACCTTTTTGAATTATCGGATTTTTTAGCAGGAATTTATGTCTTTTTGGAAATATTGATAATACATGATTTTAATTTTAATTTTATCAATATACATATAGTAGTCAAGACTTTTGTAGTCAGATAATATGAACACTTGAGTTGTATATAAGTCAAGGGGAGCTAAGCTGAGTTTTTTAAGGCTCAAGCTTAGTTTGTTTAGAAATTATTACGCTAGAATTGGGCCGAGGTTTTACTGAGCTTGAAAATTACAGGCTAGAGCTCGAAAATTAGAGGCTCAAGCTTTAACTTGTTAAGGATTTTAAAGCTCAAGCTCGACTCGTTTAGATAAACAAGTTTGAACTTGTATATTTAAATGAGCTCAAGCTCGTACGTTCAAATAAGCCTAAACTTGAGCTTATTTTTATCTAAACAAGCATGAGCATAAGCTCATATACATTAATGAGCTTAAACTTAAGCTTAAACTCAAGCTCATTTAGATAAATAAGCCTAAATGAGTTTTAACATAAATTTAAATTAATTCCACACTTATATCATCACATTTTCCAAATTACAAACTACACCTAATATGCTTGTGAGGTAACGTATCTTGTAAAAGCATGTTGTAATTTACCTAATAACATAACACCATGATTATAAATAAGCCAGCTATAGCCGTTTCTCTTGAATGAAATCGTAAAACAAAATATACCAATTAAAATGCACATTTTGCATTTCATAATTAATTATTATCTATGAATCTTGTTTACCCATTTATAATATGTGTATGTTATATGGAACTTCAGGTTATGCACTATCTAATAAATTATGAAGTATAAAATTATTACTCGAGGATTTATAAGTATAAAATTAGGATAACTAGAAAATTATTAAAACACATAAGATTAAAAGCATACTAATTAGATAAACATGCACTATAGAATAAAATAAAAATAGTTAAAATATAATTAATATAATTAAAAATAAAAACCATTATATTAATCTAATGTAGGCTTAAGATCGCAAGTTTTTTTACAAGCATACTCACGAATGGACTTGTTAACAATATAAATGAGCTTACTCATTAGCAATGCAATGTAAACAAGCCAATTCGTGAGCCTACTAACAAGAAGCTTACTCATGAACTAGCTTATGAATCTAAATTTAGAGCTTAAGCTCAATTCACTTAATTAAACTAGATTTATTTTGAGTTTGAGCTCAAACTCAACTCATTTATTAATCGAGCTCGAGTAGCTCATAAGTAATTCGACTTATTTACAACCCTAATAAACATAGCTCTTTCCTTTACCCCACTTGTGCACCTATCTACCCCAAAACCTTCTCTCCTACACACATACATAGTTGTTGTACCAGTATTTAACCAATATGTATATGTATATGTATACGCATACACAAAAAAAAAAAAAAAATTTCCTTAAGATATGTACCTATACTCATTAGATACAAATTGATGCATAAACATTGTCCAAAAGTAAGTTGCATTTTCCTTTTGAAATTCTCTTATATTTTTATACTAAAAATAACTTGAGGTGAGTAGGTAACCTTACTATATGTAGTAGTGAACATACCATATTCGACTGGTTAGGTTTTAAGTGAGTATTAAAAGTCATAAGATAAGTTCAAAATAACAATTTTTAGAGCATGCTTTTATAGAATAAAATACGGGTATGATGTTTTCATACCCTATACTCATCTTAAAATTTATATCCTAAGGTATACAAGAAACAAGTTCTTGAACAATAATGTTACATTATTTCAAATAATAAATATTTTAATAAAAAGAAAAAGAAAGAGCTCAAACTCAAAAGATAAATCCCAAACCTAAAAATATCTTTTTCTTATATCTCTTTAGTTTCAGTAACCACATTTTATGCATAGCCCCAATTAATGTACTCTTTTTTTTTTTTTCAACAATTTACACATATGGCCTTTTTTATCTAATGGTAGATGAAGAAGAAAATGCTTTTAAAATGTTATGATATTATAACAATGTTGTAAAAATAAATGAGAATATATATAAATACACATTTAAAACTATTAATCAAGTGTGAAAAACAATTTTTGGCATAGGAAAAAATTGTAATGAGAATTTCTTATTAGAAAAAAGTGTAAAGTTAAAATTTATGAAGGCATAAAAAAAATTAATAGGTTATAAGTTCTATAATGTATATATATATCAAAGTAGTTCTAAAATACTGTAGGATAAGTTATAGTTTCAAAAAATTGGAAATTGAAACCTATTAGGTAAGGTATATGTAAATCCTCATATGCTACTCACTCTATATTTGTTCATTCCTAGGAGTAACAATTGATATGTTTTTGTATTATTAGCTAAGGGTAAGTAAGTAACCTTACCATATAACATACCCACTCAAATTCTGCATTATTAGGTAGGTTTTGAATGAGTAAAGAGGATTTAGCAATTTTACAGAACTTGCTCCCATAGAGTAAGATACAGTTATGACACTAAGGTACCATATACCCATTCTAAAACTAATTTAAAGTATATTTGATACATATTTTAGGGTATCCTATACTTACCTTATAATAATAATAATAATAATAATAATTGAATAATATTAATAAATAAAAAATTAATACTGTTACATTTTTTAAACCTCAAATAAACTAACAACAAACACCCAATGTGCAATAAAACTCTAAGTTCATATGCTCTTTTATTTGTTATCTTGTCTTTTTCTCTTCTTTCTTTTTTTTTCTTTGTAAAACCTTATCTCTTTTTTTACTATATCATTCATATGTCGCTTTCTTCCTCTTTTATTAATCCTAATCTGGTAAAGTCTTAGCTCTTAACTTATCGTTTAATATATTTTATTGGAGTTACTCAATACATGGCTTTCATATTTTTTGCATAACGATTTTATGATTTAATAAAAAAATTATTTTGATGATTTGAAAAGGAAAGATAAAAAAAAAAAATTAGTATGACCCAATCAATGGTTGATTGCAAATATAAAAACCTTTCAAATTATTGTTATTTGGTCTATTAGTACAGTTATAGATTTAATATTGGTTATCTGTCTACACAATATTTTAAAAGAAAATAAAGTAAAAGAAAAATACATATTCTATAGGATTCCTTATACCTTATAGAATTTATAAGTTATAGGATGGTTTCAAAATACCATAAGGTAGGTTTTAAGTACAAAAATTTTAAAATCTATACTTATAGACTAGCATACGAGTAAGGTGACATCCCCTACTCACTCTATACTCATTCACCTCTATCATTATCTACAATTATATAAAAAAAATTCTATACTTTTTATCTAATAAAAACTCTCTAGAACATTCTAAAACCATTGGTAAACATAGTAATCTTCCGTTTTTGCAAGAAAAAAAAAAAGAGCAGAAGAGAGAAAATTATACAAAAATTGAAACAAAAAGGCATTGAAAATAAACCTAAGCACATTAAGTATTAAGTAGGAAAACTACATAAAAATATAATAAAAAAATGACAAATAAATATAGTAAGAATGAAATTAAAGATATTTTCTTGATTAAAATTTCAAATAGTAAAGTTTATCTTAGTAGTAAGAAATTTGATAATAAAAATTAACCAACAAAAGCCATATAAGTGACAAAAGTAATTGAAAAAATAAAGTTTAATACTTAAATCATAAGGATAAGACATAATGTTCGAGATTAAACAAGAAATCTAGAGTTAAACAATATTAGAAGGATCTATTATTGTTCTATCACAAACAAAAGGAATAAAATGTCAAAACAAACCTCAAATCCTAAGCAATACATTTAGAACAACGAATACTCCTCTCAAAAATAGGAATAAGTGTCTTCTATATCAAACTTTGTATCTCGATCGCACTTCTACTAATCACATTAAACATCTAGATGATAAAGTAATACATAATTACAAGAGTTTGTTTCATTAACTAGTATTTACATGTGATTAGTGAGGATGAACTCGAGATATGGAGTATGAGAAGGCAAATATTTATCCCTAAAACAGTGTAGCTTTATTGCAATATTCTCACAAAATGCTACTTATTGGAAGTTTTATAAAATAGATAGGATTCATGAAAGTTTAGTGGCGAAACTCAAAGGGAGTAGAAAAAAACAAAAGAGGAAAATATGGTTATGTGGGTGAATATGTTTTTGGACAATAGAAGGAGATTACCTGTTGAAAAAAAGAGAGTTTTACAATGAGGGAAAGGCGATTTACTAATAAGAGGAGATAAAGTGGATAAAAAGGAGGAGAGAATAGTGAGGGGTATAAAGGAAAAGAGAAAATGAAATAGTGAGAGAAAAAAAAAAAATAAAGTCATTTAAGAAAAATGATTTTGGAAGTTTCCACTTCATTAATGTACATATTCTTGCTAATAGCAACTTTTGTGAAGATATTAATGATAAATTTAATATTGAAGAAGTACTAATGGAAATAAAAAATGATAATATTAAAGAAATATTATAACCAAAAACATCTAAAATCGTATCATAATTATAAATAAAACATATAAAACTTTTGCCTTTTCATATTTTTTGTTTTAATCTACTGCACTTTTTAATGGTATTATTATGGAGTTTCGTCCATTACGCTTTCTGATAGTGCTACTATTAATTTCTCTATGTTATACTTTTTAGAATTATGTTAGTTTCATATTAATTTTCTTTATATGAGTGATGTTGAGAAATGAACTTCAAATCCATTAGAAAATTTTGTAGACAGTCTATGATATTCCAAATTTTGTATGTTATTAAGATTAAAGCTATGGTTGCTAAATCCATTAAAATTCATTAATTATATTCTTATTGATTGCATTTCAGGCTTTTTGATTTTCTAATAATTTTTTGATTGATTTTTTTTCTTTAATTCCTTCTTTTTGCTAACCTTTAATTACATATTTCTTTATTTTAGTAGTTGTTTTCATTAAATAGGAACATTGCTATTTAGAAGTTGTCAATGTAATATTTTACTTTGATATGAATAATTTTTCATATTTATCATTATTGAATTTCTTTAATTCTCATCCATTTACTTTTTAAAATCATGTTAACATTGATTAATATTCCATATATATAGCTTATATGAATAAGAAAGGCAAATCCATTAGAAAATTTGATAAACATCTGTATTATTATAATATTTCTATATGATTAGGATCAAAGCTATCATTCTAAAAGTCTATCAAAATGTAATAAACCCTATGTACATATTCTTACTAACTATACTTTTGGCTTACTGATTGCCTAATATTTTTGTAATTTATTTCAAGTTTTTTCCTTTAATTTTTTATTTTTGGGTAACCATTGTTTAAATATTGTTTGTGTAGACTTTTTTTTTATTTTTTTTGTAAAATTATAGTCTATCTAAATTGATAAATTTGGATCCATATATTATGAAGGTGAGAGTGAAGAAATTGATTAAACGGTAAAAAATAAAATACCAATGATATTGATAAAAGATATAAGTGATGTAATAATTGTATTCTTTAATATAATATCTAGTTTTGAAATAATTATAATGTATGGTTTGGAAACTTTGGCCTTTTATATTCTCTATTTTAATCCCTTACACTTTTTAATATTATTAATGACGTCGTTGTTGAGTTCCTTTAATTGTCATCAATTACGCTTTCGTAAGTTACACTTCTTAATGATGTCATTAGTATTTTTTCTTAATTCTCATCCATTATACTTTTTAGAATCAAGTTAGTTTTATATTAATTTTCTTTATATACCATATCTAAAAATGAGAGAGTAACTTCAAATTCATTACAAATTTTGGTAGACAACAAATAATATTCAAAATTTTCTTTATCATTAAGATTAAAGTTGTGATTGCTAAAAACCATGAAAAATCATTAAGCTATGTATACATATTTTTACTGCTTACATTGTAATTTAAGATTTTATAATATAGATACTATTTTTTTTCTTTAATTTTTTTTTTTTTGCTACTCTTAAATTGTATATTTCTTTATTTTAATTGTTGTTTGCATTAGATAGGAAATCCTATATTTAGAAGTTGTTAATATATTATTCTATTACCATACGAAAAATATTTTGTAACACTTATGTTAAGCCAATTCATCATATTTACCATTATTGAATTTCCTAATTGTTGCACCTTTTAAAATCATGTTAATGTAGGGATTAAAAAGTATAGATTGACATTTATGGGACATGGGCCTTAAGCCAAAGATATACTCTAGCTTCAATAAGATATGAATCTATTTAGATAGATACACTTGCCTAATTTAAATGATTTTACCTTAAATATGATTACTTGTATCTTTCCTACAATATCTTAGCCTCATCACCTATAAATAGGGGTTAAGGCTCCTAAGTAAAAAAGTGTCTCTCTCCTTTTTTACTCTTTTTAACGATCTTTATCGACTTAGGTATCTAAGTGATTATGCTAGATCACCCTTTTATATCCCTTGATAGTCACGTTTTGTTTTGTAGGAGATTACATAATGGAGTGAAAATGGAATTAACAATTTTCTAATCTCTAGTAAAAATCAACCATCAATAGAAAGGAACTTCAATCTATAAGGACTTTATATATACAACTTGTTGTAAGTGGATTTAGTAGAAGATACTTGAAAGCCTTGCATGAGTATGATAGGGCCTTAAAACAAGAAGGTAGGTAAATTGGTTGGAGGTTGTCTGGTGAAACTACGTCGATACTTAAGTTAACTTGACATATGAGAGGCAAAAAAATTGCAAGAAACTCAAGAGAGCAAGAGTTTTTTGCAAAGTATGGTGAAGAGAAGGTGGTTTTACTTGAAGGCGTTATCTTCTATTTATAAAGGCCTAGGTAAATTACGTAAGTGGATTATTCTTTAAAGGCATGTCCTAAATTTTATGGGATGTGGTTAGGAATGGCTAGTAATTGCCATTTCAGTCAACTATTCCAATGTAGTGTAGTTGGAGCTTTATAAGTTAAGTGTTGTCAGTGACCTGAAGGCCTAAGTTTTTGGAGATTTGAGGAATTTCTTCTAGTTTGGTTTAAATTTGTGATTATGACTCATTAGAGATTAGGTAAACCTTATTACAATTAGACTTTACTTCTACAGGGGATTCCTAAGTAAGAGGTAGGTCGGCTCAACAGAATAAGCTGGATTAGGCCACAAAAGTTCATCTCATGTCCCAAATAGGTGGATCTGGACCTAGGGAAGGGGTGCAAATTCTAACATAACTTATAATATTCTAAATATTCTATGTGATTTAGATAGAATTTGTGATTAGTAAAGATCCATCAAAACTCATTAAACTATGTACACGTATTCTTATAAGGTACAATTTTGGCTTTTTAATTTTTTAATATTCTTTTGATTAATTTCAATTCTTTTTCTGTTATATCCATTTGTTACTAACCTTTAACTACATATTCTCTATATAGGTTAATTTTTTTATTTTTTTTCTTTTGAATTTTTACAAAGGTTTCAATCTTTCCAAGTCAATAAATTTGGATCCATGTATTATGAAGGTGAGAATAAAGAAATTAATTGGACAGTAGAAAATAAAGAGACGATGATATTAGTAAAGGAGTTTAGTGATGAAATAATAGTGTTCTTTATTATGTTTGCATTAGATAGAAACTACTTCAATATAGTATTTTAATTTAACATGAATTATGTTCTCTAATGTTTATTTTAAGATAAAATTCATCATATTCATCAATTTGTATTGCTCATTAAAACCGATTATTTAACAAATTTAACCACTATCCACTTATGGGGAGGTTTTGAAAAAGTGTAGTTTTTCTTTTTTCACTACTTGCTTTATATTATGTAATTCTAAATATTTGCTAAGTGCTTATTTGTTTTGCCTTATTGAATTATGAGACTTTAGTCCTTCGTCTATTTACCATATAGGTTCAAAGATTGTTATATCTCCAAAAGTTAAAGGCCATAAATTTTAGAGTTTGTCCTTTTTTTTGTCCCCTTTTTAGTCAATAAATTTGGATTATCTTATTTTTTCTCATTGGGAATAAGTATAAAGATATCATTGTCTAAAAGAGCCATTAATGAGAATTTGTAAATATAAATGAAACACTTAAACAATTACTTAAAGAATATGAAAATTTTAAATAAAATTTGGATATCATACTAATAGAAGGAAGACTTAGGTATAAGACAAAGATTTTAATGTGATTAATCACTTTAACACATTAACTTTATAAATGTGTTGATTATGTTTTCATTTGTTGTGATGGTTTTATTTCGCTCCTTTAATTAATATTTGATGATCTTAATAAAATATTTGTATTATGGAAAAGATGTTTTGTTTAAGCAATTAACCATTCCTATTACCTACTCACTAGTTTAGATCAATCATAAAACATAAGAATTACACTTTTAGATGATAAAAAAAAAAAAAAATCAAAATGTTCTTCAAGAGGATATGTTGAAATGTACTGCAATTACATTAAACCTCTAAAAATGTACCAGATACAAGCTTACTAGCAAATGAAGCATCTGCGATGCGTGTACAAAATTTATGTAAAATACTATAATAAAACTCAATACATAAAAGAATTATTCAATCAATCTATATGCGTGATTATTAAGAGTGGAAAAATATTTAAGCATAGGTTCTAATCCCAAAAATTCTAAAAAGTTATCTCATATAACTTTAAAAAACAAAACTACTGTAAAAGTAAAAGACTAAATTTTTGTAAAAAGAGTGATAAACAATATTGAAATCCTATATTAATATTTGTAATAGTTTCCATTGCCCAATTCGAATCTGCCTCCAGTTTCATACCTATAATTAAACATATTACTAATAAATAAAGAACAATTTAATTACCAATTACTTTTTATGGTAACCATTTGTAAAATAAACTTCACATTGTACTAAAATTTTAATAAATAAATAAACTATTTGTAATAAACACAATTAAACATATCGCTGAATAAATAAAAAAACGGTTTAATTATCAATAGTTTTTCTTTTACTAAAATTTGAAAAGTAAATAAATCATTTGTGAAATAAACACAATTGAATATATTACTAAACAAATAATAAATTTGAAAACTAAATAAATCATTCGTGAAATAAACACAATTGAATATATTACTAAATAAATAATAAAACATTTTTAGTATGGATATCCCAATAATTAGAAATTTGATGAAAGAATAATCAGGATTTATAGATATTTGAGCTATAACTGGAAACTGTTTTTTTTTTTTTTTTATGAAATATTTTTAGTTTAGATACCATTTTTGGTCAAGAGTTTATAGGTTAGATACCATTTTTAGTGTATGTTATTTTTAACTATAATTACCTTAATACATCAATGATTTATTAATAACTATTTATCATATAAGGGTTATTTAGTAAAACCAAAATAAAATGAAATATTAAAACACTACAAACATTAAAAGAGGTGTTTTTGGCTTTAATAATATAGACAAATTAGTAAATGCAACAAACAATTAGATTCAAATTATCGAATTAAGTATGCTTAAATATTATAATTTCAACAACTAGTATTTATAATGCTCCAATTCCACTATCAAACATCACACACTGTAGCTCTAAATCTATTGTCAAATAAATTAATTCAATTCACATTACTTGGATCAGGTCCACTATAGAGTGAAATTTCTTATAACTTAAATTGTAGCTTGATATCTACTAAATTATATAATCTAATGTTCTCATAGCTTAGGTAACAACAAAGTATCTAGCATAATTTCTCATAACATGAACTGTAGCTCAGTATCCATAAAAATATATATAATCGAATATTCTCATAACCTTGTTGCAGTCCAATATATGAGTTCATCACTTGCTAACCAAGCATTGGTAATCAAATCAACTATAATGGTCTAACAGTCAACTTATTCCACCAATTAGTACCTTTATTCGTTGGTTCTTCTTATTGACCAAATCGGAGATGACTCCCTCTTATTGATGACTTACTAAGTCACTATAATGAGCTTCATATCTAAATCTATCCACTTCTAAGATGTAGAGTATACCATACACTTGTCCATGGTCAACATGCACATCATCTCACAATAACTATTTAGTATTGATTCTAAGATGTAGAGTATCGATTCAGGTTTCCACAATCCTGACATGTGCAACCAACAAATAGTAATAACTTGTGTTTAGATCCATCTAAAACCTTGATAATACTTAACCTCAACACCTAATTTTACAACATAGAATATGAATCAATACTCAATAGACTCAAAAACTATAAAATTAATGCTACAACTTATTTTCTTCTTTTACCTAAGTCATTAAAGGCTTATTTGATTTATATAAGTCACTTAGAAGGTGTATGGTCAACCTAGGGGCAAGGGGTTGAGCTGAGCTAGAGGAGAAGGGAGGTTGACCTTAGTGTAGGTGTTGCTCGACCACCCTCACGAAGGGTCTTCTCCTACTCCTCAATTTTCTTGATTGAACCTAGGGTTCTATGGTGTTTACCTTACCTTCTCTAGGTTTTTAAATGAATTCCAAAAGGCTTAAAGCACTTAACCTTTAATTAGAACCTCTTTTTTAATGATCAAACTACAAACTTAACTATTAACTAACCTATTCTTCAATGATCAAATCCTTAGGTTCCTAAATCTACAATGTGTAAACCTTATAGATTAGAATAATCGTTAGGGAAAAGAAAGGGATTTGGATCAATTACCTTAATTCCTATAATTATCCAACACTTCCTTAAATAAAATGTATGCCTTTGTTACCTTTAGCAAAAATCATTTCCTAGGATTATAAAAAAATTAGACTTTTATTGAAAGAAGGAAAACCTAAAGAATGTGATAAACATATTACCTTTCCTTACACATTCATGCAACAAATTTTGAATCCTTGATTTCTATCCATATCGGATAAGGAACCTTGCATATTAAAGATACTAGCATTCTTAATTATTGAAAAGAGATGGACTTTACTTTAAAGGGTCGGCAGCTTCTAGAAGAGGGGAAAGGAGTAAGTTTGGGTTTTCTTATTGTTGTGGGTGAGAGTTTAAAGAAAAAAGTATTGCTTTAGGTTTTTTATGTCAAAATGAAACTTTAATAGTATAATTATCCTCTTGCCTTTAGTTTGGAATGAATTATTGGGGTATTTTAATGGGTATATCTAGCCTAAAAATTCCATGTATAGGAATTGACTTCATCTAGTGGCTAAATGATAATTAGTAAATTAAGAAGTAAAAAATTTTAGATATACATCCACATTGTGGTATACATTTTTGTTTTACTTGCTAGTACATCTTGACCGACTAAAGTAACTTACCATTTAGATGTAATGACAATAAATAAATATCCCACAGGGTATGGAATGAGATCTTATGGGTGAGGACTTTGATTATAGAAGCTCATGGCAAGCTTAGCTAGGCTTAGAGAGAAAAGAATGGAGCTACTAATTGCTTGCAAAGAAGGTAAGGGTGATTAAAAAATATTTAACTCCTAAATCACTTGTAGATAAGAAGTTTAAATAGATTATTTATCAAGATTAACTTGGATTGGGAACATTACATGGTATTGCCTAAAAACTTTATATGGTTTGTACAAATTTGTTCTGGAATGTCCCCAATATATGGATATTCTACTAATTTTCTATCAAAAGGGGAAGAGCCTTCCTTCTTTAGAATTTTTATTTTTCCTATAAGTATGATTGTAAGGAAGTGGTACTCTCTTATTTATTTTCTGAGTGGGTATACCTAATATGTAACACTTGGTGTGGCTATTGGGGTGGCTAAGCCCTTTGTCCCCTTCTTTATTTGTTACCTTTTATATTATCAATAAAATTTGGGGCTGACATTTCTCCCTTCTCATGTATAAGTTTGCCGTTAAAAAAAAAATTAAGTAATTATACATATGAGGTGCGTGAAGGCATATAAATATTGGACCTGTAAGAAAAAAGAGAAAGGGAGACTACACTATTGAAAGGTTTCTTAATTGCTTGAGCCATCGATGTGGGGATGGTTAGAGTTAAGAAGGATAAGCTTGTACATCACACAAAGCGAACAAATAATATAGGTATGGAGTAACCAAAAATGTATTTGGTCAATGAATAAGGGGATTTACAAAGGAAATTAGGCAGCTTAGACATCCTTATTGCCAAGCTACAAGGTTTGGCATGGTAATTGAATTTCTGTTGTATCCTAATTGGTATACGCAATGTAAAAATAGACATGGACTCTAGACTGCAGTAACCACCTATACCACTTAGTATTAATGAATCTAGTAATATTTTGTTTGTCTCACCGAAATATAACCTTCCTCTACTATACAAGGATTTAAACTTATTTTGTTAGAATACAAAGAGAAAGAACTCTCCTTAATGGTGATGTGACAATAAACGGACATAACCACTATAGCAGTGGAAGATGCATAGGTTGTTCTAGAGCTTTGTTTGTGATTCTAATATGATAAGGATTAAGGATTATCTGAATAAGATTGAATGAGTCCTAATTAAACGGAATGTAGGTCTATATATAAAAATGGTTCGATTAGCACAATTGCCGGTTAAAAAAGCAAGAGGGTTAGTTTGCAACATCTTGTATCAATTTCAGCAGCTTGGTCTATTACAATAAGAGGAAAGAAAACTCATAAAATGGTTCGAAGGACAAAAGAAAAATATAGCAAAACCTAGAAGTATTATTCAATAGAACCCAAAAATGTTTTAAAAGAAATACAACACCATCCATCGAGTCATTTTACGCGATAACTTCTTCCATTGGATAAGCATTAAATAATAATTAAACGAAAAAAAAAGAAAAGAAAAGGAATAAGCACCGGAAGATAAAATAAAAGAAGATATTGGACATACTGTCTTTGCAATTCACTTTAAGAAAGCCATATCCATCGAGTCATCTAGGGCCTCTAATTTTTCTTATTCCAACAACAACAAATTGTTCATATATTTTAGTCTTTTAATATGCCATCGACACATCATCTTCTACTTATCAATTTAGTTGGGCATGTCCATTTAGAAGCATAAAGTTCAAATCTTTCCAAATCTGGTGTGGCATCTCATATGCTTTGTGTCTCAATTTTATCAATTGAAACGAAGCGACGTGTTAAAAATGAACCAAAGTAAAAGCTTTTGATCTGGCTATGGTTGTTAAGCCACGTTTGGAAGAGCGATTGCACCTCAGGAACCATATCGAATTCATCTTGGACAGATGCCGTTAGATGTATATCCACTAAAATTTTTTCTATTGAATTTCCGACACGTTGATCCGTGACTTTTGGTCCATCCCTTTCGAAAATTTGTCACAAATCTTTTCGAAATTTCTGACAAAAATTTTACCTATGCGAGGGGTGAATGGATGGATGCAAAGTGGTTAGGTACAAGATTCCACTCATTTTCCATCTTTTTAGATATAGACTCTTCAATTTTAGAATTAGAATCTATTCTATAACACCCATTTATATCCCTAAAGTCTACAAAAAATATAAGATATCTTGTGAAATTTATAAAATTTTTATTATATTTTTATAGTACGAAAATATTAAGATAAAATTTCTACTTGTCAATGTTTTCTTGACATCCTATTTGTTCGAAGTCATATGGAGGAATACCCTTTATGAGTATATAAAAGTGAAATTACAAAATTTACCTCATATAATATCGTGGACAAAAAGAAACTATGTAAAACAAAAGTGATAAAATAACACGTGTATGAAGAATGCATACTTTCTACTCCTACGTAGACTAAGGGCTAAGTTAAACCTGGCCTAAACTTATCATGTCGTGGGCCTAATCGGCAATGAATCGGGATTGGCCCATTTAAGGTTGGTTTTGGATTGGTTCAATGAGCTTATTCAGTAGTTCGTGACTCGGTCAAATTTTTTCTTAAACAATTTTATTTAAGAAAGATCCAGTTCCTTTTATTTTTTGAAGAATTTTATTTACTAAAACATTTGTATTAAAATATTAACAAAAATTTTAATTTGTTATTAAAGATTTATATAACATTCCCTTAAATAAAGTTTTGTATTTCAAATTTTTTGCTCCAAATAAATTTCGTAGTTCCATATAATTATGTGATGTTTATTAGAAGTATTAAATTTATTAAACTTAGCAAGGTGGGACCTCGTGTTTTTAATCCACCCACCCCTCAGGTAGTATTAAACATTTATTTGTTTTTAAAAAAAATTAACAAGAAACTCGGGTAAGACAAGTGGGTTGAACTGGAAGTCCAAACTTCTCCGATCATTGACCCACCACTCAATTGAATAGTAGAGACCTACTGGAACTAACGGGTCATCCTACGGTTGGTTCCTTGAACCGATGGGTTGAGTCCAATTCGATTCTTGAGTCAAACCTATCTCTTCCCTTGGTACCTTATAATCTATTAGGAAGCTTGGTTCACTTTGTTTATAAAATATACAACACCAAATTCATTATAATAAGTTTATAAGTGCAATTAATAAAATATACAACACCAAATTCATTATAATAAGTTTATAAGTGCAACATTCAATGAAAAATATGACAATACATGTGAGGTTAGTTACGGTGAAGAAATAAGACAAAAGACGTGGAAAAATGTAGAAACGAGATAAGAGAGAGGTGGGAGAAATAGAGTAAAAAATTATTTACGATTGCTTATGGAGGATGGCCTTGAGTTATAACTTATAAGAGTTAATTTGATTCATCTCTATAATTAAAGGAACATCTAAACAAGAGTATGTTGTGCCGATGTAAAGGCCTTATATGATAAGTTGTTATTACATAAACAACCACTAATTAGAGTAACGAAGATTAAGGAAAGAGGGAAAAACGAAAACACGCACACACGTTAAAATTTTTTACGTACAATTGCCAATATGAACTTAATGCAAAAACCATGGGAATTGAGTAGCAAATTTACTATGTTGAAAACGTTATTTTCATAGAAGGATGAATTCTCTTTATTCATAAATTTCATCGTAAGTCTAGATAAAGTTTAAGGTAAATAGGCATTTATAAAATTAAGATTGTTATAATTTAGTGGTGGTGATTTTAATCTTCTATTTTGCCCTTGTAAGTTGTAATATAGAATGTGGTTGGAAAAAAAAAAGAAAATATCGACAAAACAGGAACATATTGTAGGAAGCCAAAGAACCCAATTGACCAAACCTAGACAAATAACTTATCAACGAGATCTTCCCCGTAGCAAAACATGGTCTTTCATTTCTTTTTTAAAAATAGCAATGAGCTAACTAAATTGATAATGAAATTATATCCCATCCTCTTGCCCCTTAACCGAGATCCAGTCACGTATCGAGTAAAGGACAGATAAGAGAAAAAGAGATGAACAAAGTAATTTAATATGGAAAAACTCCAAAAAATAAAATATATAAGATTAAAAAAAAAATATTGATGGGGAAGAAGACATCTACTATTAATGCTAAAGGAAAGTTTTATAAGGTATAAAATCTTACTAGAGATCCTATTAGGTGAGTTATTACAAAGTTTTCAACTTACTAAAAATCCCTTAAGATTTAATCTTATAAAATTTTGCATCAGAATTTAGAAGTGGTTTTCAAACTTTATAGAGTTTTGGATTGGATTTAGAAAAAACCTGAACTCAGTTAAAAATAATAATATGATATTAGTATTTTAGTATTAATTGTAAATAATAAAATATAATAAATAATAAAAAAATATCTTTTTTTTTTTTTATACTTTGACTTTTGAGAAAACCTTAACCTCATCTCCTTTCATTCTACTATATTTTTTGTGACTCTCTTTTTCATCTTTACTCTCTCTCTCAACTAGTTAGTCATATTTCTTAATTTTTATCCATCTCCTTTTCATTAATCGTATATTAATTTAAAATAAAAAAAGTTGATTTAATTTTAAATAATCATATACTATTTGTTTTATTATTTAAAACTATTTGCTTTAATTTTTTTGCGTACACTCGCAAATTAATTTTTTAATTTTTTTTAATACTAACAAGTCGGGTTGAGTTTTTAATAAATTTTATAAAACTCTATAGGGACGGGTTCTTGAAACAGGATAAAAACCCTATAAGATTTTGAAAATTTTTATAAAGTAGCTAGTTGAGTTCACATTTTATAAAACTTGTTCTAAACTTACCCCAATGGTATTCCTAAATCTTACTCATACAAATAAGTAAAACTTGCTTGTAAAATTATCATATATCATGTGCTCACAAACCCATATAGAAATACTGAACTCTTGTAAGACTATAAGTCTAGACCATTAATGTTACTTATAAAATAAAACCTTAAATACGTGCTTAGAAGTTTCACTGAGTAAGGATCAAATCGACCAAATACGAATATAAATAGGAGACAGAATTTCATGAATATCTTAAGATTTTCATTTTCCCCTTAATTCTTTCACACAAATTTTCCCTAGATGAGAAAAGCTATGTTCCCATTTCCCATATATCGACCCAAAACATACTTCTATTGATATTCCTCGCTTTTCTCTTTATTTTCCTCCGAACACAAATGTGAAACCAACAGCAGTCAAGGATAAATAAGTACCAACACCACACATGTACGCATCCACACACACACACGTATATTATATATAAAATCATCGCAGAGTCTCCTACTAGCGACTAGGAGCACTTACACGACTCTGACTATTAAAAGTCTTGCCAGTCCACTTCCACAACTCCCCTTTTCAAATAAAAATACAATCGATCGAGTTGTTTCTTTTAGAGTCATTATCACTTAAGAAAAAATTCAACTTCTAGCAAGAACAGAGCTTATCATAGCAAAATTGTGGACATGGAAAAAAGAAAAAACAAAATAATATAAAAAAAATTCTAAGTCCAATATATAGAACAGGTATCATCTAGGTTATTGATCTAAAACCTTCAATTTGACTCTATATATTTTATAATACATCTTAAATGAAAGTTATTACTTAATTGTTTTCATGTAATTTTTAATTGAGAAGAAATCAAGCGGATTATATGATTTCAAATTCGGTATTACTCGTCAAATAATCCTTCATAAAACCCTGGAGAAAAGTTGTGGTGGTGGTGTTGCTCAGTAATTTCACCTTTGACGGGTCATTTTGTAGATATAATTTTATTCTTGCGTTGCTTTGTTGACCAAAATAATGTGGTGGAATATAGTGGGCCACTCTTTATCTTCTTCTGTCGGTCAATCTTTTTGTTACGAGCTTGACCTGTGCGTAGTAATTTTGTTTTCTTCCACAATAAGTTATCAAAATATGACAGCCAAGAGATGCCGTGGCTTTTATCTGTAAGGATGTTGGCAATTCGATGAGTATAAGGTGAGCATCATTCATTCGATCAAGTTGAATATTTTTCTCCAAATTAATACTCCTTATTAAAGATTTAATCAAATTGAAAAAACAAAACTAAGAATGTTAAGATTTTGCGTGAAGTTTTAAACTTTTAAGTGTTTTCTTTTCTTTTCTTTTCTCTCTTTTTTTTTTTTTAAATTCTACACTCGAAGTTTGATGAAATTTTGTAATGTTATACTTAATAAAGCTTTTATTTTTTGAATTTATAAGTTTCATCTTGTCATCTTACAATTTATGTTGTTAGAGACATTGGATCTCTGAAAGGAGTTCAAAAGAACATAATTAGACCTACAAAATAAATCACCGTGAGTAAACGATCCGAGGTTGACTGACGTAGAGTATGAAAAGGAAATCAATAGAGTAATAGCAAGATAACAATAAGAGTATAAATTATCCTTAGTCTGGATGTTGCCCCTTATTTATATGGAAGGATGTTGAGATAATGGCACAAGGTGGATCTTCGTCGAGGAAAAGCGTATCCTAAGAGTTATGGAAAGAGTATCTCCTTATTAAGATAAATCCCAAATGAGATGGAGACAGCTAGCTTTCCACTCTGGAAACTGTCTAGCCTTTATTAAGTGATCTTGGGTCCTTCAGCAGGCTCCTCCCAACATGTTTGTCGACCTATTGGAGGTTGAACATACACTTTGATGACTTGACTTGGATGCTGGATACCAAAATACTGTTTGGGTAAGTGCCTCACCAGTTTAGACCAAACTTAGACCAAGCCGAGCAAGGGTTTTAATAGCTTGACCTATGATCTTGATAGGTTGGTATAGGTTTAGAGGACTTTATGTTTAAAATAACCTATAAACATATTTTATCGTAATAAACACTTATCAATCAATGAGAATGAATATGAATGATGAGAGGATACGATTATATATTTCATAATAGGTCGATTTACCTTTTTAAATGTTCATTAGATGAAGAGTATCAATAGCAATATAGAATGATGGAGAATAAATTTAATAAGTAAAAAAAAATTAATTATAAGGTACCGACACATTAAATGAAAAATTTGATATGTAGGTATTCAATTGAGTATATATTTAATAACTTAGCTTTAGATGGAACATATGAGAAAGTTCTACGGTCTCATCTATTATTTTAACGAAATGAGTCATATTCTTCATCTCATTATTCATTCACATGTTTTAAAATTTAAATTATTAAATTTAAAATTTGTTTAATGGTTTAAATTTAAACTAGTATAAATTAAAGGTAAAATAGATGACGGTACTGATTTCGTAAAATATAAAAACGAAACCTTAGAAAAATCCTAATAAGTATGTTTTTGTGCACACATGATTTAATGAAAAAGCACTTTTCCTTTCATTGATAGATTGTTTATACCTAAAATTTTCCAAGTTGTTCTAATTTTATTTGACCTATGATTTTCTCCATTTAGAATTTCTTCTAAATTTTCTACATACTCATGCCAAAAGAAATTGTAAAAAGAAAATAAAAATAACAAAAATCCATAAAACGTGCTACCTCCATAGTAAAAAAAAAAAAAATCTAGAAATCTCACAAAAATAATGGTGTTCCCTTTATTATATAAATATCGATAAGTTTGAAGAAGTAAAAATGAAATGAAAAAAAAATGTAAAGAAACCAATATGAGAAAGGAACAAGCATTCCCTTCTCAAAAATATAAATAAACTATATTACCCAATTCCCTATGTTAAAAAAAAAAAAATCCCTTTTCTCCGGCTAATTGAGATAATTGGAGAGGAAGAATGACTTTAAACAGTCCCAACAAGAAACTAGCATTCGTACAGCTAAATAACAACCATCTTGAGAAAATAAATTTTAAAATACTCACTATTCATAGTTCTGTTTGGACTGCTTTTTCTTTTTTATTTGTACTTTAGTTATATTTATTCTATAATTGATAAGGATCCATTTAAAATTTGATGTATATTATCTATTTTCATTTCATAATTATACGAAGATAATTATTGATATATGAGAATTGTAAAGTAAAAATTCATATACTTTAAGATAAAAGATTTGTTAAGACTATTGTAGTTTAGTATCATCACTATTAATTTTTTATTAGGATAAATCAAGAGTCAAATCTCTCCTCTTCCAAATTGTAATATAGTTGGTCAAAGAAAGAAAAGAGAAAATATTAAAAAGAAAACATATTTTATGCATTGAAAATAGATATTTGAATTAGTATATTGTACGAAATGAATAAAATGAAGGATTGCTATATTCAAATTTATAAGGATTTGTTAAGTATTTGATTTTTAAAATATAGATATATATATATGTAATTTTATATATGTAAACTAGGGATAGTTTATTTATTATATAAATGTTGATAAGTTCTAAAAAAGTAAAAACGAAATGAAAAAGCAATCTATGAAAAGCAGTATTAAAAAGGAAGAAACATTCCCTTCTCAAAATTATAAATAAATTACATTACCCAATTCCTTGCGTAAAAAAAAAAAAAAAATTTCTATTTAGTTAAGAAAATTAGAAAGGAAGAATGACTTTAAACAACTTAACTAGAAACCAATATTTATATAACTAAATAATAACCATCTTGAGTAACTAGTTTTTAAAATACTCGCTAATCATGGTTTTATTTGGATTGTGTTTTTTTTTTTCTCATTTTTTATTTGTATCTAATGTATAATTATTTTGTAATTAATATATATTTATTTGAAATTTGATATTTGAAAAACTATTGAATTTATATATTATCTATTTTCATTTCATAATTATTCTAAATATAGTTATTGGAATATTGGATTTATAAAATTAAAATTCACATACTTTAAAAAAATATTTAAAAATATATATTTTATGCATTGAAAATGGATATTTAAATGGGTTTTTGTATAAAATGAATAAAGTGTAGGATAGATTTATTTAGATTTATAAGGATTTGTTGTGTATTTAATTTTTAAAATAGGGGTGTCCATGTAATTATACTTTTTATTTTTTTGATATT
The DNA here is from genome assembly GCA_024138015.1 of Lumnitzera littorea. Classification (NCBI taxonomy): domain Eukaryota; kingdom Viridiplantae; phylum Streptophyta; class Magnoliopsida; order Myrtales; family Combretaceae; genus Lumnitzera; species Lumnitzera littorea. Next base: position 15,791,378 of record JAMXBB010000004.1, read on the forward strand.
TTATTCTTATCAAATGCAATATTCGAATAAATGTTAAAAATACACATAAAAGATGAGAGAAATATAAACCTAATAGAGACCTTATAGAAAGTTTAGTCAATAATTGGGTTTTTTCTTTTTTCTAATTACAATATAACTTGGGGAAGGGAATTTAAATCTAATATCTCTTATTATAATATCAATATTTATACCATTAAATTACAACATTCTTTGATTTCGTTAAATCATAATATAAACAGTAAAATGCAAGCAAGTTGATATATTTGTTTTTATTGGATTTCAATGTAGATCATGCCTGTCAACGATAAAACTAAAAATAAGGTTTTTAATGGTTTCTATTTTATTGTTAATGACACACTAGTTTTTCTGCAAAATTACAATTCATTCGGTTTGGAATTCAATAGACTTCAGGCTTGTAAAGCAGACTTAGCCCAACCCACGATGGCCCAAATTAGCTTCTTCCCTAAAATTTCCCGCCAAAGTGTACTTCTTTTCCCTCTTGTTTGATTCTTCAGAGGTGAGGAAACTACGATGGCGTCGGGTTTGGGTTCGAGCAATCCAATGGAGGATTATGAGAGTTTGATGTCAACAACGGACGTGGAGCTTTTGAAGACGGCTTGGCGTAACGAGAAAGCTGCTCCTGAAATCCTCCGCTTCCAAACCCAATTAATCGATCGTATCACTGGCCAGATCCAATTGATGGTGAACCTACCCCTCTCTCTCTATATTTGCATTTTATGATGATCTGTTGATTCACGAAACACTGAATATTGTCGTGAAATCGTTTGGAATCAGCTTTATATCATAACCGACTAAACTGTTGTTTGGTTGAAGAGGATTTCTTGTTTGTTTTTTTGTTCCCTGAAAGCGTTTAGTTTGGACTTAGTCAAAATCCTTATTTGGAATCAATATTGTAGATAACGACTAGATTATTGTGGTGAAGGTCTGAAGTAACACACGAAGCAGATAGAAGATCCATTTTGTCCACAGTTTTATGGGGAAAGAATCTATATTAGACCGTTCTATGGACTAGGTGAGTACGAAGCATAGGTATCTTATGCATGGTACTCAGTACGTTATCCTAATATGATCTATCTAGATGGCTTCATAGAAGAATTTCTTCTTCTTGGGGCAGTTCCACAAAACTAGGTGAAATGCTTGGATCTTTTCGTATGATACTAGAACATGAGCCGAATTAGTAATTTTCAAGTATTGTTGATATGCTGGAGTAGAAGGTTGAGTTTCGTGCACATGAGGTATGAATGATATCCAAGAGGGTATAGGGTGATCATTTGAGGTGATCTGTGGCTTTTTCAGAGTCTTAGGTCAAAGTTGGATGGTTGTGAGTTTGGGGTTCGCAATGGATTGAGAGAATTGGAACAACTAGCCTTATTGTGATGGTTTACGGGGCCTTTGGTAGGTTGGAGTCATCAGAATATGTCTACAAAGGAGTCCCTTTTCTGAACCTTTCTTCATCAATTCCTCTCCTCCATCACCTGAAGACGCTATCCCTAATTCCAGATTCTCTAAGCCAAGGGCCATATGAACCATAAACTTCAGCTTCATGGTTATGTTGTGTGCTAACTGCTAAATGTGTCCCGATCTACCCTAGGTAAAGTGAAAGTCTGATTGTTTCTCATTCTGGAAGTTTTTCTTATAACATTCGCCATCTGGCCTAGTAATCCATCAGCTTGTTTTAAGAGCCATTTACCAGTTAGTTGAAGAGCGAGATGAACCAAACCTAGCACAAGTAGCAAAAAAGGAAAGTTTGTTAAAAAGGAAGAATTATCTGCTATGGCAGTGTGGAGTTCCGTGATTTGCATGGTACTGTGGTGCAGAGCGAGTAAAATGAATGCATTAGGTAAAAGTATATAACTGGATATTATGATATACATGATGTAAAAGTTGGTGATTCTGTTAAGGAAAAAGCTGCAGTCTGTAGTTTAACTATTCAGAGAAATGTAGATGAAATGGAAAGTGTCCTATTCTCCATCTGAACAACGAACTCAGGGTTAATCATGGCACTTCATTTCTAAGGGTGAGCTTAGCCCATATGAACTGGTGGTTGTTTCTTCCTTGGACCCGATTAATGATTTTTGAGTTATGATAATTCTTTTGGTGCGGATTTTCTTTTTGGCTAAGTGATCCTGAAATGATAGTTTTACATGGAGAGGTGAGACCCAGGTACATGCTACCATAAATTGCATAGCTAGTGAAATAGGATTTGAGTCACCAAGATCTGCAATTTACTGAAAATGCCAAAAAAATAAATAAATAACTCAGGAAGTTGGACATCATTGGAAAGTGATAAAATTGGCTGCACATATAGCTGTCTTAGTCATTCTGTCCACTTCCATTTTTTTTGTTGCTCCTTCCAATGATAACAAACTGCTGCAGATTTAAAGATTACACTCGATTTTTTTTCCTTCTGTAAATAGATTACACTCTTTCTTTATTGTCTGTGCTTTCCCAACATTGACTAACCCTGACCATGTTGACTTAATATTGTAGCACCATCGCAGTATGGTTCATGCATCTGGACTAGGATAAAAGATGCTACATTTATGTTTTCTTAATTTTTTTAGGGAATATTTTTTGGTTTCATATTCATGATATGTTGTTCGCAATGAACTCAAACATAAAAACTGCCTAGCATGAGTGTTGCTATGTGAAATTTGTATGGCCTTATAGAGAAGTAGCTATTTGAGAAATAGTTGGTCTGTATGTATGTAGAAGGAAAATGTGCAGTCGTAATAGATTTCAAACTGGTGTTTACTTAATAGATGGAAGCATTTACAAGGTGCACACTTCGTCTCACAATTGCTATTTTTAGTTAATACGACTCATTTTCAAGCAATTGACTGTTGCTGTCTCATGCAAGTCTTATCATATAAGAAATCAAGACATACAACTCTGATTTTCATTCATTTTTGCAAGGGAAGACATTTTAAACAACTCAATTGAATGCTACCTATTTCCCAAAATCTCTGGAACTTTGACAAGTTGAGGTGCACTTAAGTCATAGGAGAGTCTTGAGCTTTATAGCCCTCTGTCTCAATTGTCATATAATTCTAAAGTCTAAACTATGATGTCTCTGATTCACCATGAGGGCATATAAGCTCGATGTTTGTGCATACTCAAGAACAAATCTGTTCATCATTTTACAGGAAGAAACTCTTGATGAGTTTCTAGAGACTGGAACAGATCCTCTGACAGTGTCAATTTATCAGATGGATTTGGATAGGACACAATTTCTGCTGAGATCATATCTCCGGATCCGTCTCCAAAAGGTAGCTCTAAGTGCCCCATATGCTGCAGGGAAGACTCATCCCCAGAAGGGTTTATCCTTTTTCCTCTAAATCTCTTGTTACTTGTGCTCTCCTATAATTCTTGATCATCACATCACTTTTCTCCAGATAGAAAAGTTCACATTCCAAATCATAAAGAGCGATGAACTGCATGAACGGCTATCTAAACAGGAGAAATCTTTTGCAAGGAGGTGAAGCTTTGCACTCTGTTTTAATATGTGATATTCTGTTTTATATTTATTCATTTTCTCTTCCCCATACATGTTCAATCTGGCAGATGTGCGGAAGATATTGAGAAACATCTCTATGAAAGTGTCCTTTCAAATTTGCCAGATAATTATCAGTCCATTCTAAAACAATCCTCAACCAGTGAAGACGACGACATGGGTAAATGATCTTGCATATCACTTAAATTCTTGTTACACTTGCAGAGTTGGTTTAAAATATTTTTCCTTTTTATATCCATAATCAACTCTTGAATGTTAGTTATGGGTGATGGAAGGTGTTTGATTGTTATTGAAATTTGAACAATTAGCATAAGCTTTTATCTGAATAGTACTAGTTCTAAATTTTTAAATGGTAATTGTCTTCGCAGCATTGGAAAAAGCTCTATTTTCATTTTCACTGTGAATAGCCGCTGCAGTTTCTCTTCTGGTGTAATTTGTGTTGAGAGAAATTTTGAGCGAGCATGTTTCTTCTTCATGCAAAGACCAATGAAGCTAGTGTCTGTTGCAGATGGGTTTCTTTAGTTTATATGTTTAGGTCCAGAATTAGCTTGTTTCCATTAAGTTTGAAGGCATTTCAATTATTTGGTTTCCCTTTCAAATTGATGATGACTTCTGTTAATGTATAATTTAATGAGTATCAGAAAACAATAGAAACTGCTTTGTAGTGGTGGGGATTTCTCTGCTTCATCATGGCTAAATATGGGTAAATCTAGCATTTTCTCCTGTACCTATAAACTCGGGTAAAGGGACCCTGAATATTGATTTCTGATTCACTCACTGATACTGGATGCATGTTGAAGCGGAGAGGGTTTATCTTTTCTGGCTTTTCTTAGCCAAAGTGAACCTTACTTTCCTTTTAAAGATTTCATAAATGTTACATAGAGTGATCTGGGTATATAAATTCATTTTATAGGTCCATGTTTCATTAGTAAGTAGCTGATTCCCCCATTTTTTTCCTAATCACCGATGTACTGTGCATTCAAATTCTTGATGAATTCACTATATTCAAGCAAAGTATACGTTGGGCTATCAGAGACTCTGACAGGATCAATTCCATTCTCGTAAATTGCAGATTAAGAGATATTATTCTTCTAGTCATTTTATTTCCACAATACCAAATGAGAAATACCATATTTCCATCTGTTAATTGTTTCAAAATGTGGTTCTCAGTTGCTGAACCTCAATTGGACACTTTCGTTGTTTGCAAGGCAAGGGAATATGTTAGTCCTTCTGAATTTCAAGATAACAGGTAATATAAATTCTTGCTACATTTACTCAATGACGTTAGTAAGAACTTATTGAATGAGTTTGCTAATGAACACTGTGCAACCTGCAGTGATAAATCCACAGTAATGGATCTACCACTAGAGATGGAACCTGGGGATCTATCTTTGATTCCTTATATGCGGATAAAGAAGCTTCTAGATGGTGGAAAGGTTGATTTGGTGTAAGCAAGCAAAAAAACTGCATTAGCGATGAGAAGAGACACCATTGATGGCTCTTTGGCCATGTTTTTTCGAAGAAAAATTGGCAGATATGTAAATTTCTTTTCATAAAGTTGCTCAGCAGGCCTCTGCAATAGCGACTGATATCAATGATCGTGCATCATCTCAACATTAACGGTATTTTTCATAGCTTATGGCAGCCTACTCTTAGTGAAAACGATATTCAGAATCAGAGTGATCTTTGGCCGTATATTAGTGTAATATATCTACCTTATGTTTTAGTAATTATCAGAAGATTCACAAGCTGGTTTCTTTACACATGTAACATGTGTCACCGACAATGCTTTGGATCGGATATTTTGTGGCCTAGTTTCCTTGTGTAATTGTGTCACAAACTTCTTCCTTGGAATTTTCTTCCTTTAATGTGGGTGATTCCAATGTTTCTCCTGTAGAAACGACAGGAAATTACACTGTAGGAGGACAAAAGTAGTGCATTTTCTGCCACAATTCGTGAAGAGGAAGGGCAAAGAGTCTTGCCGTCTTGGATACTTGTTAAGAATGCATTGGAGACCTCTAAATCATGAAACTTTGGCGTGACCCTAAGCTGGCGACCGAAAAAAAGAGACCACTCCTTTTTCATCCGACTTTTCATGTAAGTCAGAATCTTTTTTGTTTGGACGCTTTCAGGCCTTTGTCATTTTCTTCTATACAAATTTATACGATCCTATTACAGTATTTGAATTCAGCTACAATCACAGGATAACAATTTCCAGAACAAATTTTTAGGAAAAGATCTTACAATCATAGGATTTTAATCTTTGAATTTATTGAAAAATAAAAATTTCTGGTTTGTCTTGCTACAGAAAACGCAATAACAGAGTAGAAATTGCATTCTGGTTCAGTTAATGAAGACCGATGATTTGTGTCGATGGAAGAAAATATGATTCTACGAGTTTTCTCGTTTCCTTCATCAACTTCAGTTATAATACATCCAAAAATTTGGGGAGAAAAGCAAGCATAGTTCCATTGACATTAACTGAAGAAATATGAAGTGTTTGGTAAACTTTACGAAAGTAGAAATTAATGGAAATAAGTATAAAGGAAAGAAAGGAAATCAAAGGAAAGGAAATGGGAAGAAATATAGTATTCATTTTTTATTTGAATTTGTAAGATGAAAATGAAAGAAAATGGAAGGAAATTTACGATAAAAATATTTTTAACTTTTTTTTTTACCACAAAATTTTCTTAATTTTACTTGTAAAGATATTCTTGTAATTTTATAAGATTTTCATTCATTTCCATAATTTTTTTTTAATTTTAAAAAGGAACTAATTAATATTAAAAGTGAAAATATTTTCACTTACTCCTCTCCAATTATATCAATTTCCGCTCTATGTGTTTTATAGAAAGAATGTTTAGCCAAATTCACGAGCCGACTGATCTATACCTGTCCATGTCATATGGTTTTTATATTATCAATGCTCGTGTTCCGTTTTATATAAAATTAACTTTTATGAGTTAAAATGTGCAGGTAATTCTGCTTGGTTGTTCGGCTTTTCTTTCTTCTTTTCTTTTTTTTTTTCCTTTTTCCAGACTGATCATCTCAGCTCTCGATCAAAACAAAATGTGGGAGACAACAGCCGAAATCTTGATTCACATATCATTTTCAGAAATGAATTATTTAAAGGTTGTAAGCCGTTAGCATTCATTTCAAGTATTCTTGGAAAAGTTTTCTGTTCTGTGCTGCTCCAGAATACGCTAGAACTAGAAACAGTAACATGAAGACTTCTTTAATTCACGCAAGCTAATGATTCGTGTAGAGGGAGGATGTGATATTCTCATCTCACTCATCTCGAAACTTTATGTATTTTACATATAATTATTAGATAATGCAAAAATTATACAGTTACATTCTTCCAAGAACAAGGGGAAAAAAAAGCAAAAAAGAGTCTTCATCAAAACTAAACATGGAAGTCAGGAGCCAAAATCTTGAGCAATCCATCATATGACACTCCGGCTTCGTTGTCACCGGCACAACCGAATCTAATCATAGCTTTGATCTCTTCATCGTCTGCAGAGAATCCAGCCCATGTCATGAAATTCTTCAAATCACCATGGCTTAATTTCCCATCTCCATCTGTATCCATGATCCTAAACACATCTTCCATGAGACCTCCCTGCCTCCTTCTCTTCTTACCACCATCCAGTACACGTTCAAATTCATCGTACTCCACAAAACCATCTCTATTAGAATCCGCGACGGATATCATTGTTCCAATGACATCTTCCTCTCCATCAGTGCTCGAGAAACCGCTGTAGAACATCTGCAGATCATTGTAACTTATCTTTCCATCGCGATCCACATCAAGAGCCTCGAAAGCCGGTCTGAGCTCCGATCTTGGGTCGGTTTCCTGGCGAAGGGTTCTAGAGGAAGGGCACATTGTGGAAGCTTATGCTGGGTAGTAAAGCTTTGTAGGGTAGTGTATCAAACTCTGTACCTTGTGAACAAAATGAAGCAGGGGGGTTCTTATTTATAGGTTCGACGCCAGGAAAATTTGTGGGTCAGTGTCTTATGAACCGCGGTCTGGTCGACAATAATTGAGTACTGGGGTTCAGAGACACGTGAAGCTTTACTACGTATGTCATGACATCATACGGCCAGGCGGTTTGTCGTCTGCTGTTGAATTCCTGGAAGATAGGAATATAAAATTATACTAGAATCTAGTCTCGGAATAGGAAAATTGATTTTTGGTTACTTGGAATGTAGGGAATTGTCTTATATTAAAATGAATATTCGGATCAATCATGCTATTGTATAAATGTTCCTGCCAATTTTGAAAAATATGAAAGTCTACTCCTAGAACATTTTGATTAGTTGTAGAATATGGAATACATGTGATGCCTGATATTCCTAGTAATTTCCTTCCTTTCTGAAAAAACCAAATAGCAGAATTTTCTTGGATCATTTTGAAATGAATTTTTTCATGAGTTGATTCCCATCTAAGGGACCCATAAAATTTGGTGTGTTACCTAATCATCATAAATTAGTGAGCGTAATGAATGGGTACGTTCATTAGGCATTTAGGTTTTGTCTCCTTTTCCATAGGTGATGCTATGCTGGCCAATTATAAGTAGGTTTCCATAGGAAGAATCACATCATGTAGAAGTATAAATAAATCAGTAAGAGGCTAAGAACTTAAAAATAGAAAGGCTTCCGCAAAGTAAAACTAGGGTTTCATTTTAAGTTAGTCACGATAGTGAGGAGAGAGAGAGGAAAAGTGAATATAAAATTTTAAAATAAAATTTTAATGATATTAACTCATCATTTCTCAGTATAATGATGTTCATCAATAACATATTATATAGATTAATAAAATAATATATAAATACTAATAAAATTTCAATATCTAAAAACATAAGTAATACTTTTTAAAAAGCTAAATAGTATCGTTAATACATATATACCATTTATCTATCTTGTGACGTATATAATAATACTATTAAATCTTTTTAAACCGAGTTTGTAAGAGAGAGCAAATGGTGTGTTTTGTATAGGGGCTTAGACTTGAGATAGTGGGCCCAAGATAGAGTTAGGCTTGTTTTACACAATTTTCTTTATATAATTTTTACCTTGCCTTTGTATGTCTTGGTTTTCCATGTTTTGTATAACTTTATATAATGAGATGTTGAGGATAAATATGAGGCTTTTTAAAATAAAAAATCATTTACATAACTTTAATGAAAGAGAATTGTTTTTGGGCATTTCTTTCTATCGTTTTCAAATTTTGTCGGTAGATATTGATATAATTTGTTTCATCATGTGATACTTGCAAAACAAAGAAATAGGGCCATGAGGGTGACATGGGAGGTAAATTTGTACAAAGAGCCAAATCAATCCTGAACCACTAGTTCGCGGGCTTGTTCTATGGTGAACCATCACCAATTCGTGTACTGGTAGTTCACTAGTTGGTTCGTGATCTTTGAACCATTTTTTTTTTCCTTTCCTCCTTTACCAAAGCATACATTTTATACAAACAAAATTTAAAATATAGAAAAGTTTCTTACAATATAAAGAACTAATTTGATTGAGTAAAGTAAAATGATCGGAGGGAAAATATTTTTTAGCATATTTTACAGTTGCTCGGAAGTTGCTTACGTATTCGCCAATTAGAATCAGACCGCTATAGTTCGGTTTAGATATTTAGAAATATTTTAGTTTGTTAGTTAATTTTATGTTTTACAAAAAGAATCCAAGTATACGTGACTTTTTGATTTAATTTTTTTTAAGAATAATAATTTCACTTAGTCATAATTTAAAAAACCCTAAGGCTAGATCATTGCTTTTAAGAAGACCATGCCATTCAATTTTTTTTTTTTAATAGTTGGGAAAAAAATTTATATGATAAAACTTTTTTGGAAAGGGAAAAAAGAAAATTTACTATATCTCTTCTTAAGATGGCTGTTCATGTTAGTAGAACCCATGGCTGAGCTTGGGCTTCCATTGGATTAGTTCTAATTGTTGAAATAACCATTCTTCTCGTTTGATGTCTCGCATGGTTCTTGCCTTCTACAGGTTGCCTTATACTAATTTTCTATGCAAGCACTTACCTCAACGTTAACAACAGATAGGGAGGCTCGCCGTTTGTCGAAGATGAAGCCTGCTGTACTCAATGCTTACTCAATGGCATCATTAAAGTTGGAGTAGTGAGTAATTCACAGAAGGTATGAGATAGGAATAGGTAGTTTCTCGTGTGCCTCTACCACCACTCTAAAATACCGAAGTCCTTAATGGAGATATTCTTAGAAAATTTGAAATTCATATTGGTGTAACACTGCATCTTAGATATTGGACCACCAAACTGTTGTCTCTTCAATTTTTACGCTAATAACTATTCACCCATAAATGAATAATGCTGTTCTTTAGTGGATGGCGAATAAGAGATTGATAAGTGGCTACCATATTGACTTTGGTAGTGGTTAAGTATCTCCTTTATGTTAGTCGTTGTTGCCAACACTTCTTGCTGTACTTCCAAACTGTATATGTCTTGGGAATTTGTTAGATCTTCAATATAATAGTAATAAGTTTTCAAATATATTAGTAACACTTCTGCTTTACAACGATTATTTAGAATAGTTGTTATAAAATAAATATGATGAATATCTTTATAATAAGATAATCACTTTAACGCCATATCATATATGCATGCATGCAGGTTTGGGTCTTCATGGGCCTGAAGTAGTATGCTAAGTATACCGATGGCTGACATAATAAACAAGTGTACATTGAGTCTGTAAACTTGCAAGAAAGTTTTAATAGCATAATGAAAAACTTTTAAAACTTTCAATAACAAGATACATATATCCCAATTGCTGGGGAGAATGTTAACTTCTTGCATATTGTACATTGCGAAATCACACACTAGTTCATTGTAAGGAACTGTGTTATGAAAAAAATTTGTAAGTTGAGTTTTAGCGATGTTATACATTTATCTTAAATTTTAGGGGCCTTTTCCTATACTCTATGCAGAAGTTCCTTCACTTTTTGTTAAGGGATTACTTCTCTATTATTGTCTTGAAAATGTTTTTGATAGGAGCTATATTGTCCTGTAAAGTTATAATGCCATCCTTGACACACAAGTTAAGAATATAACGTGCACAACGTATGTAGAAAACCCCTTCTCCCTCAAATACTAGTTGACAGTAATTTTGTAGATTAGATATTGAGATTGTATTGGCACTTACATTATCAAAACTAATAGAAAAAATTTTCTTCACTATTCCATACTCATTTAAGATTTCATAGATGTTTTAAATTGTAGAGTATTTGTTACATACCTTTAAAGTCAATAGTCATTTATTAAGTTGATAATTATCTTCTACCAAGTGAACAGTAACACTTGTATAAGAATTATTACAAAAACGATATGTCTATATGTCTATATGGACACATCCGTATTGAGTGAAGCGAATTTACCTGCGAGCTCTCTTTTACCTTTGTAGTAGAGATCCTATGTGACTCAAGTTAACGTGCTATGGCTAAGATATTGCGAGTTGGGGTTAAACATCTCTCACTCGTATCGATTTTGCCACTTTAATGTACCTACGTTAAATGATAGGTGCATGTTTGTCAAGTATTGTACTAGGTTATACTTGTGCCTTTTTTAATCATACCTCATCAACAATTGACTAAATGAATCACCGCCTCGGGCAATCTGTTACTACATACTATCTATTCCCACCTCCTCGAGATGCTTCGACTTCAAGTACTTGTTGAAGTTACCGTATCCTTCTCCTATTTTTCTAGAGTAATTTGCATTGTAGTAGTTGCAGAATATTCTCAAGTTCCTCCTTTCTTTGTATCTTTATGGAAATGCATAGTAAAAATATTAGATTTATGAAGTTTAGGGGCTCACTTGAGCTTGAAGGTCTCAAACTACCAAGCCCATGCTGTCCCATATGTTACTCCTCTGTTTTGGGAATAAATTTTATTTTGTCCTCCTCATCCTTAAACATGCTTGTAGGGCAACTCATCCGTAGGGGTACAAATCCAGCGGGCTGTATAGGGACACTCATGCGAGGAGGCTCAAATTTAGTAAGACGTTCATAGATAGTCATGCATTAAGGTTCGAACTTGAGAGGTGGTATGCCTTGATAACTGATGTGATGAGATTTAACCTTAAAGCTAGGAGGTGGTGTAACTTGTTCTTCAACGTTCTCAACCACATCACATGCCCTCTGCTCATTAAGGTTATACTCATAATTTGAGTATACCTGAACATCGTCGAACCATTGTGGCTTAACAACATTCTAGTTCCAGTGCTTATGATGTTGCCCTTGCCCTTACCTTCTCCACTAGATGAGGAACCATGCTTCTTACAAGAGAAAGTACGATGTAAGAATCTTTCCATGGATGTAAATTTTTTTTCCCTTATTTACTATATAACAAAGGTTTATGAATGAAGGATGGGAATAATATGTAAAACAACATAAAACGGAAATAATGTCATGGGTAAGTGTATGTGAATGTTATTTGTTAATACAAATGGTTTAGTGAAGTGGAATGAAGAATTATACTCGGATCTTGGTGTTAACTGAAAAAGTTTTTCTCTCACGATATTTCATAATTGAAAAAATGTAAAGGTAGAATGATTGGAGTTGGAACGTTTCAATGAAATTGTGAGGGAGTAATAATTGTTGCACCCTTTAATTTATAAGGAATAAAGAAGGTCTAAACATATCGTTTAAATTTTCAAAATTTAAATTTGAATCATTCTTGCTGTCGCAATTTTTGAATTCTGCAAGATTTCCTTCACTTGTATGTGTCGAAAGTTAAACATCTATAAGGGAGAAAATTTTTTGTAGACCAAAAGAGAAAGTAAAAGGAAGAGAAGGTAGGGGGTGGGGGACTGAAATGGGAAAAGGGAAAGGGTTAGGGGGTGGGGGGGAAGGGTAAGGGGGTTTCATCTCGGTCCTTTTTTCTTTTCTTTTTATTTAATAGGCCTTGAACTGCTGGGTAGTGTAAGCCCCGCAACCAGCTACTTGGGTTTCGATCGGTTGAAGGATCCGATCGAGCCTAAATTATAAAGTAAAGCTAGAAAAATTAGTAAAAATAATCCCGTGAGTTTGAATTTAGGAAAATAAGTAATAACATAAAAGAATATAAAATTTTCAAATTTTAAGTATATTACTCATTATTTATCGAAAATACGAAAAACGCATTCCGATAATTAACGAATTATTAGAGATAAATTATATGTATATTAAAAATCATAAAATAACCTAAATAGTATTTAGTAATATTTATTTGTACTATATATAAATTTACATGTAGGTAAAAATACGCATAATTACTTAAAATACGCGAAATGTGCTAAAATAATACTAAATAATTAAAGAAAATTCATAATTAATTAAGAAAAAATAAATAAATATCATAAAAAAAGGAATGATCCAAATTTGGGTTGTGGCAGTTGGGGAAAATAAGAAAAAAATTAGCCAATTAAATTATAACAATACAAAAGGCAAATTGGAAGAAGATAAAGGAATTGTCTAATCAAATTAATGCACAATAATTCCCCATGATCTCTATAAATACTCCAAATTTTTCAGAAACTCATTTTGGATGTCAAGAAGCTTAGAAAATTAAAGAGAGGCGAAATTGAGAGTAAATTAGGGTTTTACAAAAATTTAGTAAAAATCTGTGTAGTTGAGGCTTCAAAGGAAAACCTAAACTTGACGAGCAACTGGGAGTGGACAGCCACCACCACCACACGATGGTGGCAGTTCCCAGGTGGGTCGATACACTCATGGCCATCGACAATGGCTGGAGCCACCCATACTGGTGAGTTTAATTTCAAGTCCGATTTTGTGTAATTTTATAAGAATAGTAAATATTCTTAGAAAATTATGAATTTTATTATTTTAAAATATTTTAGTATCTAGTTTTTAGGAAAAATATTATTTTGATGAAAATATGTCCCATGATATATGATTTTTAAGAAATCATGCAAAATAGAACATATTTTAATTTAGAAATAAATGATCTTAGGAGTATAGTTTTGAGCTCAAAATTTTTGTATAGACTACTTAGGTGATATAGAATAATGCTACGAAGCCCTTTTTCAAAAATTTTAGATAATTTTTAGGCTTTAAAATGAGGCATAAAATGGGTAATTTATGGTTAATTAAATAATTAAATGGGTAACTGCTGATTTGATGTACAATTGTATGTTATAGGATGTTGAAATCTGATAAAGTATGATACTTATAGCATTTAAGGTGTTAGATGTAATTATTAGAGTAATTATGTAGTAAATAAGTAATAAGGAAAAATAGTACATTTTAAGTTAATTTGGTAATTTAGGGTAATTAGATTCAAAATTTGATTTGGGATGAATTTAGATATTTGGAATGTTATTTGATGTTGAGAGATGATATTTGAAGTGATGGGAATATTAGATGTGTACATTTTGTATACATTAAGTGATAATGTGTAATATGTAATTATGAGAAATTAATAATTAGGAAAATATTGGTTAGAGTTGATATTATGATAATAATAGGAATATACAATAAATTTAATAGGAAATTTAAATTAGGGTAATTATATGAAAAATGTAAGATTTTCTCATAACAGGAGTGAATTTGGTAATTAAATTTGGATTTGGGTGTACTGCATGGATTGGAACACTAGTTAGAGACTAAAAATGATATTCAGGATATTTGAAGATAATGCGATTAATTTCACATTATGGGTCGAAATGATTTCTTAAGGTGTACCTATAAATCTCTAATAAAAAACTGAGTCAAAAACCTAATTTAAAAATCGATGCGAAAACCGAAATAAAACTTAACACGATTCAAGAAGATTCAAGAAGAATTGTAAAAGATTTAAGACTTAGATAATTAGGTATATTAAACCCTAAACAAAAGATAATAATAAGCGTTATAGGATAAAACCAACCTATAATAGTTATATGAAAAATTGAAACCATGTTTATGTTATAGGGATGATTAGTGATGACATGAGTGAGTCGGACCTTGAGTGAGTGAGCGAGAAGTCGATGCAAGTTGAGATTAGTACAGTGTTGTATTTTGGAGGCTGAGGTTAAGGCGAACCTAATAAGGTCGAAATAGGGCCAGAGGAGGCCGAGACCAAGGTTAGCTTGAGGAGGCCGAGGTGGGGAAGCTCCTAAGATGTATGGCTAGTGTCCTATCGACAAGATTGCCCGATGTAGTTGAATTGGTGGCATTCCAATTGACAATGCTTGAAGAAGCGAAAGGGGAGTTCCTTAAATGTATAGATTAGAGACTTATTGATGAGATTACCCGGAGTGGTTGAGTTGGTGGCGTTCCAACTAACAATGCTTGAAGAGGCAAGAAGGGAGTTCCTTAGACGTATGGATTAGTGTTCCATCCATGAGGTTATTCGATGTGGTTGTTGATAAGGTTCTAACTAACGATGCTTGAAGAGGTAAGAGGGGAGTTTTTTAGATGTATAGACTAATGTCCTATCAATAAGGTTACTCGATGTGGTTGAGTTAGTAGGGTTCTAACTAACGATGCCTGAAGAGGCAAGATGGAAGTTCCTTAGATGTATAGACTGGTATCTTATCAATGAAGTTACTCAATGTGGTCAAGTTGGTGGAGTTCCAATTGACAATGCTAGAAGAAGCAAGAGGTGAGTTCCTCGGATGTACGGACTAGTGTCTTATCAACGAGGTTACCTAATATGGTCTAGTTGGTGGGATTCTAACTGACGATGCCTGAAGAGGCAAAAGGGGAGTTCCTTGGATCTACGGACTAGTGTCATATCCATGAGGTTACCTAATGTGGTTAAGTTGGTGGCGTTCCTCAGATGTATGGATTAGTGTCCTATCGATAGGGTTACTTGATGTGGTTGAGTTGGTGGCATTCTAATTGATGATGCTTGAAGAGGCAAGAGGAGAGTTTCTCATTGATTGTGTATTTGTATCATGAAAGTTTTCAAGAGGTAGAGGAAGGATTTTTTTTTTTCATCAAAAAATATGGGCATGATAATTGCATTTGTTGTTACTACACGATGCCATAAGGAAATTGCCATGTAGATTTCCATCTAAATTCGAAGGATAAGTAAAAAAGCTGAGAATATAAGAAGAACAATCTAGGAATGTTGTCATTAATTGGTAGATTTCAATCCTACAGATGGTGCCAAATATTTGTTCCATCGTGTAGCACCTGCAAGACAAAGAAAAAGGGCTATAGGAGTGAAACCGAAGGGTGTTCTAGCATAGGTACTCCAATGTCTAATCAACATAACAATTATGAGTGAAAATCTTGAGGAGTTTAAGAGAGAAGAGAGAGAGAGGGAGAAAGCCGCATACTTAGAGGTCTCATTTTTTATTTATAGTGGATAAGGTTAAGTTATATGTAAATTGGGATATTAGAGTTAAGTTTTCATTATGAACTTATCGGTTTGCGTTTGGGCAATCTATGTTAAAAAAGGCCTATTGATACTTTCCTTCCTTCTTTTTTTCCCCATCTTTTTTTGCTCAAACATGCAATCTATATGCCTAAGTTAAATATCTAACTAATGGCTTTTAAAAAGATGGAAATACAAATATGTAAAGTATTAAAATCCAAAATATAGATAAGTAAAAAGGGATAGGAAAACAAGTATGTATTTTATATTAATCCAAATGAAACATTTTATATCTCTAATATTGATGGCACATTTCATGAAAAAGCAAGTACATCAAAAGGTGTACAAATTTGCTTTCTTTTTTTTTTTTTTTTCAATTAACGGATGTCTACGTTTTCCCATTTACATTTATATTTGTAAATCAAATGTGCTAGACGAGATGTCACCCTAAGCCCGAATAATCTTGCTCTTTACTTACACAATGTACTTACCTCATAAAAAGAATTTTATATCATAAGGTTTAGCCAAACAAATATTAGGTTGTTCAGCAGAAAATTGGACGTCATCTGCATAAAAAAACAGATTATTTGTGGAAGTTCCATACACATACAAGCAAGTATGCATCATTCCCATGTAGATTATTATTATGAAATCGGGCTACTTGTTCATTGAGAATGAAATTCAATGTATATTTGTCCATGTAATTAATCAGTTGTTCATACAACTTTTCAATCAAGTACTAATTTTCAATAAAAAGATCATAAAAACACATCTTCCCCCATCTTTATGATTCAAAACATTCCAGCCTAACTTTAGGAAAATATTGTATTCTTTTGCTTAAAAAAAAAAATAAAAAGCAAACCCTAAAGCCGAAATACAAGAATAGTTCAAACTAATATATATATATATACACACACTAAAGCAGGTTGGGCTTACGGTCCAAGTAGCCCGACGGTATTAACGCAACTCAGCCAACCTTGGGCTTAAAAGACCCCAAAACAATACCCTTCGAGGGCATTTTAGTCCACTCGGTCATAAACCCTAATTCTCCATCGAGACTATATAAACACTTCATCTTCTCTGCCCATTCAAACCCTCAAATCTCGTCTGACGAAAGAGAAGAGAAGCCCCTAAACCTCTGCTTGCAGGAATGACCAGTATGAGTTTCTATTCTACTATTTCATCGGTGGTTGTCTTACAAACACAATTCTGTTGATTAAATGCTGCTGCTACTGCCTCTTCAGAGACCCTTCAATTGAATTCGAATGATTTTTAGGGTTTCAGATAATGTTCATTTTATCTACGAGGCATATATTGGTGCAGGAAAGTTGAGTCACTTCGTTTTAGATTTAAAATTTTCAAGCGCAGTGAATAAGATCCTGCTAAATATACTCAATTTTCCTGGATTATTTTCAAAATTTGATCTTGACCATAAAAATCCAATCTTCTATTTACTATTTATTTCTTTGGAAATTTTTAGTAGTTTGGTAATCATGTGATTAGGGTTCCTATGATGGCATGAAGTCTTTGAGACCTGACCTGTCTAATTGTGATGACAATTATAAGCATTTACGCTGAGGACCCATTTTCATTTTCTTCTAAACTTGGGTTTTTAAATTTTTAAATCTCAAATTTTGTTGTATGTTTTAGTTATTGAAAGTTGAGATGTAGATGATGAACATGCACTGGGCTCTGAGCAGTCGAGTAAAGCTGCTAAAATTGACGTACATTTGCAGCCTAGAAAGCTATGACTGATACTTGGTATACAGTGTTGAGCTATGGGTGTGTTATAGATGATTTTGAACTTGGTTATATCATACCATACTGTTGTCGTTTAGAATCTAAGAGCTTATGGGAAAGGGCAACCAAACCTTTGATTGCTGTGAATTAAATATTGATTACTTGCTTTAAAAAAAAATGAAGATATTCGAAATCTTATATTTGATTTTTCGACTGTTCTCTGGCATCCATTCGCAACTCTCCATCCTTTCAATATCTAAGTTCTTCACATCCTGATTTTTAGTCTTTTTGAAAAGACAAAAAGATTATGTTTTTAAAAAAATTTTATAGTCTGCTTTTTTAACTGGAGCGGTTCAATTAAAATGACAAGGACAATTCCTAATTAAAAAACCCTGATGACTGATCGAATTGGGGTACTGAAATCCCCCAGGATACAATCCAACAGTCGATTTGAGACACAGGTTCTGTAAAGTGCAGCAATGTAACGGATGGCTTTTAGGGCTTTTGTCACTTTTAGGGATTTTGGAGGGATATAATATGTTTTTGTGAATGGACGATGTTTAAATTAAAAATGACATTTACCAATTGGAAAGATCTAAGCGATACTTAAAATTCGATCTGGGGTATTAAATTTATAACCAATATGACTTATGATTTTTGTGAATAAAAAATGGAATTAATTAGAAAAATTAATATTACGCCCGGAATATCTAATAGTCTCGATCGCCTCAGTTGGATATTGATAAAAAAGATTAATGAAACAATTTAAGAGAATCTTTTAATAATAAATTGTGAGAAAATTTATTAAGACATTGAACAAATAATATTATTTAGATAAAAAAGTTACACTTAGTTCTTGAATATTGCCACTTTTTCTAGCTATCTAACTTATATTTATTTATTTTTATTTCAATTTTCAAAATTTCCAAAAGTTTGTAAAAAAAAAAAAAGTATTTTATTAGTGAATTGTTATTTTTCCTGTTAATAAATGATTTTTTTATAAACTTTTATAAAGTTTAAAGATTAAAATAGAATAAATAAAAAATTTAAGGACTCAATTAAGAAAAATGCAAAGTTAAGAGGTTAAAAGTGTAATTTTTCTTTTTTATTTTACCTTTTTTATCATTTGCTTATTTTTCTAGCAAAAAAAAACTATTATTATATGTAATATGTAATGTAATCGGTGGAAAAAAAAATATGGGTTATAATTTAATGAATCGGAACAAATAATCACTATATATATTTTTCGATTTAAAAATACATAATAATATACTAATTAATTTTACATTGTATTATCAAATTATATATGATAATTAATTATGATAATTATTGTTTATTTAATTTATTAATTAGAATAAGTATCAAACAAGTTATATAATGATTTGAGTTATGAGTGGGCTATGTTCGAATTCCTTCCTCATTAAATTTTTATAATATGTAATGTAATTGGTGGAAAAAAAAAACTATTATTATATGTAAATTGGGAAAATTATAAAATCAAATATGATTTGATTTTACTAAGAATATTAAATTGAATAATTGATTATTTGAAGTATTTTATTACCAAAATGGAAAAAGTACAACGAAAGCACCAAAATAACGTCTTGATTTAAGAGATAATAGTCTTTATTTTAATAATATCTTTCAATCAGTGTACAATACATAACAAGTGGGATCATATGGTTTCGCATGTCATATGCATCCCACATGGTCCCATTTATTCCATGTCTAAAAATAAGTAGACCAAATTATCCTTTTCTTTTCTAGTAGAATGAGACATTTGTCTAATTCTCCTCATACCCTCTTTCTTGGAAAAGATTCAATTGAATCTTGAAAGTTGCAATACTTTTAGGTCAAAGGCTATCATGCAAAAATTGAGCAAGAATGAAATATAATAGCTCAACCAAATATTCAGTATCATCAATAATCCATACCTCAGTTAACAACAAAATGCTTTTAAGTCCATTAGTACAGCCTCAATTGATGAGTTCCATCTATGTTATGGAATGGTTGAATCTATTGTTGATGGGGGTTTGGTTAACCCAACCTTATAGGTATGCAAATTGTATAATTGTGAATGTGGTAAAGCCACTTTTGTGGATTGGAAAAGTTAAACTAATGGTTCGTAGAAAATAGAAGAAAATATTAGTTTTAAGGTAACATTTGTTTACCATTTAAGTTGTATGGAATGGAGAAACTCTCTCTTAATCCATACATAAAATAGCATAGTGTTTAGTATAAATACGTATCTTTTCAATGAGTTTTACAATCTCAATTTTTAGAGAAAAAAATATGTTGTGTCTTCCAAAAGTATTTCTTATTTTAAATAGAAAGAATTGTAATCTACTATTTAAGAGAGAGTGCAAATGTTCTCTTCTTACGTTTAGAGAAAAGTTGTAATACTTTTCTTTTAAATAAAAATTTCTCATTTGTATTTTAATTGCTTGATTTTATTTCATAATTATGATACCTCACAGTGGTATTAGAGCCACGAGTTATCATAGGTTGTAGGTTATTATTTACGTTTCAGATACTATTCACAATGACATAAAAGAAAAGTGTTATAACCATGGTAGCAAAATTTGAGATTGAAAAGTTTAATGGGAATAATTTCTCATTATGGAAATTGAAGATGAAAGCAATTTTGAGGAAGGACAATTGCTTACCAACAATTGAAAGAAGACATGCAAATATAACTGATGATAAGTGGAAGAAGATAGATGACAATGCTGTTGTCAATTTGCATCTAGCAATGGAAAATGTAGTTTTGTCAAGTATTGTAGAGAAAAATATTGCAAGAGAGATCTGGGATGCACTCATTAAATTATATGAGGTCAAATCTCTTTAGATTATATGAGGTTAAATCTCTTTACAATAGAATATTCTTAAAGAGAAAACTCTATATTCTTCAAATGAGTGAAACAGCATTAATGACAAATCACATCAATAATCTAAATATGCTATTTGCTCAACTTACGATACCAGATTTCAAAATAGCAAAAAATGAACGTACAAAGCTTTTATTTCAAAGTTTACTGGATTCATATGATCAACTCATCATCAATATAACAAACAATAATATTGCTAACTTACTTTCTTTTGATGATGTTCCTAGAGTAATTCTTGAAGAAGAATCTAGGTGTAAAAGCAAAGAGATAGATTACAAAAATGTAAAGCAAGCAGAGACTTTAATGATGATGAGAGGTAGATCAATGGAATGTAGCTCTAGTGAGAGTCAAAATCATGGTAGATCAAAATCTCGAAATAAGAAAACTTCAAATGCCATTAGTGTAGTAAGAAAGGGCACTTAAAGAAAGATTGTTGGCACAATAAGAAAAATGTATAAAAAACTCCTCAAGCATTATCTACATCATAAGGATGCATTGCAAGTTTCTCAGATGATGGAGAAATCTAATATAGTAAAGTCGCAATTGTTTATAAAGGTAGAAGACAACTCACTTATGTTTGGATAATGGATTCGGGTGTAGCTTGGCGCATAACTTTATGCTAAGACTAGTTTTGCACTTATGAAGCTATCTTAGAAGGATTTGTGTTCATGAGAAATGATCGTGCCTTAGAGATTATAGGAGTTGGTATTGTCAAATTAAAAATTCGTGATGGTACCATCTATACAATAGAAGGGGTACGACATGTGAAGGGCTTAAAGAAGAATCTATTGTTTATTAGAGAATTAGATGACCTTTGGTGTAAGACCTACATTGAAAGAAGGATCTTGAAAGTTGTTAAAGGTATTCTTGTAGTTATGAAAGTAGAAACATTGCTAATCTGTACATGCTTTTAGGAGATATGTTGCAAGAGGCAGATGCATTAGTTGTAGTAGCTAGTCAAGAAGAGACATTGATGATGTGGCATCGCAAATTAGGCCATATGTCGGAATGAAGCTTAAAAGTCTTTACAGAATGTAATTGCTTACCTGGGCTAAAATTGGTAAACCTACCATTCTATGAGCACTATGTGATAAGCAAGCATTGTAGATTGAAGTTTAATAGATCGACTGCTAGAAGCAAAAACATATTGGATTTGATTCATTTTGATGTATGGGATTCAATAGAAATGTCCCTAAGAAGAGTAAAATATTTTGTTTTATTTATTGATGATTACTCCAGGAGATTACGAATGTACCTAATCAAGAAGAAATCTGATGTGTTTTCAATATTCAAGGAATTTAAAACACAAGTAGAGCTTGAAATTGGGAAAAGAATTAAGTGCTTGTGGACAGATAATGGAGGAGAGTATGTAGATGGTGATCTTTTAGCATTTTGTAAGCAAGAAGATATTAAGAGGCAATTTACAATTGCATATATATCTCAGTAGAATGGAATAGCAAAGCGGATGAACATAACTCTTCTTAAAATAACAAGAGTCATGTTGAGAACAACAAGTTTAGCTAAGTCTTTTTGGGCAAAAGCAATCAAAATAACTTGTTAAGTGATAAGTTAGTCACCATCAACTACAATTGGTTTCAAGATGCCAATGCAAATGTCAAAAGGAAAACTTGCAGATTATTCTTCTCTACATATGCTTAGATGTCCTGTGTATGTAATGTATAACTCTTAAGAAAGAACAAAGCTAGATCCAAAATCAAGGAAATGCATATTCTTAGGTTATGTTGACAATATTAAGGGGTATTTCCTGAAGGATCCTACTGCCTACAAGGTTGTTGTTACCAAAGATGTGATATTTGCAAAAAATGAACTGCAAAGTGAATAGAGAAATGAGAACACTACTAGAGAGATCACAACAATTCAGATAGACAGAAAATCTAGAGAAGATAATTTTCTTGTAGCAAAAAAAGAGCATAAAGAAGAAGAACCGGATGAGGTTAATGATATAGAAGTTTGTCGAACAACATAATAGATAAGAAAATCATCCTGGCACTTAAACTATGTTTTGGCAAGTCGTAATGCATATTGTCTTCTAATAGAAGAGGGAGAACCATCGACCTTTCAAGAGGCTTTGAGTAGTTTAAAAGCTTTGATGTGGATGACATGTTGGTAGTAATCCTAATAAAGATTAAGTATAGGAATTAAAGGCATAATTGGCCAAGGAGTTTGGTATGAAGGACTTAGGATCAACAAACAAGATTTTAGGGATGCAAATTCAACAAGATAGAAAAGATAAGAAGATTTGGCTTTCTCAAAAGAACTATTTAAGAAAAGTCTTATGACGTTTTAATATGCAACATTGTAAGCCAATCTCTACCCCACTTCTTGTCAATTTATAAATTATCCTCATGTATGTATCTTATCAATGATGTGGAAATGTCTCAAGTACTATATGCATTAGTAATGGAAAGCTTAATATATGCAATGATTTACACAAAATTGGATATTGCTCAAGCAATTGGAATGATCAATCGTTTCATGGCAGATCCCAGTAGACAACATTGAAGAGCTATTAAGAGGATCTTAATATATATTAAAGGAACCTTAGAAGTTGCACTATGTTATGGAGGATTAGAGCTAATTGTTAGAGGATTTGTTGATTTGGATTTTGCAAGTGATCTTGATAAAAGAAAGCCTATTACAGGCTATGTATTTACACTTAAAGGAGGAGTTGTAAGCTGGTTATCCAAATTACAAACCGTCATAGCTTTATCTACTACATAAGCTGAATATATGGAAACTATACAAGCACGTAAGGAAGCAATTTGGATTCAAAGGTTAATGGAAGAACTTAGGTTTAGACAATAGAAGATTTCTGTATATTGTGATAGTCAAAGTACCTTACACATTGCAAGGAATCCAGCCTTTTGCTTAAGGACCAAGCATATAAGAGTTCAATATGACTTTATTAGAGAAGCAGTAGAAAAAGGAAATGTGGATATGTAGAAAATTCATCGTAAAGAGAACCTAGCAAATGCCATGATGAAGCCAATCAACATTGACAAGTTTATATGGTATTGATCCTTGTATGGTATATTAGAAACTTAACCAGCAAGAAATTGACAAAATAAGAAAGGTTTTGAAAGCTTACCAAAAGTGACTTTAAGTGGGAGATTATGAATGTGGCAAAGGCACTTTTGTGACGTGGGAAAATCAAACCAATAATGCCTAGAAAATAGAAGAAAACATTAGTTTTAAAGTAATATTTGTTTACTATGAGCTCCTAAAATCCTAAATAAGACAACCGTAGCCGGATTTAGGGCTTATAGGAAAAACTTATTCGATTGAGCCAAAACTTTATAATTAGAATAGAAAAGTTAGTTGAAGTGACCATTGTGAAGTTATATTGTAAAAATAATAACTCAAAATCCCAATTTCATCCTTAGAAGTGTAGTTAGTTAATATAGTGTAAAACTCGTCGAAACCCATAAAACTCGTCGGAACCCTTAATATAGCATAATATACTATTAGAAGTCTTATGATAGGGAGTCTTTCTTTTTCCCAACTTAGAATACATATCACTTACTTTCTCAGATAAATTCATATCTTAATCCTAAATAGAAAAGAGTTTATCTTTGGTATTTGTTTTGGTCTTTGTCCATTTCTTCCTATCTCTTCATATATTATTCTTCATGCTACGCTAGTAATACCTTCCTTAAGTTTATCTCATACTTTATTGCACTATTAACCCCTTGAAACTCTTTCATCCTATGTCTTGTTATGATCTAGCTTTTATCTTTTTAGTTAAAGTTATGTGTATCTCCTTCCATTGCTCATTAATCCTAAATGTCTTCATTTTAGCTTAATTTAGGTTTTTTAATCATTAATTTAAATAAGTTTGTTTTGTTTCATCCTAAATATCGAGTTATCTTGACGAATTCAAGATGGTTAATGATTTCCTAAAATCAAAGCTCCTGATGTTACTCTTTATTGTATTCTCCTCAAGCCATGCTCTTCAATCAATAAATATTGTAATAACATCCTTGTTGCTTGGATATTTACTTCAATTTTCCACTATTTAACTTG
This sequence comes from Lumnitzera littorea, assembly GCA_024138015.1. NCBI lineage: Eukaryota > Viridiplantae > Streptophyta > Magnoliopsida > Myrtales > Combretaceae > Lumnitzera > Lumnitzera littorea. Next base: position 15,815,930 of record JAMXBB010000004.1, read on the forward strand.
TGGTATATCTATCATCCCTAGGGTTAATGCTTAGTCATTCCTTGAGCCTAAAAGTACTTAGAAATAAATTTACATTCTCTAGTTATTTCCCTAGGTTTCTAGCTACTTTATCAATATCCCACTTTCAAATATGATAGTTTACTCTATACTTTATCACATATGATTCACAAGTAGTATACAGTTTTATCTCAATTAATTCTTTTGAGTAAAATTCTCCTGTTTTGCAAATAAAAATTCCACCATACCTATCCCATTCATTTCACCTCTTTCTTTGCATAACATCTTTGGTTAATATGTCTTTTTGTAGAAGTACTATTGATGTGATAACTCTTGTATATTACTTATTCATATATTTCAACAATATAACTCAACATAAATTGTAAATTTTTGAACTATTCTCTAAGTGATTACTCCTTATTAAATTAGAGTCATGTAATCCTTAACAATATATCTTCTATTAATGTTTTAGTGTTCACAAATCGTTCTTACTAATCACATCCTATCTATATATACAGTGATAGGAATATCTTTTGTGATTCCCAAGTTCTTATCTATAGGAAACTATAGTAGATCAACACTTGTATATAACATGTTACTTGTATTCATCTTTGTAATATAGCATTATCTTCAATCTTGCAGTTTCATAATGTTCCTTAAATAAAAAATTCATGCGAAAAGGTCATCTATAAGACATCATGTTTATATACCAATTTTTGGTAGTTGACAAGCTTAAGTTGATCTCCACGTACATTTCAAACTTACAGTCCATTTAATGTCATTTAAGATCATACATTTCCTATCTTCATAGCTTTCAGATTTTAATTTCAGAACCCAAAAGTATATATCAGAATGTTATCTTTATATTAAGAACAGACTTACATTAAGAACAAATTTTAATTTCTAATCCCTCTGAACATACTTCTCATCGATCATTGTTAATCCTCCCTGAGCTTCTGAAATTATACATCCTTCAATTTCACCCATAGTACAATTGTTTAATAGATAATGACTCTATAATTCTTAACAACTCATAAATCTCTATGTGTAATATAACAAGAGTATGAGGATTGATTTTTTTAAACTTAATAATTGCATTCTAAATATGAAATATATTCATAAGAACTAAACTTATTTTTACCAACTAAGATTCACTAATCGCTCCTATGTTATCTATAACATTACCATTTCGATCACTCCCAACAATAACATTAGAAATTATATCATTGAAACCATTACAAATGTGACCTCCTTAATTATCAAATATCATTTTCCCTACAACAACAATAGTAATACGAATTTCCATTCATCCTTTAGTACTCCCATTCATCCAATTTTTACAAGACAATTCATTTGGTTCATATACACACTTTGATAGGAATCAGGCTACTAGGCCTCTGATCTGTAGTCAAGCTCGAGGATTGGAGGAGTTGGTAAGGCAAATTCTTTTGCTCTAGCTAACTCTTGCCGAAGCCGAGTATCTCTTTGCTAAGCTACTCTACATGCTGAGCCGAATGACTGCCCATCTTTTGGAAGTTGTTTTCTGAATGGTAGATTGTCAAAACAACAGCCAAAAACATGTATGTTTACTCGGTCACGTTCGAGTTGACCAATTGCTCAGAATCACCCTTACTGAGAGACCAAGAGAGAGCCTCGGATTCATCCTTAGCACTCCTGCTCGAATAAGCAATCTGATCGTACTCTTTTACTTATATTCTCCAATGGCATCACTAATGTATCTATGTCAAGTGTATGGGAACACATGTAGGAACTGGCACACTAATTATTACTTTTCTTAAATATTTATTTTTATCCTCTTGTATTCTTATACATTACTTCTTTAGGACAATACCATTTTTTGTCTTTTCCTTTTTAGACAAGTTGCCCTAACTTTTGAGTATAAATACTCTTTATACTTGTAGCCGTGAGAATCAAATTACCATTAATACACTGAATATTCCTCTTCTCGTAAACACCGATTGTTTACTTTTATTTCACTTTTATCTTAACTCTTAAGTAAGGCTAGGTAGTGAGTAACCTTACCTAATCAATTTGTGCGTCATATCGAGTCGTACTGTAAGTTTTCGGAAGTTTCATTTATACATCATATCCTTTAGAGTTGTTTGTAGGTTTTTACTTACTTTTTATTCACTTTTCCATTCTTTTACATATTCCCCACTATCTTCTTTAAGCTTTCAGCAAGCTTAGACCTATTCAGTGACTGGCTTTATATGTTCTTGGTCACGGTTTGCATCACACTCCATATAATTTAACTAGAACTTAAAACAATACTAAATCATTCCAACTCAGAACAATTCCAACAGTTAACTCTTATAATTTGTAGGCTCTTCACCATCCTTTACTATCTCCATACATAAATAAATCAATAGTTATAAATTCAAAAGTAAGTATAACAATAGTTAGACTAATACTACTAATTATGTATTATAGATATATTATTTTATACATGTATAACTTTCACATAACCTTACTAGTTTAAGTCTTTTACGTCTTGCTTACATTTCCCACTCTCAATGTACCTAAAGTGTTCCATTTATTTTAGCTATACTATCCTAGAGTTAGTTCAGACGAGTCGCTCTCTAAATAGATTGTCGAGGACCATGCTTTGATACCACCTTAGAACTATCACGCCTTAAACCAGTGAGTTGTAATAGCTCTGCCATGTAAACTAACCTAAGTTAAAAGCTAGCTCTTTTAGATGCCAATATAAGTATAGCTTACATCAGGCCTTTACCACTTTACTGTTTTGAGTCGTCCAATTTAATATCGGTTTAGTATCAATCTGTAGTGCAGATTTCTAAAATAACTTTTGAAAGAAACTTTGCGGTATAAAAGTTTGGGGGGGTGGGGGGGTGAGGGGTGGGGGAAACAAGTTTTATAAAAAATTTAAAAAAAATACGAGAAGGGTTTGTAATAGTCCACAGGTTTACAAAACATTATATCGATAAATACAAATGAAAACTAGAAGGCTACTAATAGAGACTCTATTAGTTTCTGTATGAGTTGATAAATTTGATAAGTAATTAAGAACATCACCCATTAGTCTTAAATCTTACTCCCTAACCTCGGTCTTTAGTCATTTTGAGACTTGTCCCTAACCCTGTTCTTTAGTCTTTTTGAGACTTGGTGTAATTCTGGTGATTCTACTGGGAAACCTACAAAACAACTATAAGGAAGTGAGCGATAACTTGCTCAGTAAATGGGATGGAGACAATAGCACATATTAATCATCAAGTAGCCAAGGTTTTAAGTAATGTTAATTAGATACTATGCAGGTTCAAATATAAGACATCTCATAACGTTGATCGATTGTCATGAGATCAAAAAAATTACGCCCGCTCTAGTCTAGGTTTTGAGAAGTTTCATGTTACGCACTTTGTAGATCGAACTATGGTTCTCGACCTTACCATGATTTTTTCTCTTATTACTTAGTTTGATTAAGGGTAGGGAAAGGACCATTTATGCTATTCTTATTGAAAGATCCAAGTTTGGGCTGAGAATCCTAATCGTTTCCCCTAATGAGTTGTGATGTAAGTCGGGTTAGTATTTAGGTCGAGTTTGTGTTAAATTGCTTTTGGGGTGATTAAGCAATTTCATATAACCCATAGCAGGTAATACCATAAAATAACTAATACATACAATTCAGCACTCCATAATAGCAGTACAATATTCAAACACATGCGCTGCACACACCTAGGCTAATAACTTACAATCACAAGTAAGATACATACTAAGGTCTCTTAGTATTTTTAAGCAATACTCCTAAGTACGGTGAAGTGCTGATCCTATTTACTTAGAACTCAATCGCTTGCTAACTCGATCATTTACTTGTCCTTGTAGGTGATGCTTTGATGTTCATCTTGATGTAGTACTTTATTCTTCTAAGCTATCTCTTAAGTTAAGATACCCTTGAAATATTTACCAAAAAAGCTTCTAAGACATCTTCTACACTACATAGACATTGATATTCATTATAGATTTATCTTCTATGTCAATCTCTGAGGTTAGTAAATACTTATTCAACAAACATCCTTTGAGCTACTTTTTGAGCTAGATCAACCTTGCAATTCTTAAACTAGAAACTTTTGTGTTATCCTTTAAGCCATATCATGGTTAAGGTTTTAACAGGATTATTTTTTGAGATATCATATGAGCTCAATCAGTTTTATAATTTCTAGGAATCTTTCCTTTGAAACCCACAACATTAGAGTTTCAGCAAATACTCCCTTTGACTTAGACCCTGAGCCTTCCTGACTATACTTCTCTTCGAGTTTTTGTCTTTGACTAAACTTTTGAGTGATTATTGAGTAAAACATTTGCCTCTTAACTTCCTCTGAGATACCCTATGACTCTATTATTTATAAGGTTTTTAAGAACATAATCCTCTAACTAAGCTTTTGAATCCCCTGTTTTGGTACAGTTCATTCGTAAGTTTTGTTTCTAACTCACCCTTTAAGTATTAATCTAGTGCAAAATCATTCATAGAATCATTTGAGCTATCCTCTGTCCTTAACCAACTTTCTACAATCAATTGATTTGTTCATTTCTACCTTAAACCCCAATATAAGTAATCGAAGTAACACTTGAACCAATATTACTGAGCTTCATCACATCCCAACTTCCTTAAGTAATACAACATCATTGACCATTTCTTTAAATTTACATAATACTAACTACACATTTTAAGGCACGTACTTGATTTTGGTAATTTTACTCAATAGATTCTCTTCCAACAGCACTTATACACCACAATATACATCAATAACTAGTTAAGCTCAAAATCCAAGTGAGATTCTTAGGATAAAGGCACTAATTTGTTTCCAAAAATACTATTTTAATAATAATTTAAGGCTAAAAATTCATAAAAATTATAGAAAATGATTTTGTTAAAAACATCTTCATAGCATTTTAGTATAAATATAGGGAAGTCTATATAAAATTTTTGGGATCAAAACTATTCAGTAGACGTATTTATTTCGACATAAAAAATTGTTCGGTTTCGTTGATTTCTTAAGCACGTATACTGTAGCTACGAAATTTATATAAAATAATATTTTTCCTACATTCTACATATGAAAATAGTTAGGAATAATTTTTTATAAAATTTTCTGGAAAATTTTTATATTTTTACAAAATTGAATTAAATTAAGATCTCACCAAAATTAGAAGCTCTAGCCACCACCACTATTGTCGACAAAGCTAGGCGCTAGCCTTTCCCTTAGGTAGTGCTCTTGATTTGCTTCCAGTTCCTGTTCATGCATTTAATCTCCACTATGCTCAAATTGAGTATCGATTTTCCAATTTTTGCATGATTTTCGTTTTTGATTAATTTCACTCACTCTAATTTTTACCAAATCCTCACTTACTTAATTGAAATGTTAGAGAGTGTTTTTAGATTTGTCAAGACCATTTGGAGTTGTAAAAATGATTTTTCTTTCTCTTCTATGCAAAATCCAGTCTTTTATATCATTCTTTAAGTGTCACTTTGATTTTTCAAGCATCTACACCTGTCCTTGGACCTTCCATGCCATTGTTATACTCCTTCTAGCTATTCTTTATGTTTTTTTTCATTTTCTTTTACTTATTTTAACTTAATTAGTATTTTTTCGAGTATTTTAGTTAATTATGGGTATATAATTGCTCATAATAATTACACATGGGATATACACATATATTCTATATATTATTTCATGTCATATAATATTTTTATAACATATATAATTTATCTCTAGATACTTATTAATTATCGAAACTTATTCTACGTGATTCTAATAAATAATATAATATAGTTAAATTTTACTATTTTAGCTATATTATTTTTATTTTATTATATTTCTAATATCTAAGTCGATGAGGTATCCACTATTAATGTTTTGAGTTTATTCGTAAATTTTTAGGTCATTTGGGATAGTTTCACTAACGCCTTAATTTTTCCCGTTCAATTCTTATTTACTAAATTAGTAGTTGACATGATGTTGTTTTGAAGTGAAAATTTTTCTATAGAATACATGTTATATATAGTTAATTACTATATAACCTGATTTTTAATTTAAGTATGATTAATATTTATTGTAATTTTTTACCTTAAAAATAGCTAGAAATAGGGTAAATTGTGAATTAAATTGATTTTTGAAAAATAAATTGATAATAAATGACTTTTGGAGATTTATAATCACGTCAGGACATGTTAGAAATAATTTTGTATAAAAATGATAATATTTGTTTAGTTAAACAAAATTTAGGAGTAAAAATGTAATTATATATATATATATATATATGTAGGTGCTAAACACAATAGCATGAAACCATGTGCCGATTGAATTCCCCATATTTTTAAGAGTCTATAGAAATTATTGGGAAATTATTTAGCGACTCGAGCTATTTATTATGAATTTTAGTAGTAAACGAGCTTAAATTATGAACCGTGGTATGTTATTTAGTAATATTAAGCTAAATTGTGATAAAAATTTGAATAGAACCTATACATAACTATACTGGTTAAATTAGGTTAAGATGCATTTTCAATATATTTAGTAATAATTACGTGACCCGGGCTATGATATACACGTGTTAGGAGTAGATATTACATATATTATTAAGTTATTTTAGGAAATTATATAAAGTATAACTTAGTTATATAATATGAGTATAATATCATAATGATTTCGATATGGACATATAGATATAATAGAAAATAAAAATACCCTTTAGTAATTATCTTTTAAAATAGAATCTCTAGTCATATTATTAAGTCCGTACAAACTCAATAACGCCACTTTTACTAAAATTGGATAATTCTAAGTAATACAATCCATATTTCTATAATATTACGAGAATTTACGCATTACAATAATCTTATCGCAACTAAAACTTAACTTGATTGCTTAAAAATACATTTTGATATGATCAAAATAATATATTATAAGTAATAATATAACTACGTATATTATCAATATTCAATAACTTAATATAACTTATATAATAGAACTATAATAAATATATATATTTAAATAATAAAATACCTTAAATGTATATATATATATAACTTTATGATGATATAAAGAATGGATACAACCTTAGTGTTTTTGTAACTTTTACAAAAACTAAATTTGGCTTTTGGTATACATATAAGGTATCCTAACGAGTAGAGTATCAACAACATAAGCCTTTCATAGTAAGCATCAAAACAGGTAAGTTGAGATCATAACTTTATTGTTTGTTGAGATTCTACATCAAAGTATCAAAGTGTTCGAAGGCTTAAAAGTACTTTTGCTTGTTGTTGTAAATTAGTTATTTGTGTGCATGCCATGTGTGTGATTGATATTCTGTTTATGACAGGAGTTAAACGCTTTGGCATGCTGTTCTACATGATAGTATAGTTTTGTATTATGTGAACTTGTCTAGCCACCCCCTAAGTGGACCTAATATTGAGTTGATCACTAACATAATTGAACATGCATAGTAATTGTTAGGGAAACGGTTAAGAGTGTCAGACAAAATATCGATTCCCTTCTATGAGAATAATTAAAATGATTCTTTTCCTATCTTTAGTTGAACTAAGTGATAGGTAATGAAGTCGTAGTTCAAAGGTAGTCACAAAATAAGGGTATTCTCTATTGTATAAGCCTAAGTTGGTCTGATTTTGAGTTATGGTAGACTCTATTATACAAGTTAAAGTTGATGCAATTTCTCTAATTTCACAATGAACTGGATAACATTGTGCAATGTTCAAGTGATTGATTGTATTGTATTTCATTATAATTAATAACCTTATTTATGATTATATGGTACTCTTCTAACTTCGTCCTACTTACTGAGTTAATTATGCTCACATCTCTATAAACTCTTTTGCATGTGATAAGTGAAAGTTCAATATGTACAGATATCACCACCCTCAATTAGTACGCAGTTAGTTAGAAAAGTGAGGAAAGGAGAATCCATTGAATTTAGGTTTTTGACTTTTCTTTTTGGTTTTGAGGAAACTAACTGCAAATTTCTTAGGACACCTACTAAATTCCTTAGGATACCCACTAGTTTTCTATCTTATTATAAATAGAATTTAAGACTTGAGGTTTTTGTGAACTCTTAGTGTAAATTATAACCTTATATGTGAAATGCTTATATAAAAACTATTGCATTATCAAACAATAGGTCATCTTGAATAGGTGTTTTTGAAAAACTATACTATGGGTTTGATTATTGACAAGTGTCAAACTGAATGCTTCAAATTGGTTAAGTCGTGTACGTCTTATGTAGATTGTATTTATGATAACAGTTGTGAGGTCAGTTTCTATCTTAAGTTAGTTTACATAGGGGGACTGTTATGACTTATCATATTCGAGGTATGATAGTTACCATACGAATTGTATGAAACAGAGAAACTCTCTCCTAATCTATTCATAAAATAGTATAGAGTTCAGTATAGACACATGTCTTTTTAATGAGTTTTACAATTTTAATTTTCAAAGAAAAATATATATTTTGTTTCTTTTAGAGTATTTCTTATTTTAAATAGAAAGAAATGTATTCTCTTATTTAAGAGAGTGTAAATTTTGTCTCCTTATGTTTAGAGTGAAGTTGTAATAGTTTTCTACTAAATAACAATTTCTCATCTTTATTTTAATTGCTTGATTTTATTTCATAATTCCAATGCCTAGCAATAATCATATATAAAAGATAAAACATCCCAATTATATGTAACTTGCTCACCCACTTCCAAAAGTTCAATTTGTACTAAAAAGATCCTATAATTATACATAAAAGATAGAAATTAAATCATAACTCACATTTTCTAGCAAAAAGTTTGTAAATACATTTAAAGGCATTAATTTAAACCCTAAAAACCGAAAAAAGCATACCTACTTTTACCTTGATATAGTCAACCACCTAAATCACTCGATTGACCATATTAATAAGCTAGTTAACCACATTATAATAATCACCTTAGCAGCTTGTCCCTATTTTGATTACTAAATATTGGGGATATGACTTAGGACGTCACAAGCGGAGTACCTAACCTTACATGTAACTTAAAACACACAAGATTACACTTTTTAAATTCCAATCAAATTAAAATTCTAATGTTAATAATGATTCAATCTCTTTCCCAGCTCCAATCATTAACTTCATATAGTTGCACGTAGATTGATTAGGGAAGTGATAAAAAACAACAACAACAACAACAATATAGCATCAATTATCGACCAAAATCCTAAATGACACACTTCTAATTCTCTAAAAACAGAAACAAAATTAATTCTTCTGGATGGCGTTCATCCACATATCTAATAATATCAACTAGAATTTAATATTTCTCAAAATTGATCGACAATTTAATCAAACTCTAATTTTCTAGGAACCTCTAATTAAGGTTTGAGGGTACTTAATCTCTTGCATAATGAAACTGAAAAAGGAGATCGATCAGTAACCCACCGCAACAAGAATACAAACCATAATCACCACATGCCACTCGCACCTTTTGAGCTTCTCAAATTGCAAACCCTACACAAGATGCAAATCACAAATGGAAAATGGTAAAAGGAAACTGGTCATCTTCTCAACTTGAATATTTGAGAGAGAGAGAGAGGTTTATGATTTTAGAGTTCTATAAAAAAATCTAGTCAAACCGTGCATTCAAATTAAAAAAAAAAAAAAAGAAATGTGGAAAAATTACGTTTCTTCTTATTTTAATTTATTTTTCCGAAATATTTCATCAACTCAAATATTGAATTCAAGATAATTTTTTTTTTGCCTTGTCATCTTATTTTTCTTTTACCCTTTGTCTCACATGTTATTCAAAGCCATAGATTTAGGTTCGGAAATCATAATTCCATTTGGTGCCTTCTCACTTGTACGCTTAAAATATTTCCAAACAGGAGCAGCTATTAGTATGAAACCAAATGTTAATACATCGATTCCAACCCCAACTACGTTCTCGTATCTGTTTCTATCTGGTGTTTCAATTCCATCGAAGTCTAGGAAATGTTCAAAAAGTACCATTAGCGGATGTACATACAAATAAATTGTTGGAATCCATAAGCATGTTAAGCAAAAAGCACTTGATTTTACTAGCTTTGATTGATGTTTGATTGATTGTGCATGTCAATTTCTTCCACAAATAGGGACTTACATTATAAGTTAGTTTTCCTTTTTAGGACATTTTAGATGACTTGGGCAAGATATGTCCTAAACTTGGACATCGGTTCATCATTATTTCAAAATCCCAACAGAAATCATGTTTAAGTTATAGAAGATCATCTTTTTTTTTTTTTAATTTTCATTTTCTTCTTTCGACTTGATTTTTAAAGGTTATGTTGATATATGTCCAAGAGGAGTTGATGCCTGGATTAAGAGCATCTAATCGAAGAACTAAGTGCATAATGCCTTGATTTGGTTGTTCATGGTTAAAATATAGCTAGAACCATAAAAGTATTCTAAATATATCTTTACTTACTAAATTTTATATATTTTTTATAATATTATATTTATCTCATATTTTGTTTTCTCTTTTTATATACGATAATCTATAAAAGAAATATGGAGAGTATCAAATCACGTATTAAAACAACAAATCAATTGATTAATCGTATTAAACCAGACGTAGCTCATGCAGCCTAGCAGGCACGCGTACTAAGAGCAGCTAGCAAACAGTTCTAATTTTATGAGATATCTGCAATCAACTCATCATTTATGGTTATCACTTATATTAAATCGTCGGAGGATGAGACATCTGAGGTGGTCAAGCCAATCAACAACAAAAATCTGGTAACAACATTTTCTTCAGATGTAACCCACCTACCAGATCATGCCAGCTATTCCATTTCCTTCCTTTGTTCTTGTAGGCCAAAGAGTTTTTGGTAACTATCAAGTCACCAAACAAGCAAATACTTGTGTAACCTCACTTTCTTTTACTTAAAAACACCACCTCATGGGTGGGTGAAACTCAACTGATTTCCACAGAATAGGGCTAGTGCTGGATGAAAAATGATTGATAGCTTATTAACTATGCAACGATATCTAGGATTCATGGGACATTTTCTAAGCAGAATTTTAGGTCTTTTACATGGACCGTTGTGCTTTTAAGGACAAAACTTTACTCATGATGTTGTGCATGCGCGCATGTTTTATTTGTTTATTTATACACCATATGATAATGATTCCTTAAGAAAATTATAATTTATGTTATATTTTGACTATTTTACTAATATGTACTCAAGAATCACATCTTAATATGATTTTAGTGCCACGTAAAAAGAAAAATATCAAAATTAGCCATATTAGCATAAAATGACATATTGCACACCTATGCAACTTATCATTATGATTAAAAATTTTAAGAATTAATAGTAGAAATTTGAAAGGTTTTAGGATTTTGACTTTTAAAACCGACTATTTCGTAATAGAAGGTAAAAATAGAATAAAACTAAATAGAAATGGATGTATAAGAAAATGGGCGGATAGAATTCGTTTTGTTTATAACAATGTCTTCTAAGATATCTCCATCAAAACTTTGGAATTAGGAGAAAGAGGCTGCCAAATTGGAATTATTAATAAAAAAGTATCAATTATAATTAATAATGTCGTTGTAGTATAGTGGTGAGTATTCCCGCCTGTCACGCGGGCGACCCGGGTTCGATCCCCGGCAACGGCGGTCTTTTGTTTTTTTTCTTTCTTTTCTCCATTGTGCACTGTTTTCCCCTTTCCCCTTCATCTTGGGCATTCTTTTCTTTCACCCCTCTATGATTTTATCCAATCAACACAGGTATCTGGGCAAAAGAGCATTTAAGTTTTTCAGTATCCGCAACACACTGTGAAAAGCATTAGGCTTTTAGATGCTTCTGGTTTTGTGTAATTGCATTAGGCCTTACTGAGAAAAGAAAAGAAAAAACTCTTTTTTTTTGCTTCAAGTTCCTTCTTACTGTTTCATGGTTCTCAGCCACCATTTTATTTATTTATTTTTGTATTCAGAGGACATCTACTGTTTCTAGGGAAAAGCATAAAAGTTCCTCGAAGAAGAAGGCTTTGATAGGAAATTAAAAGGTCGAAGAAATCTAGACTTCCGAAAATTATCCACTGTTATCACCTACAGCAATCATGAAAACTTAATCTGATGGTAACTGACCTAGCATTCATAATTTTTTTTTTTTTTTTTATGTAAAAAGAATTCGTATTCTTATAGAGGGAATAGAATGTATTATAATTTGATTGAATTGAAACAGTATTATAATCATATCTCTTTTCATATTGAAAATACATTCGATTGAGATAAGTATATTATAGTATTTATTAAAAATACTATTAATTATTTGATACCATAATGAATTTAAAGTTTAAATGAGTAATTTTTAATTAATGTTAATTAATGATGTTAGAATGGAAATATAACTTTATCTCAAAATTATCATTTCTAAATACATAGGAAATAAAATAGAATATATACAAGTTTATTTCTGTTTACCAAATGTGATAATTAATTATTTGATTACGTGCTTACTCCTTGAGGGCATGATTCAACCCTTCTTCCGGTTCCGACTCTGAACCGCTCCTTACGGAAACGGTCCCAAGCTGAACATGATGTACCTTTTTCCCCGTATGTCACGGTTCAAAACCAGACCGACACCTCGTTGCCGGTTCCATTGAGTGGCTCCTTCAAATTTCAGCCCAATGCCTGAATGGAATAGTGAATTTGGAATTGCTTGATATACACTACTTTTGTCTTTTGATAATTATCTAGTGCGAAAAGTTTGAATAAAAATGGAACCCCCTACGCTTGGAAATTTCAATATAGGAGTCGTTATACAATCTCCTTTCGCCGATATTATGGTGGTTTCGATAATCCTTAGTATGTTACATTAAGGTATCAAAATGCTACTTGCAAAGCAGATGAGAAAATTGAAAAGGAAATTAATCCCCAGTTGATTATATATGCAAGCATGCGACACCCATGGCTTCATAAATGTGTTAAAAGTAGAGCTTCAATCCAACACACCTGATAAGTAAGCAGAGACGAGTAAGAGTTGATCTTTCTCGCCATACGACATCAACCACAGAGGACAATGACGATGATTAACCAAATCTCGTCTAAACATTGTTCGATGATTCTTGTCAGTTCTAACCGTCTGCATTGCATAGGGTTTATCTTCTATGTTTCAAACAAAGCATGCACTGCATCGTGTTGAAGATCGTAATCCACATGCTCAGGCACAAAGCGAAAATAAGGGGGTGACTAGGAGAGACTGTTAGAAAGACATCTATTCCAATGTTTTGATGAATAAATGTACTCCATAATATTGTAGCAACTTAAATAAATTCTAACAACATTTTACATGTTATATGAAATTCTTCAAATAAAGTTCCCTCGGTACAAGAATCTGCCAGGATGAACTCACCACGTCCCTTTTTTTTATGCCTCTAAACGGTAAGGCTTAAGGCTGAAATCAAAGGCGGAGGAGATATGTCTTTGCTTAGAACATTAGTTTTCGAGATGACTTCGCAACGAAAGAGGTGGATCTTGCACTGCACCTTTCGATATAAGGTCGTGGTTCAAGAATAAAACAATAACAGTTATGTCATCGTGAAAATGACGCCGAACTTTCTTGTCAATCTTGCGAAGGTCTGAATATCGCATCTCTCGTTTTCTTGCTGCTTCCTGCAGGGCAGCCTTCACCAGTCTTTTCGCACTTCCCTGCATGGACAACGCCACTTTTAAGGCAGAGAAATCATCAAGCAACAACTACTCATTGTACCTTCATTGTTTTATTGTATGCCATCATTTGAGGTTATAGTAAGAAACTCTCCATGCAACAAGCAAATGCAAAACCATTCTCGTCTCTAAGGATGTATATGCATGCCAAATGGCAAGCATACTGTCTTTCATCCCTCTAGAACTTTCTAAAGTCTCAGATACATTATACTGGACCAAGCCTCTTTGAAATTAAGGAATCTCTATGACAACTACAACCTCACTATCAAAAGGCTCTGCATATTGAGTTTTTAGATTACAATGTGTTATGCAACAAAATGTCATAGAACTTCTCGTAACATGATAGAGGTCCCAATAAATGATGCCCTAATTTCCTTTGAATACAATTGACACAGTGGATTAATTCTTTTGATTTCCTTTTTTTTTTTCTAAATTATTACTACATGTATTCTTCTACCCTTATGCAAGTAACTACAAGTTAGATTCAAACATTAAAATGGATTGACGATAAATGTAGCAGGAATTTTGTTACCACTAATCAATATGAAATCATTCCCTTTACTCATGTCTACACATGCAAAAAACAAGGGAAAAGAGAAAAGGAAACAAAACAGAAATATATCAGTGGTTTTGGCTTCTTGTGTGCAGCAGTAATGTGTGTATGCAGTAGGTGTTTGTCTAGTGCTGATGTGTATGTTTGTCTTGCAGTTATGCGATTGTGATTTATATATACAGCAGTTATTTGTGTGGGAAGTTTTAGATGTAAGTAGAAAGGAAATAGGAGCAGTTACTGTAAAATACAGCTGCCACTTCTTGTACTGATATGGTAAGGAAAGTATTCATCAATGGGAAAAGACAAGTCCTATTCCCTCCCACCCCTCCCCAACCCCAAAAAACAAGAAACAATTGCAGATTTGCTTTATCAAGAGATCTAGGGTTCTCTCTTCAATGGAGTCCTAAATAGAAACCGTAAGGTTCTCTCCAAATGGAGCCTAATCAAGGGATCGTTGGATCCTCTCATAACATGCCTAAAATCGATCCTGTAACTAGTTTATTAAGGATGTGCTGTGCTACAAATATTACAAAATTTTGCCTAAACAAGATGAAGGTTACCAACAAACCATGATCTCGGTTTTGTTGATTCAGAATTGAAATCACAGCGTCCAATATTAAATCTTCAAAAGGAAAAAAATAAAAAGGGTTAAATGCACAAATGTGAAAAAGAACAGGACAGGAGAGAAGTTACATCCCCAACATGTCTATTAAGGTATAAAAATCTACCAAAAAACAATGAAACTCAAACAGAAAAAAGAATATTTCTTACAGCTCGAGGATGACCATGTACGATTTCCACTGCTTTCTCATTAGTCAAGTGTTCCCATAGACCGTCAGATGCAATT
This sequence comes from Lumnitzera littorea, assembly GCA_024138015.1. Lineage (NCBI taxonomy): Eukaryota > Viridiplantae > Streptophyta > Magnoliopsida > Myrtales > Combretaceae > Lumnitzera > Lumnitzera littorea. The sequence continues at coordinate 15,831,050 of JAMXBB010000004.1, forward strand.
ATAAGAAAAGAATCATTTGGATGAAGCTGATGAGAGATTATAGTTGGATTGGCTGACAATATAGGCATATCTATTGGATGGGGAAGTCTAAATTTTGGATGAATCGGTTCCCTGTTGTACTCTGCTTTTTTCATATATAGGTCCCCTATGGATCTCGAAATCTGCATCAGAGAGAAGTAACTGTAAGCAATTTTTTAAGAGGATAAATTCCATTGAACCAAGGAAATTTAATTTCCAAAAGGGGGGGGGGGGAAAAGAAGAAGAAAAAAAACGGAAAGAACCTGCGGATAAAATCAGGATAAAAAGAATTACAATTGCTGGCCAAAAGTAAAAAAAAAGGAATTACAATTTCTATCATCTGCAAACATATCAGGTGGAGAAAAGTACAAGCAAACATTAGTCAACAACACTTTAGGGACAAATGGGACCAGTACATCCAAGAAGAAATCAATATTCCCATGGCATCATTAACTGACGATCTTCCATCTCTCCAGGCCCCAAATACAAGTATATGGGCATGATGTGATTGAACCAGTTACTTCCAGAGACATGAGCACCCCAAAGGCCCATATAGCAGTAATCTTCTACCAATGTATAGGAAACTCCAAAAATCGATCTGGATTTGAATCCAGGACCATTTACAATTTGACATGAAAAGTCCTGGATCTACCTATTGGACGATAACAGAAGACTAGCAAACAACAAAAAGGGTATTATCCGGTGAGCTCAATATCTTCCTCACAAGGTTAATACACTCCCATTGCCAGCCTGTTAAGAATTTATAAATTGATATACTGACAGATAAAAATATACAGAAAACATGCTACTAAAATTCTTTCTTCCTCATTAGAAACAGGAAAGGTAGGAGCACCGTAACCCATGAATGAAAAGCAAAGGGCCACTTTTAGGCACCCCTCAAGATATATTTTCTGATACTGCTATTCAATTCGGGTGGATTTTTCTATCTTCTCTGTCCATAAAGAATCTAGTAGTATTAATTATAGAAATTAGAATATTCATCAATTTAAATTATAAGTCTATGCTGATTGCCACACAAACAACAGTTCTTGTCAACCAAAGCAGTCCCTCTTTGAGTCAAACCCTGAGTAGACTTTGACTAATTCCACAATCTGCTTCCCTCAGAACCAATTTTCCAAGCCATTGGCAATTACCATTCACCAATCAATTATGGAAAGAACATAACTTTGGGGGGCCAGAAAAATTAAAGTTCAACCAAAACATTATATTTGCATATGCCCAATCTGCTACGTACCTAGGCTAGTATGGATCTAGCTAACAGTACAGAGTCTAATAGTACAGTCTTTTAGGGCCATCTAATAAGATGTAGCCATGTGGCAATAGCTTAAGGGGTTCTAATTAGTGTAGCTAGTACTCACATGGGTTTATGTTCGCCATGCAATCATTTGGTCATCACTGTTAGAGTGTGTAGGAGCTATTAGCTACATCTTATTGGACCAATACTGGAAGACTATATTACTAGACTCTACACCACACAATTAGGTAAATCCTCACCAACCTAGGTACATAACAAAATCAAACCATAGCTTTTGTTGACTAGGGACAGGTTGATGGATCATCAATTAAACAGGGACAGTTCAAACTTTAGAAGCATTCAATACTTCATCAGCCCCTATGCAATTATGCCAATTTCCTGTTATCAGCAAGCAGCACCTCATCAAATCAGAGACCAACACATTCTTCCAACTCCTCTTTAAGCAACAAAATCTGGCATTTCTTTTACCTTCTAGTCTCATAGCACATTGCACAGAGCACTACGGAGCATGCATCATCCATAGATCAAGGTTAAAACCCTATATTATTCAGCAAGTCTTGCTTCAGTTTATAAAAATAAACTATACTTCATACTTCAATTTATATTTAACTTTCACAACACAAATCGAGTTAAGCCATAATCAAAGGGGAAAAAATGGCTACATGGGTTCTCAACAAGTTTCGATAACTAAGGAACAAACTCCACTTAAAAACAACTTATAGACAACATACAACTAAAAATAAAAAATGTGCTTAAAATTTTAACATATTCAGAATCCGACAAAAATCTGCAAGAGGTCCATTAAAAAAATTACCTGAATAATTCCTTTCACTCTCCAAACTCCATGCTTCAAGACCACAATTTGAGGATCATTTGGATGTTGTTCTTTAAGTTCTTGCCTCACTGCCTCATGGTTCGCATTGTGTTCTGTTGATAGCTGTATGGCAGCAATGACACCGGTACTTCCTACCTTTTTGCCTAGAACAACCCGAGAATCTCCAAGATTTGCTATGAAGAGGGTCTGTTGAGATATTATTCCAACTAGACAGCAGGATCCAACTGTAGCCATACTTGGTCTTTCATTCCATAAGTCAGACACACGAGAGGCAAAACCCTGCTCAGTTTCATGGAATGCTCTTCGAATGGTCTCAGTTGTCACAACTCCATTTGTCTCAGCTGATATTGCTGCACCAACACAAAGCCTAAGAATGCCAACATAAGAAGGCTCCAGCTTTAATATCAAAATTACTTTCAACAAAGGATTGGACTCTGGAGAGTGTAAAAATGAAGACACATTTTTTTCAAGTAGTGTCTCTCCATCATCACTGGCGAACCTCCCCAGTAAATCAAGCACAGAAGGACACGCACATATGCGCACATGGCACATTACATGAGTCATTGGAACTACAGCGCTGAAGCTTACTCCCCATTTAAGGGGTCCGCAATAAACGGTCATTAACTGTGGTAAATTGCAATGGGATTTGATAATGGAAATAGAAAAGCATGCTACAAAAGTAATCATCTTTGAATATATAGACTTTTGCTAATGTTTGCCTCGAAATTCATATTCGAATTTACGATGTAGATGGAATGCACAAAGAAAACCACGAAAATTCTGCCTTGTTAGCTTCAACTATTAAAAAAACAAAAGATTCAAAATTTATGCAGAAGAAAACCATGACATGAAAACAAAACAAAACTCAAAAGGAGCTCCTTTTATTCCAATCCACAGGACCAAACACGCAGATCATAAAATCAAACCCATTAGACAACTTTAACCAAAATGCTTCACGATCAATTCCAAAAGATTGAATCTTCAAAAGCTGCCACAACTACACTAAACAAAAACTTAAAAACAAAGGGCATGTTTTCTTGAAACATAAAATAAAAATTGAACCTTGAAAATTTGCAAACATATGATCACGCACATATCTTGCAGCATCAGGACCACCATGTCCATCATAAACACCTACAAAAGTACCAAATTGACCGGACTCGATCTGGCTATGATCTTCAAGAACTTGATTGGCTTGAACAACCGCCATTGAAAATTCACCACTACCATATTTACCCAAATCTCTAAACCAAAGTAAACCATCTCTTCCTTCACGTGTAAATGAATTATTATTATTAAATCGACTATTGCTACTATTATCGGTATTTTCATGACCCAATGGGTTCCAACACGAAGAAAGAAGACTCATCAATGCCTCTAGCATCCCACATGTCTCGTAAACCCTAACCCTGAAAAAATCCTTAAAATCGATTTCGTTTCTATTTGGGTTCGAGGGGTTGGGATTTAGAGGAATGGAGCAAGCTGGGTCTGGTGGGGCTCGTAAAAGGGTGTCTAGGGTTTTGAAGGGGGATGTGGGGTTTGGAGATGCGCAGCATAAGGAAGAGGAGGTGCGTAGTTTAAGAGAAAGGGGAAGACTGGAGAGTGTTGTCCTGTGTCGTGTAGGTCAGCGCAGAGAGAGGAGGGGAGAGAGGGGGGGAAGGTGTTCGGTGGGAGAGGAACAGGGAATGGAATAGGCGTGGGGATGCCCTTTGTTGGGTGTTATTTTCAACGTCTTTTGTATCTTTGCATCTATAGAGTAAAAATTATGGAGGAAAAAATAAAGGGCAAAAATAAAATTTGGGCATTCTAGGTTAATAAAAGGGTAAAGGGCGATGCGATAAACTTCGGTTCACTTCGTAAAGTTGGAATAAAGTAGCCATTTTTCATCTGTAGAGTTACTCTTACGTTTGGTTGATAAAATAATTGTTACGTGGAATTGCTATTATTGAAAAATAAAGAATCATAATTCCTTTACATAATTGAGGGAATAGATATTTTATTTATTTATTTTCAATATATTTTTATATTTATTTGTGATATCACAAAATAACAATAAAGAATAATTATTATTTCTTTATTCTATTTCTAAAAAATTGCAATTTTATTCTTAACGTTATTCCATTTTGTTAATCAAACATGTTGTAAATAAGATGGAAATAGCTTATATATAGGATTACACATAAATAGGCTTGTTTATTTTAATGGGTGTAACACGTGTCTATCACCCTTAAAAAAAAAAGAAAAAAGAAAATTTATCAATATAAATAACATAATTTTAATTCCATAAATACTAATATTAAATCATATTTAATAAATACAATTTTGTTGTGTATAAAAAAATTGCATCTAATAAATGCAATGTCAAAACATTAGTACATTGCTAAATCACTTCTAACAATTACAATTTTATTATGTACAAAGAAATTGCATGCAACATGTGTGATATAGCTATAATGAATATTGCATTTCATACATACGACTTACTTACAAAAGCAAAATCACATTTCTTACATGTGATTTAGTAATAATATTTATGTAATCATTTTTATCTATTTGGTATTCATTTTTATCTATTTGGTATTTACATAATTAAATTAATGGTAGATCGATAAAAATACAAATATCTCTTAGTTTGATAAATTAAGTAATGTGTTAATCTTATAAAATTGCAATAAAACCTTTATAAATTAATAATATTGAGATCATAAAATTTTATTAATTTATATAAGTATTAATTAATTAATAATTTATTAATTTAAGAAGCACTCCAATTACGTAAAAGGAAGCACTAATAGCAATAACAACTCTTAACAATTTCTTATTACAGTTTAAGAATGCAACATCAAAACTTTAGACTACAATGAGAAAAGTTAGAACCGATATCTACCTAAATTTAAATTTTAAGATAAAAATAAATAATAATGGATTCATATTTTATTAAATTATCCTAGTAATATTTATAATTTTAGAGAATTATTAATTTATGATATTGACAAGGTTATAGATTTATATAAGGATCTTCTTAAAAATTATTATCTTATTAATTTATCAAAATTACTAATTATTTAAATTGACCTAAGTTGGATTAAAAAATATTATTTTAAAGAGATTATTTATTTATTAAATATTAATTTATGGAGGTTTAACTATATGTATATATAAGGATGGAAAATGGTTAACCTATCTAAGCAAAGAGACATATAGGCTTATGTTTGGGTCACTCAAACATGGGCATTTCACATGTTTAGAATTTATATGTCTGGGCTTAGCATGTTAGCATGAGAATACCAGACGCGTTAGAGATCATACACTACCAAACACGAGCACATAGGCATGCAGATTAACACGTTGGTTTTTAAAGTTAATTTTTAGTTAGGTATAAGCTCGCGCGATACGTAGACACAAATCTTAATACAAATATATGTTATGCTTTTAAAAATATGAAAAATATGGACATAAATTGGGATTTATTATGAAATATAGACATGGAATTGACTACAAATATATGCTATATGCCCATTTTTACAACAACTATAATGTAAAATTTGATGAATCTACAATTTGGGGGAAAAAAAAAACACATAGAAATTGTTTTTAATGCAAATTTCTCATTCCATTTTTATTCTTTATGATATGTATTTAAATTTTTTTTTATTTGCACCACCATTGTCTTTGCTTGTTTTCAATTATTTTTCCTCAAATTTGGCATAAATCTATTGTAAAGGAGATGCTAATTCTTTAATCAATGTGGTAGGTTTCATACAAAAATAAGAAATTATTCAAAAGATTATTGCAATTTATCTATTCATAACTTCATATTTGAAAGATTATGTGGAAACAATTATTTAGTTATATAAATATATTTTATATATTGCAATCTATATGATTATTGATAATTATATGAAGTATTATAATATTTAGAAAGAGTTATAATTTCTTCAACTCATGAAAACACAATATAATATAGGAGAAATTGCAAACCTTCCCTTAAACTTTGAATTTAGATGTAGATTGATCTTTTGAACTTTTAAAGTAAGGTTTTTAATCTCTTAAATTTTAATAAATTAATAAATAACCCTCATAATCCCTTTAAATTTTAATTTCGGTGTGTAAACAACCCATAAATTTTGATTTTAGTGCATAAACATCCCCTTAACTTTGATTCCAATGCATAAATATCCCCAAACACCTCATAATTTAGGGGGGTGTTGGTACACTAAAATTAAAGTTTAAAGGATGTTTATACACTAAAATCAAAATTTAAGGGTTATAAGGGTTGTTTTGCCAATTTATCAAAGTTTAGGAAGTTAAAAAACCTTACTTTAAAAGTTTAGAGAGAAAATTTGTACCTAAATAAAAGTTTATGAGAGTTTTTTATATTTTCCCCTATAATATATCAAAAGTTACATAATTTTGCTTCTACTTGTATAAATGTTACAACTTTTCTACAAACACTATTCTTTCTATATAAAAAGGATATGTCTCTTCAGAAATGAAAAAGTATCAATAACAAAAGCAACCAAAAAATATTGTTGATAAGGGAGATTTTACTATCCTGTCCTTTATTTTGATAAGACCGGTTCCATATATCATTTCACCATTCATTTTCATGTTTTAAATCTGAATCATTGAATTTACGAATTGTTCAACTGTTTAGATTTAAAAATAATTAAATCTAAGGTAAAAAGAATGGCGGTACCTATCCCATAAAAAAAAAGATGGGATTATAGAAAAATCCTGTTGATAAAAGATAGAAACAATAAAAGTATGTTAAAAAATAATTAAAAATAAAAAATAATGATTAAGTGAAATGTTGTATTATAGACTTACTATACTTTCAATCTACGTAAGCAGTCTTCTTTTTTTTTTGCCAAACTACATGAGTAGTCCTTTACTGCATTCAAAGCTACTATTAAGTTGGTTATTCTTCATGAAACGTAGAGACACAAAAATATAATATCAAAAGGGTACAATAAATTAGGATGATTGTAGAAAATAAATCTGTTAAATATAACAAGTGAACTTGAAAAAGGCTTCACATAAGTAAGAACTAAATACTAAAAATAGAATAAATTGAACAACTTTCTACAATTAGCAATTTAATGGACTAATAAAGTTCATAAGTCAAAATCATGTCATAAGCACATATATATATATATATATAAAGCAAATTATATTAGATGAAAGTCATATGATATAGAAATTACTTTGTCCATGATGTATTCATGAATTGCAGAAATTTAATAGGAGTAGTTTTGTCATCTTCTTAAAGATATGAGTAGAGCAATTCATCTTCTCACTCTTTTCGGAATTCTCGAATTAAGAAAAAAATTAACAAAATTAGCATTTTTAGTTGCCACATTATTGTATGTGTATATAGAAGAGGAAAATTGTAAAGTATCTATTAAAATGCTAAATAGGAAAAAATTTAATTTATATGTACTTTTCGTAAAGTGTACAATGCAAGTATGAAATGCATGTTTTCTTTTAGATACTATAAATGCATTAATAGCATCTATTAGCAATACTTTTAAAATAATATAGAGTAGATACATTTTCAAGAATAAAGACATTTTTCATAATTTATATTCTCATTAAAAAATATATAAATCATAAATAACATTTTAATCTTCTATTATTTTCACATGAAAAATGAAAATAAGAACTAAAAATTTCACACAAGCTAAACATGAATAAAGTTCCCTCAAAATAAATATTGAGACACCTTTTCCTATCCTTTGTTATGGAAATTCACTCAAAATCTTTCACATGGATTGAGCATACAATTGATGAAGTGTTTTGTGCCCTTAAGTCAATTGGACAACCCTTATTTTAAAAAAAAAAAAAAAAGATGATAGGTTTCCTAGGATATCATGCAGGCCTAAATAGCCAACAAATGATGAGTTAACATAACGAACCTTTATATAAAAAGAAATTTTCAATATCCAAAAGAATATAAAAAATAAATTATTTTACATTTAACTAATATTTTCTAACTAAAGTGATATTAATATTCGTAGCCATTAAAGTACGCAAATTTTTTCTGGATTGGAAGTTTCATCGTAGACTATCTTCTCTTTGAATAAAATTCCTTTTTGTGGCCAAAAATAAAAAAGTAAGCAAATTTGCAAAAGATTATTGTAATATGTATCATGAAGTTAACATAGATTACTTAAAATAGCCATATTAACAAAATAACTATCTTACAATTATCACAAATACATAAGAGAAAAGTTGAAAATATCGAAACAAAAGAAAGAAATGTAATACTTCTAGGAGAAACCACTATATAAAAGAAAATTTCAAAATCTAAAAGACTATAAGAATAAATAAATAATAAACAAATAAAAAATAAACTATTTTGCATTTAACCATTGTCTCCCAACCAAAGTGATACTAATATTCATTGTTTTAAAGTAGGTAAATTTGCATAAGATGACTGTAATATGTATAATGGAGTTAATATTGAACCCTTGAAATATTTAGACTAACAAAATAACTATCATGCAATCTTACCAAATGAATAATAGAAAGGTTTAAAATATCGAAATAAAAGAAAAAAAATGGATATCTTTAGGACAAACCTTGTATAAAAGAGGGATTTTTCTTGTTTAAACAAAGATGAAGTAAAATCATGATTTGATAGAGATAAAGCAACAAATGTATAATAGAAAGGTTTAAAATGTCAAAACAAAATAAAGAAATACGATACCTTTAGAACGAACCCTTATATAAAAGAAGGGTTTTTCTTATTTAGATAAGGAAGAAGTGAAATCATTATTTGACAAAGATAAAGAAACAAATGAACATTTCGCAATGTATAAAGTAGAAGAGTAGTTGCTTTTATGTCACTTTGTCTCTATTCGACGTTTTATAAACCTTAACCAAGGTAATAGGTAAATTTGTATAAAATGATTGCAACATGTATGATGGAGGTCCAATGAAGGAAACATGATAAAATGAAGGAGAGTGACAAAAGAAAAATAATTGTTTAATATGAGACTCCACAAAAAGAAAGTTGACAAAATAAGAAGATGGAAAAAGAGGAATAATTATATCATCTTGTTTTTTTAATGTGAAACTAAAAATTGTGATAGTTAGGAAAGGTTTTGAAATTGTAACTGTCGTCTCTAAGTTCTTGCCGATAGTTGTTAGGGCTTTGGGTGTATGAGGCCTGCAAGACAATACACTATGAAGGGATGTGGGAGAGTTGTTCAGTGTGGTAACTCCGATGCTTAAGTTAGTTGAGAGGTTCTTGAGAGTAGTAAATAATTTGGAGTAATATGCAAGTTTTGTATACAAAGTCTAGAGAGCTTTATCGTTAGGTAGTGATTGGGTATTTATAAGGGAGTAAAGCCGACAGTTAGAGATCAGTTGAGGGGAGATTTTCTCCTGCAAGTGTAGGAGAGTGAGATTGTAGGTCTGATGTGTCTTACATATTTCAGACGTGGTTGTTTCACACTTATCTTATCCTCATCTTGTGAATTTTAGCCATTGCAAAACTTATTGGCCCTGGCCAATACAAGCCTAAGGCTCAAGCCCACGGGGTAGGCTCCAGGATACGAGACTTATCAAATCAGGTCGAGCTTAAGGGGTCCATATCCAAAGTGTCCTGTCAACACTTGCCCTCCCCTTTGGGAGTTTCATTTAGCGCTATAGTACCGATGTGATGAGAGTGTAAGTCTGGAATAAAGGCTAGCTGAGGTAGGGATGTCCAAGGTGAGATGGCTGGAAGTAGATAACAATTGTCCCAAAGTGGAGTGTCGAAGACCCAGATGAGGCCGAGCCTTGGTTTGAGTATTAGAGTAGAGCATCCTTGCAACTTATTGGCTAGGTATTTCAAGAATATGAACCAATCCATACGAACAGTGCTCGCCATGGACTGAGCAGATGCGATTACGCCATGTCTTTATCATACCGACTAGGTGGAAGCTAGATGGGCCCTAAAGAAGCTTCTTATCGAAGGAACTTTTTCAAAATGTGTCCTTTTGCCTGCCTATATTACATGCATTAAATGCAACGTGACATGTATTGTATTGTAGTATACTAGCATACGGTTACATGCGCTTTGCCTTTGAAAGATGATTGTCCAATCAAGGCACTTCTATGTGTATGGTATCTAGTATTCTAAGGGATTCGTGCTTGTATAGATCTTTATAATCGCCTATGTGGCTTCCTAGACGATTTGCTTATAAATAATAGGATCATAATGAGAGACCACTTTTCTACAATCCCTTTGTTCTACCATTATGAATTTTACATTTGCATCAAAACTTTCTTTCTTTCCAAAAGCTTCTCAAGCTCTTCTTCCTTCTTTAAGTACTAAAGCCATGTTGACCAATAGAGGTGAGACTGACTCCTCTTCATCATTGTATATTTCTGGCTTCGACTCTACAAGGGATAACCCTCGTCAAGCATAAGAGGACGATGTCTTATCTTTAGCATAACTTGACAAACTTACTAGGATGGCCGTAAAGGTGCTAGACAGGGCGAGGATCATTAATGCCATCCCTAGGGGCATATATGTGTACACTCCTTTGCCCCTTTTGAAGGACTTGTTCAACTCTCTTAAGATTGGCAAGGGGCCTAGTAGTCGAGTAAGTAAGAGTAAACAATCTACCCTCAGTTAGATTATAAGCAACTTTATAGTTAAGGCGATTCCTAGGTGGTAGATAAGATTACTGAGTAGGGACGAATAGATGGCCCTACTATCAAGGAGGTGCTTCGCTGTATTTGAGAAGTACTTGGAGTTTGGGTAGCACCTCCCTTTAAGTTGCTTCGAGAAAGAGTTCTTCAACTACTACCGGTGCAGTCTGTCGTAGGTCCCTCCCAATAGGTAGAAGGTGTTGAAGGCTTTTTAGGCGCTCTATAAGTACCTAATAGTAAGGGCTACTCTCGAACTCTTTGGTCACTTTTACATATGGAAGAGCATTGGGAGGTAGCCTTACCTCTAACTGTGCCTGGGCAAGGAGCTATTCTGTAGCCTTGTAAATTCAGTGAAGGGCTAGCAAGATGAATACTTAGTAGTTGAGTTGCTTGAAGAGGCAGACTTCTAGATTTGATGGACTAGGATGGTGTAAACCGAGGGTAAGAAAGGGCTCGGTCCCAGTAACACCAAGGTTGCTTAGGAGATCCTAGCCTTCATGGCATTAAGAGATGGCCAGGAGATTAACACTGTGTAGACCGTAGAGAGGTATTTCTGGTGTTCAATCTTTGAGCTCTTCCCTAGTATAAAGAAAGCTGTGGTGAAAAAATGGACAGAAGGTATAGGTTCATTCTACACGCCTATGTTTATTATGCTAGTGTTGAGGTGCTTCATTTGACGCTTGTAGGAAGGGAGAATCTCCTTGGTCGTACTAGTCACGATAGTGTTTTGCGAATGGTAGTGTTAATTTCTTTTGGTTTCTTCTTCTTTTCCTTTTCTAACATCCAGTTGTATTTCTTATAGGCACAAATCTGACTGCAAGGATACCTTGTCCTTTGATGGACGAGTTGATGAGCTACTACCAGGCGAGAACCAATGTCAACCTGTCGAAGCGTAAGGCTGTTTGGTCGAAGTTAAGGCTTGGGGAGACCAGTACAGTGAAGCTAAGGTCTGTTCCTCAAGGGGTCCCCATTAGCATTCAGGACGAGCTGCTAGGTGCTGAGCCTTTGGGCATGGCTCTTCTTGCCCCTATGTTTATCACCTCCACTGAGCCCATTTTCGTAGGCGATGAGGGCATCGATGTGGAGGGGCCTAATGTTCAGATGCTTTTTACTCCACGAGCGGCAAAAGATGAAGTGGGAGAAGGGGTTGCCCTACCTCAAGCGGTCGGGCTGAAACAGAAGGCTCCTAGGGCCAAGAAGTAGAAGCATTTGGCATGGGCACCTTTAAACCGAGGGAAATGGAATGAGTGGCCGGTAACTCATCCCTATCAAAGCATTGACGACCTGGGGGATGGTTTTCTAGAAGTCCTAAACAATTTTTGGCTAATGGGGATAGGGTCAGACTCATTTTAGAAAGTGCCATACACCTCTTGGGATGAGGAGTTATTGAAGGGAGCCCTTGAAATAGAGATGAAGAGAGTTAAGGGGAAGATCTTGAGGCCAAAGTAGGGGTCCGTGCCAACGATTTGACATTACAGTACTGGACCCTCAACTACCAATCTTCCCTAGGGTCTTACACCCCTAATGACTGGGTTGTCCTCGAAGGGCTCTCCAAGGAAGGTGGGGATGACCCCATTCAGATGGCGAGCCACTTAAGTAAGCTGATGCGGCAGGTAAGTCTTTATTATTCTTGTGTCGAAGTTCTTTACTTGGCATTGCATTAATGGTGCCTTTCGTTTTCACTTAACAAGTTTGATGCTGCCTAGAGAGAGGTAAAGGGTTTTAGGGAAGTGTTACAACAGCTAGAGAAGTATCTACCAGAGATAAAGACTTCTACTAATAAGTATTTGAGGAAATTCTCCAAGGTCATTAAGCGCTTGTGTCGCTCTTATGTGTAAGTGGTGGGGCTTCAGGCAAGGCTTAAGGATGCGGAGTGGGAGAGGGATAAAGCTGATAAGACAGCTGAGAAGGCTGAAGGCCCAAAGGCTCGCCTCTCTTAGAGGTTGGATGAGGAGGGTAAAGCCAGGGCCTGATTCAAAAAGGAAAATGTTGAACTTAAGGTGTTAGTAGCTAAGCTATAGACCAAGTTGTTGATGAAAGTGTCCGAGTGCAAAGGTGTTCGAGCCACTTCGCTGGAGCTAGCTGATTTGAAGATTGGGTTGGAGCAACAGGTCTAAGAGTTGCAAGGAAAGGTTTTAGAGATGGAGGAGATCATTTCCAAGATGGAGAGTGGGGAGATCTTCAACAATGTTGCCACTAAAAAGGCGATCGTAGACTATCGAAGGATCGAGGAGTAGTTGGATGAGCTGGAAGACCTAACCATAGACTCTGTGCACTACATAAGGAAGGAGGTACTCTCCCATTGTCCCATCCTTGATCTCAGTTTCCTCGACTTCTTGGATTCCTCGACCTTCAACGAGAAGAAGGAAGCCTTAACATATGAGGAAGAGGCCACCCAAGCGGCCATTGAGATTGTAGGTGTTCCCTTTATTATTGGGGCTGGACAAGGCATTTCTACATCCTCTTCTGCCCCAACAACTTAGTAGGAGGTTGCCCCTAGAGTAGTTCCTCAAGACAATTCATCTATGGGTGATCTTCCTGCTATTCCTTGTTCGCATCCTCTTGCCCTTAATCTAAGTCAAGGCCTGCCGCTTAAAGCATCAGTGGATTAGCACTTAGAATAGATCAAGGCTTTGGACATTTCAGAGCTACTGGAGTTAGTTGATCTGAGGAGATAACACATTTATCCCCCTTCTTCTTTTTTGTGTTTGTTTTTTTTTTTTTGAAAATTGTATAAGTCAAGCTGAGATTCCGGCCTTTATTGTGTAATCTTACAATCGATGAATGGAGTAATTTTTGAAGTGTCGCCTTTGTACAGTTATGTTCTCTTTGCCTTTGAATATATTTGCATAGAAATTCCTCTTTGTAAAGAGAGCTTACCTTTGCCAAGGTCAATCTAACCTGCCCGATTAAAGAGAGTTCCTCTGTGCAATGGCTATATCTCCTTGCCAAGGTTACCTAGAGCCCTTGGGTCAAGTCGGTGGCATTTCGACTTGCTCGATGGCATTCCAACTTGCTCAGTGATGGGGAGTTACCTTATGTAAGGGGTGTTTCCCTTTACCAAGATTACTCGAGAAGGTCAGGTTGGTGGCATTCCGACTTGCCCTATGGTGGATCTTTATGCCTATATAAAGGCTTAGATAACAATAGAAAAAAGGAAATGAGGGAGAGAAGTAGGCAATCAATTATAAAGCTAACTTTTTGTTCAATCATTCTGGGAAAAAATGTACATAATAGAATGCTAATCAAAATAAAGTCGAAGATTATTGGCATTCCATGCACGTAAGATGAGCTTACCATCTAATCTTTCCAATTTGTATGCTCTATTGCTTAATCTTTCCCTAACTTTAACCAGGTCTTCCCAATTGGAGGCTAACTTGCCCTGCCTTTCCCATGAACCTATGGCTTCTAGTTTTCGGCATACTAGGTCGCCGACCTTGAACTCCTTGTGTCTAACCTTCTAATCGTAGTACTGAGCGGTTCGGTATTGGTATGCGGTTACCCGAGTGGCCACAAGGTCTCTGATTTCCTCGATGGTGTTGATATTAGCTTGCAACATTGACTTGTTAAGGGCGGTGTTGAAACTTTGAGTCCAAATATTAGGAAGATTAAGTTTAATAGGGAGGACCACCTTCGACCTGAAAGTGAGGTGAAAGGGGGTTTCGCCTGTAGACGTACAGTGGATAGTTCGGTACCCCCACAAGATATTGGAAAGTTTGTTGGCCCAAGCTTCCTGGGATTGGTCTATACACCTCTTGAGGCTATCCAAGATGATCCGATTGGTTGCCTCTACCTATCCATTTGATTGGGAGTAGGCAATTGAAGCAGAGTACGGGTGATGTGGTGCTTAGAACAAAATTCCCTAAACTTGGGGTTATCAAATTGTTGGCCGTTGTCCATGATGAGAGCATGGGGTTCATTGAATCGGGAGATAATGTTGTTTTTAACGAAATATTCAACACTTTTTTGCATAATCTTGGCCACTGCTTTGTCCTCCAACCGCTTTGTCCTCCATCCACTTTGTGAAGTAATCGACAGCGACAATTATGAATTGTAATCCTCCTAAAGCTTTTAGGAAGGTGCCGAGAATATCAATGCCCATTGTGCGAATGACCATTGGTTTGTCAGGGGTTGGAGGCCAGTGCTAGGTGCATGAGTGATTGGGGCATGCTTTTAGTACTGCGGGCCCTTTTGGGCTATGACCTTTACATCCTATCTCATAGTGAGTTAGTAATACTCGAGCCATAGCGCCCAATGGTAGAAAGCTTGGGACGGAACGTGATTGCTACATACTTTGGCGTGTAGCTATTCCATGATATGTAGCCTTTCCCTTTCTCAGAGGCATTAGAGCAGAGGCAAGCTAACTCCCCTACGATATAGTATACGGTTGACGTAGTATATTGGCTTGTGCTTTCTTCCCTTTGCTCTAACTAGCACAAAGGAGAGCGTATGGTTGCTTACGGCCAAGTACAAAAATAGGTCTTCTCCATGGATAGGTTTAGAGAGGACTAGTGGGTGTGTAAGGAAATCTTTGAGCTGTTGAAAGGCGGTGGTACATTCTAGGGTCCATTTGAAACCCTTAAGGTTCTTTAAGATTTTAAAGAACTCTGTACATCTATTAGCGCTCTTCGAGATAAATCTACTCAAGGCAACTACCATGTCAGTAAGCTTTTGTACGTCTCGAATTAAGGTTACAGGCTTCATTCACCTGATGGCAGTGATCTTTTTGGGGTTGGCCTCGATACCTTTCTATGTTACCAAAAATCGAAGAACTTGCCAGATTTGACATCGAAGATGCACTTTTGAGGGTTTAGCTTCATGTCGTACGTACGCATTCAATCGAAGGCTTCCTAAATATCCTTGACATGATTGACAAGGTTTTGGCTCTTGACGATCATGTCGTTGACATGTGACTCCATATTATGCCCGATCTGGAGCATAAACAATTTCGTCACTATTTATTGGTATGTAGCCCCAGCATTTTTTAGTGTGAATGGCATCATAGTGTAGCAATATGTGCCGAAATTGGTGATAAAAGAGATATGGACTTTATCCTTTGGGCCCATCTTGATTTGGTTGTACCTTGAGAAAGCATTCATAAAACTCAGTAGAGCATGTCTCGATGTAGAATCGATGAGCTAATTGATCCTTGGGAGGGGGAAACAGTTTTTAGGGTAGGCTTTATTAAGGTTAGTGTAATTGATACACATTCGTCACTTCTTGTTTTTCTTCTTCACCAGTACCACATTGGCTAGCTATTGTAGACACCTCATTTTTGCTATTTTTTTATTTTTTGTTAGTTAAGCCAGGTTAATCAATAAACAAAAAAAAAATAACAAAATAACAAAAACAACAAAAAAAATAAGAAAATAATAAAAATTTAAAAACTAAAATTTAAAAATAATAAATAAAAAAATAAAAAATATCGAGTTAAATCGTTTCGAGTCTAGTTGTGACGTATCGAGTTGAGTCATCTCATATGAAGAATCATATCAAGTCGTGTTAAATAATTTAAAATCAAATCGGATAATGGTGTGAATTAATTTAATAAATCATTAAGAGTTGGGCTTTATTAAAATAATTTTAGCCTAGTCCGATTTAAAGTATATTTTTATCTTATTTATATTGAGTTAAAATAAATTTAGGATTTATTAGATAAGTTATTGAGTTATCTTTAATTGGGTCGGATTAGGCCTTGAAAAAATAGAAAGCCTAAGTTAAATAGGGTTTTTAGAAGTTAGGATAAATCTTTAAAAAATCGTTATTGTTTCTTCTGTATCTTCAATACGAAAAATACGATTGTGAGTTTATAAATAGCACAACGGCACGTGATGTTGAAAAGGTTTTTTTTATTCCCACAATGCAAATCCCTTGATGACCAACTTTCAAATCCCTTGAGAAATACAAATTTTCAAATTTCCGCAAACCTCCCGACGTTCCAATTCATAAATTTTTGAATTCCAAAGACGTCTAATCCAAAATCGAAAATCTAATTGCAAAGCCAACATTCAAATTCCAAAGACATCTAAATCCAATTGCAAAACCAACATTCGAATTTCAAAGACGTCTAACCCAAAATCGGAAATCCGATAGCGAAGCCAACTCAATTTACGTCTGATCCAAAAACAATTCCAAAGCTTCATGTCCACCAAAGGCAACTTCAAAATCCTTATGGCATTCACAATCTAAAAGTTGCAACCCCCTAATGTCTGCATTACCAAGCTCTGACACATTTGTAATCCAATTCCAACATCTTGATCCACGTAGCAATTACGTCCTAAAAGCCGATCGCAAGTCCATAATGCCCCTCAATCCGAAGAATCATCAAAATTGGCCACAACTCCATCTACCACAATCTGACCGAAGCAACAATTCTACGCCCAATTGAAAGTCTAATTTCCAAATTGCCAATGCTTCGATCCAATTTTGCAATCCGATGCTGATACAAGTCCAATGCTAATTCCAAGTCTAGACGAATTCCCTGATGCTCTGATCCAATTCCATAATCTAATTCATAAACAAAATCCAACGCATGATCAACATACGCAATTCGATTCAGTAAAAATTATTATTTAATTTATTTCTTTTATTAGTGAGTTCAATTTTATTTATTTATTAACTTATTTTTCTTAAGTGCAGGTTTTTTTTTATTATTATTTTCGTATTACATAATGTTTTTAGATAATTCCAACGAAATTTAGTTCAATTGAGTTTTTAGTAAAATCGTGTTTTTTTCGAAAAATAAATGATCTTCAGCATATCTTGTAATTAAGATTTGGAAAAGATACATATTGAGATACTTATCTTGCGGTTGAGATACGTATCAATATATGTATCTTGCGGTTAAAATTTAGAAATTATGGTTATGATTTAGAAAAAATACGCATGAAGATACGTAACATATTTTATACTTAGGATTTAAAAAAGATATTTTTGACATGTAGTGATTTTAAAAATAAAAAAATTTTAATTAAGATTTTCAAAAAAGATTTAGTTAGTTAGGATTTTCTTTAATTCAAGAAAATTAGATTTATTAGGGTTGTTTTTTTAAATAATAAATTGATAAATAAATGCAAACTTAGTTCAGTTTTTGAAATAAAAATAATTTACCCACTAAATATTTTATGAATAGAGAACTATAGTTGGTTTGATCTCGACTAGTGCGTATATAGATACCTTCAGGCCAACTGCATAAAAAATAGAAAAATTTTTTTCCCTTTTTTTCTTAAAAATTCGTAATAAAAAAATAATCTAAAAATCACTTTAGTTGTCTTTCGCAAATTTAGGTATATTTTTAGTATTTTTAGAAAATTATAAAAATAAAAGCTCATAAATTTTTCTTTAGTTTTTATATGATGACTTAGTCTTAATAGGTTAGCTAACGAACTTGGTTTTCACTGGTTTAATTTTTTAAAAATCAATTTTTTAGAATATCTGCAAATTAGTGACTAAATTAGGGTTTTCCCATCTGAAAACTCTAATTTCATGTTTTACTAGTTGAATTGGTTGGTGAGTTCATTTTTTTCAATTTTTTAGAAAAATATTTCCTTAATTTAATATTGAGTAATTTATATTAAGCGGGTTGGGCTTAATATAGATTAAGTTAAAGAAAATCGAAATAGGACTTAATAACCATGTTGGGTGCTTTTCCTCCTTCATGAAGCTGGCCTTAAGCAGCTTTTGCACTTCCTCCTTGAATGTAACCTGTCTTTCAAGAGCAAAATGCATTTTCTCTTACTTGACAGGTTACACTGTGATGTTAATGTTGAGGCTATGGATCACTAGGTTGGGGGATATTTCGGGCATGTTCGATGCCAACCACGCAAACTTGTCTGCGTTTGCCCGTAGGAGAGTGATGATTTTGTCCTTCACCTTGGTTGGAGTCTTAATCCTGACTTTGGTAGTCTACTTAGGGTGAATTTCCGATCTGGATGTCTTTTGTTTTCTCTCCAAGCTCACCTCTCTCGACCAGCCTCTCCTATAGGCCTATTTCTAAGGCAAAGACGCCATCTGATAACTCTGATTTTAAACATATTTCATACGGTGATTTTATAGTATTTTTCTTACATTTTTGGTTTTCTTTAAAGAAATTGATACTTAATTGAGTAAAATTTTGATTTCAAGGTTTGAACGCGTTCTAGGATCGAAAATGAAGAAAAGGAATCAAGTTTCACTCAATTCGGAGTTCAAATGAATGAAGTTTTGAAGTTACACAGTTTAGGACATGGCCATGTCCCCAGGCTGTGTCCATTTAGAAGAAATTTGCTAAGGTCAGAAAGTTACACGACCTGGGGACACGGCCATATCCCAGGCTGTGTTTGGTGACGAAAACAGAATCTTTATAATACATATATAAAAGGACATATGAGGGTTTCAAGAAAGGAGAGACATTAGAAAAAACGGAAGAGATACGAGAGAAGAGAAGAGACTTGAGGAGAAGGAGAAGAACAGGGTGAGAGCAACACCAACTTCAAGATTGGAGAGATTTTTCATCAATCAAAGGGGTTTTTCATGTTTTATTTTATGTTTTTGATGGAACTCGTTTTTAGATTTATTATGATAGCTTAGAATTCGTGTATTTAGGATTATGGAACCTAGGGTTTCGTGTGACTCTTGGGTTGATTTATAATTTTTAATAAAGTTTCTATCTTTTCTTGATTCAATTATATTGTTTTATTGTTAATTGATATTTCTAGAGTATTAATCTATGATATTATGCATGATGATTGAGAAATCGCATGTGTAATTAGATCTAGGCATAATTGGAAAGAATTACATGTATGCTTAGAGATAAGATACATATTTCTTTTGGAAAGTTAATTATTTGTGTGCGAATTCATTATAAATTAATGCAATTCTAAGTTATATTACTAAGTGAAGAGATTCCGGTAAATAATTTAGGATTAGGGTTAATATGCTTGAGAAAGGTATTAACTTTAATTGTGAATCCCTCCGGTCAAGAATAATAGAAATTGAATTGAATATATTTTAAGCGGTCATATGTTAAACACTAGGGGAAATAATTCTTAAATACGTTATTGCATTCTTGAAGTCGTTCTTAGTTTTATTACTTTCTAACTTGCTTAATCAAGTCTCATAATTAGTTTAGTTTGTTAATTTCAGTATTTTTAATTCATTCAACTCATCACAATTTTCTGGTTAGATAATAGAGCTAAGGTTAATATTAGTACTCAAAATCTTTGAGGGATCGACTTGGACTCACATCCGCTATATTAAAACTGATAGGTGCACTTGCCTGATATCACCATCCCCTTTGGCTGCCCTAACATATAGCTCTTGCGAGAGCTTTTGATCACATCTACGTACTCTTACCCCGGTTGGGGTCGGGAATTTAGCCTTCAGATGAAGGTAGGATGTAATCACCTCGAATGCATTAAGGCTTAGTCTTCCCAAGAGTACGTTATAAGGGGAAGGGCAATCAATCACAACGAATTCTACTAGTTGTTATGCCATATGGTGGTCATCACCAAACTCCATATCTAACGTGATGATGCCTTTGGCTTGGACCGTGCTTCCGTTGAAGCCAATCGAATTATGGTGTTACGGCTTCATTTTTACTGGGAGCTTTGTCCTCATCCTCTCGTATGTGTAGAGGAAGAATATGTTAGTAGAGCTGCTAGTGTTTGTTATGCCCCAAAGCGGTAGAGTCGTAACAGTCTCGTTGTGCAAACCATTTTAAGATAAAAGTTGGCCTTATAGCTGCTATCCTAGACCTAATCTATACAAGACGTTTACAACTAACCTGCTTTGAAGCAAATAGTTCATAATTTAAATAAGTTATTTACCTAAGGAAGTAAGAATATATATATATATATATATATACATTAGAATTTAGTTATTACAATTAACGTTTAATCTATTTCCTAGTTAATACATTATTCAAAAATGAAAAATTCTAAAATAAGAGCTTTGACCTTAAAAATATATGTCTGTTCTTCAAATGTTTTTTCTCACTCTCTAAGATCCAGCAGTTGTTAGGTTCGGGATAGTTGTAAGCCACTTCTTAGCTAGCACCTGCAACTACATTTATAGGGATGTGAGCAACCATAGCTTAGTAAGTTAGGACGAAAACTTAAAATTATACCACAAACATAAATAATGTTATTAACCAAATTATTAGGTGCAATACATGTTTAAGCAAATGCCATCGCACGACGTTGTTTAGCCCGTCGTGAAATTAGAGAAATTGTGCCTGCTCTAATCCAGGTTGAAGAATTGCCGTTAATACAACAACTCACAACCAAATCCAAGCTTGTACAATGGAAACACTGCTCTTCCCGTAACTATCTTCGAACCATTGACTTCACCCTTACTGTGATCTTCTC
Organism: Lumnitzera littorea; assembly: GCA_024138015.1. Classification (NCBI taxonomy): domain Eukaryota; kingdom Viridiplantae; phylum Streptophyta; class Magnoliopsida; order Myrtales; family Combretaceae; genus Lumnitzera; species Lumnitzera littorea. The sequence goes on from JAMXBB010000004.1 coordinate 15,852,171, forward strand.
ACCTATCACTTAGTTAGACTAAGGATGAAGAAGGGATCTATTATGCTATCTAGCGTTATCCCTTTTGAAGAGGTCAGTATTTGGCTAGAGAATCTTAGGTTTCCCCTAATGGGTTGCTATGCAGGTTCGATTTATGGTTACAAGTCATATATTTGTTAAGTCTAGTTTAGGGTGATCAATCATTTCATACAGTATAAACTAGAACAACAACAAAATCAAAGCATCACTCATAATCAAGTACATGCACATAGCCAATTATCCAATAAGTACAACTAAGTATAATCTCAAGCCTCCAAAATACAGTAACGTATTAATCTTAACTTACCTCGACTCCTCACTTGCTTACTCGAGGTAAGACTCGTTAAGTCCATCGCCAATGATGTCTCAGTTTTTATATAATTGTTATAGGTTTGTGTTATGCTATGACACTTATTGTTATATTTGGTTTAGGGTTTAATATGTCTAATTATTTAGGTTCTCAAATCTTTTACAATTATTCTTAGTTTGGGGTTAGGTTTTGATTTAGTTTCCGTATTGATTTTTAAATTAGGTTCTAATTCGGTTTCTAAATACAGTTTTATATATAAATCTTAGAAACTCATTTCAACCCATAATATAGAATTAATCACATTATTTTCAAGTATACTAAATATCGTAATTATCCCAAGTTAGTATTTTATTTCGCTCAGTACACTTAAATCCTTATTAATGTACCGAATTTACTCCTAATATGAGAAATTTTTACATTTTTCATATAATTACCTAAATTTAATTTTTATATTAGATTTATTATATATTCCTATTATTTATATAATATCAATTTTTATTCTAATATCTTTTATTTATTATATTTCTAATAATTGCATATTATGTATTATTACTTATTATGTACATAATACACATATAATATTTCTATCACTTTAATTACCATCTCCTAACATCAATTAACATTTCAAAATGTCTAAATTCATCCAAAATCATATTTTACACCTAATTACTCTAATTTACAAAATTAACTTAAAATTTACTATTTTCCTATTATTTATGTACTACATAATTACCTTAATAATTACATCTAACACCCTATATGCTATAAGTTTCATACTTCATCAGATTTTAACATCTTAAAACATATAGTTATGCACTAAATTAGTAATTAATCATTTAATTACTTAATTAGCCCTAAATCATCCATTTTATGCATCATTTTAAGGCTTAAAAATTATTTAAAAACTTAGAAAATTAATTTTTGAAAAAAGGCTTCGTAGCACTATTTTATATCATCTAAGTAGTCTACACAAAAATTTTGGACTCAAAGCTACACTCTTAAGGTAATTTATTTCAAATTTGAATAAAGCTCGGTTTTGTTCAATTTCTTAAGCACCCTATATTTATAGACATGATTAAATTTAATCACTGTTTTTTCCTAAATCTACATACAATAAAACATCATAATAACAAATTTTATAATTTTCTAGATAAAATTAATAATTTTAATAAATTTTATAAAATCAGGCTGGAATTGGACTCACCTGACCGTTGGGATTCTGGCCACGAACGACGGCCTTAGGGGTATCGACCCTAGGGGTGTCGGTCAAGTTGGACGGTGGGGGTGGAGTGGTGTGGTGGTGGCTGTTCGTTTCCAAGTAGCCATTGGATGTGGGTTTCCTTTTAAAACCCTAATTGCATATATTTTTTGTAATTTTTTGTAAAACTCTAATTTCCTCTCAATTTCACCTCTCTTTAATTTTCTACAATTCTAGACATCTAAAATGAGCTTTTTGAAACATTTTGGGTATTTATAGAGGTCTTGGGTAATTATTGTGCATTAATTTGATTGGATAATTGCCTTATCTCTACTTTTTCTTACTTTTTATTTGTTGCAATTTAATTGGTTGCTTTTATTTAATCACTCCCAAGCTGCCATGCCTCAATTTTGGATATTTCTTCATTTTTTCTAATTTTTCCTTAATTATTCATGCATTTTCTTTAATTATTTAACATTATTTTAGCTTATTTTGCGTGTTTTAAGTAATTATGCGTATTTCTACCTATATGTAAATTCATATATAGTATAAATTAATACTCCTAAATATTATTTAAGTTATTTTATGATTTTTAGTGTTCATATAATTTATCTCTAGCAATTCGTTAATTATCGGTATGCACTTTACGTATTTTCAATAAATAACGAGTAATATACTTAAAATTTAAAAATTTTATATCATTTTATTTTATTACTTATTTTCTTAAATTCAAAATTACAGGATCATTTTTACTAATATTTCTAGTTTTACTTTGTAATTTAGGCTCGATTGGATCCTTTAGTTAATCATCCTAAATTCTACGAGTCAAACTTTGAGTAATTGATTGTGGGTCTTATAGTGTCTACCATAATCTTTAAGACCTCAAATTTTGAGATCCTTACCCTATCGCCAAGGCGTATTGATGGGGTGTGTCGACCCCTTCAAGATCTTTGTTAGAGAAGGAGATAGAAGTGTCCAACTTCTATCTCTTCTCCCTTTTGACCAGCACCTCTACTAGAATGTTAACTAAGCTATTGGTGCTCGATTGGCTCCTAAGGTGCTGCTGCCCCATGATTATGTTAATGATACCATTGAAGGCGCGATTATTTTGGCGATCGTTATTCAGCTCAACGTTGGCGTTTTCGGTTTGTCGCCTTCGAGGTGCCTTATCTTTATTATCATCAAATTGGTTGTCGTTCCTTTGATGGGCCATATATTCATTAAAGAAACCGTACTGAATGGCATATTTGAGGGTGTTTTTCGACTGGGAGCACTCGTCAATTGTGTGGTTGTAGTCTTCATGGAACTAATAATATTTATTAGAGTTTCAATGATTAGGGTTCCTTCGCATCTTTTGCAGCGGTTGGAGTAAATTCTAGTGCTTCACTTTGAAATAGACCTGAGCAATGGGTCTATTCAGGGGTGTGTACTAAATGTAAACGAGAGGGGGGAGCGAGTTACGTTTAGTTTGGCGCTTCTTCTTCCCAAAGCTCTGCCCTTCTGATTTGTTCGGCATCCTACCGCCAAAGTCATCCTTTACGGACAGTTTTTTCTTATCTTACTTTCTGCTTGACTTTTTGCGGTTGGCGTAGTGCCTGGTGTAAATGTTGTCTTCTTAGTAAATATGTTTCTAAGCTTTATTCAAAAAGTTAGCTAAGGTCATCGGCTTGCTCTTCGCATGCAATCGGAAGAAATCGCTTGAAGGTTATATGTCGAGTTGCGTGGCGTGGACAACAACTCCTTCATCTAGCTGAGCGATCTCTACCATGACGTTGTTGAACTAGGCCACATAGTTACGCAGGGACTCACCTTTACCCTGCCTCACAAGGTACAAGGATAATGTATCCTTGGATGGAAGCTTGCTAGCCTTGAAATGGAGACTAAATCTTCACACCAACTCATTAAAGGAGCTAATGGAATTGTCGGGGAGGTGGTTGAACCATATCTGAGCTACCTTCCTCGGGTGCTTAGGAAGGCTTTGCACATTATAGCATCTCCATGGCCATGGAGGTTCATGAAGGTATCAAAGTGGAGAAGATGGTCATTAGGATCGCCCGTGCCATCGTACTGGTTTGCGGATGGAAACTTGCTGTTAGGGAGCAACACTTTATCTTAGATGCCTTTGGTGAAGGGTGTCTTATTGTTGGTGACTAGGTCAGTGACATTAATCGCCTTGCTCCCCTATTGCTTGGAGAGCTATCTTACCATGGCACAAAGCTTGTTTAGGTTGGCATCTTCTACCGGATGAGCTTATCGTGCAGCTGAGTGAGCCTGCACTCCCTATGAGTCAGCTTCTTGTTCATTGTCAGCTAGAGTTCGGTTGTGGGTGGCCGTAGACCTTACTGATTGCTGACCCTTACCATTTTGCTGCTACTGTTGGATGTTGTTTTGCTTGGTATGGGCTTTCGAAGCTTTGGGAAGGTAAGTTTGTATGATGTGCCGCTTTGCTTCTTCAAGGCGAGTGTAGAGCAGCCTGTTATCTACAATATATTCTTCAACTAGAGGTTCCATTCACTCCTTTAGCATAGCCCTTGCGAGGGGCTAATTGCCCCTAGGTTGGTTCTCTTACTTGTTGTGTTGAGACATAGTGTTGAAGGAAATGTTCGTAGGGTATATATTTGATGTGTTTGAGGTTACGGGGATAGGAACTTAGTTTCCTATGAATGGTGCCAAATGTCGTCTCTGAGTTCTTTCTAATGGTTGTTTGGACTTTACGCATATGAGGCCTGCAAAATAGTACATTGTGAGAGGACGCTAGGGGGTTGTCCGACGTAGTTACTTCGATACTTAAGTTAGTTGAAGGGTTCTTGAGAGTAGTAAATAATTTGGAGTGATATCTAAGCTTGGTATTCAATAATTATCTTGTCTTTCTTTTCATAAGTTGCGTACTAACTTTCAAACCAAATTTGCTTACTCAATAATCCAATTCAATGAAGATAATTTGAAAATAAAAGGAATATTTCATTTAGATGTGTGTTTTTTATTTTTCTTTTAAATTAAAAAATGAAAAAAAAACTATTGTAATCTATCCTTTGCCTCTTCTTCTAATCGTGTATTGGTTAGCAATTATGAGTTTTTAGTCTTAGAGTTGAGATACCAAAAATCACATTGTCTTTGCCATCTATAGTTAGAATAATTCTAGTCTTATAGACATTTAGATAATTCAATTATCTTTGACTTTAACAGAAAGTGAAAGGGATCAAGGACTTAGTCAGTTGAAAGATGATTTAGATCAAGCCATCAAAGTGAAAGGTGTTAAAGATTAGATGTGGATAGGGAAAACACCAAAAACATGTGAACTCTATTTAACCACTAGGAATGGCATCAAAATTTATACCATTTCCTCCTCCTTTACTACTAATATCCAGTATTTGAACTGTTAAGCTCAAAATTTCATTTTTTTTCCCTTTAGCTGTAGCTTATAGTAGGCTTAATCTACGTAATATAAACTACTTAATCAAAGTTAACAAAAAATAACATCCGAAGAGATTAAATTTTGAAGATAAGTTCAAGTAAAGAATCAAACTATCAATTAGTTAAAATAGATAATAAACATTAGGCCAATTGGTTTAAACAAGTGATTTTGTCAACCTTACCATTATAACATTATTAAATTAAGTCGATGTGTCACATTATCTAATTGTCAAGGTTAACGTGATAATGACTTAGGGTAATTCATGACCCTAAATTACACACATGTAACATATATATATATATATATATATATATGTGTGTGTGTGTGTGTGTGTGTGTATGTACATAGCTAGAATCTAACGATATTCTTTCAATATGCAACTTTACTTGGAACAATGCCATACATTGATAGCTGGGCGAGACCTTGAGATCATTGACATTCCAAATCACTTGGGCTTAGTTAAGCATAAATAGCACAATCACTTAATAAGTCATATACTTTTAAGTCCATTTAGCATTACCCTAGTTAAGCACATACATCAAATACAGTATCCACTTACTTGAAGTAGTCAACTTGAGTAAATTTTTGGTATTCTTCAATTCTTGGTCAAAAAATTGTAGTTTGTTAAGTATGGAGACTTACTTTTAAGTTGATCTAATTATCTAATAGCTAGCTTAATCTATAACCATCTCATTCAATGTAAAAGTTTATTAATAATTAATATTCTATGTTAATTCAATTTTAAGTTGTAAAGAATTGAATTTAAAAAATACAAAAAATTATAATTAACTAGGTACAAGCTTATGCAAAGCGCGGATCTGAATCTTAATATAAATATATGTTATGTTTTTTAAAATATGAAAAATATGGATATAAATTGGGATTTATTATAAAATATAGACATGAAATTGACTACAAATATGTGTTATATACTTGTTTTTGTAACAACAACTATAATATAAAATTTGATGAATTTACAATTTGGAAAAAAAAAAAAATAGATAGAAATTGTTTTTAATACAAATTCCTCGTTCCATTTTTTTTCTCTTCAATATGTGTTTAAATATTTTCTTCATTTGCACCACCATTGTCTTTGTCTATTTGAATTTGTTTTTTCTCAAATTTGGCATAAATCTATCGTGAAGAAAATGTCAATTCTTTATTCAATGCGATAGGTTTCATATAAAAATAACAATTTATTTAAAAGATTATTGGAATTTATCTATTCATAACTTCGTATTTGAAAGATTGTGTGCACACAATTATTTAGTTATATAAATATATTTTATATATTGTAATCTATGTAATTATTGATAGTTATACAAAGTATTATAATATTTTAAAAAAGCTACAATCTCTTCAACTCATGAAAATACAATATAATATATCAAAAGTTATATTATTTTGGTTCTACTTATATAAAGGTTACAACTTTTCTATCAACATCATTCTTTGTATAGAAAAGGATATGTCTCTTGAGAAATCAAAAAGTATGGTAACAAAAGCAATAAAAAAATATTGTTGATAAAAGATACGAGTAATAAAAGTATCTTAAAATAGAATAAAAAAAGAAAAAAAATGATGATTAAGTGAAATATTGTGTTATAGATTTACTATACTTTCAATCTACATAGGTAGTTTTTTTTTTTCTTTTTGCCAAACTGCATAAGTTTTCCTTTGTTGCACTGAAAGCTATTATTAACTTATTTATTCTTCTTGAAACATAGGGACACAAAAACATAATATCAAAAAAGGTACAGTAGGATGATTAAAGAAACTAAACCTGTTAAACATAACAAACAAATGTGAAAAAGGTTTTACATAAGTAAGAACTAAATACTAAAAGTAAATAAATTGAACAATTTTCTACCGTTAGTAATTTCAAGGACTAAGATCATCTCCAACTAGTAGCAACCTTAAAAGTTACTTACACTGCTACGTAAATAAATTAAGTATCTCTCACCTTTAAGCAACTTTATATTTTATTTCTAATTCCTTTACCAAAGTTTTTTCACACTTTTTTTTAAAGTTTTATAATTCTGTGCTATTGATTTCTTTTAAATGTTAAAAAAAAAAAAAAATCATAGCTACGTTATTTGTCGGAGAAATTTGACTTTAAGAAGTAACACTAGCTCACTTTGCTTTAACGTAGGAGAAATGCAATCCTCGTTACTTGGTTTGGATTTTGTGCCTAGCAACGCACGATACGTCAAAACCACGTCCTGAGCATATAAAAAGAAAAAGTAAATTATATTAGATGAAAGCCACTTTGTCTATGATGTATCCATGAATTGCAGAAATTTTATAGTGGTATTGTCATTTCCTTAAGGATATGAGTACAGCGATTAATATTCTCACTCTTTTCAAAATTCTCGAATTAAGAAAAAAATTAACAAAATCATTATTTTTAGCTGCCACATTATTGTATGCGTACATAGAAGAGGAAAATTGTAAAGTATCTATTAAAATGCTAAATAGGAAAATTTTTAATTTATATGTACTTTTTGTAAAGTGTACAATAAAAGTATGAAATTCGTGTTTTCTTTTAGACACTATAAATGCATTAATAGTATCCATTAGCAATACTTTTAAAATAACATAGAGTAGATACAGTTTTAAGAATATATACATTTTTCATAATTTATATTCTCATTAAAATAATTATATTATAAATAACTTTTTTATCTGCTATCATTTTCACAAAGTTCCCTCAAAATGAACATTAGGACACCCTTTTGTATCCTATGTTATTGAAATTCACTCAAAATCTTTCACATAGATTGAGTATACAATAGTGTTTTGTGCCCTCAAGTCAATTGGACAAATTTAAAGAAAAAAAAAAAAAATAGGTTTCCTAGGATATTACGTAGGCCTAAATAGACAACAAAGGATGAGTTAACATAACAAACTCCTGTATAAAAAGAAAATTTCAATATCTAAAATAATATAAAAAATAAACAAATAAAAAATAAATTATTTTGTATTCTAGCAATATCTCCTAACCAAAATGATACTAATATTCACAATCAATAAAGTAGGCAAATTTGTATAAAATAACTATAATATGTATCATGAAGTTAACATAAATTACTTAAAATATCTATACAAACAAAATAACTATTCTGCAGTTTTCACAAATACATAATAGAAAAGTTGAAAATATTGAAACAAAAGAAAAAAATGCAATACTTTTGAACCCCTATATAAAAGAAAATTTCAAAATTCAAAAGAATATACAAATAGATAATAAAAAAGTAAAAAATTAATTATTTTTCATCTAACCAATGTCTTTCAACCAAAGCGATACTAATATTCATTGTCATTAAAGTAGGCAAATTTATATAAGATGAATGTAACATGTATAATGGAGTTAACACAAAACATTTGATATATCTAGACTAACAAAATATCATGCAATCTTCCCAAATGCGTAATCGGAAGGTTTAAAATATGAAAATAAAAGAAAAAAATATGATACATTTAGGACGAACCTTTGTATAAAAAAGGGGTCTTTCTTATTTAGATAAGGGAAAAGTAAAATCATGATTTAATAGAGATAAAGAAACAAATCATAATAGAAAGGTTTAAAATATTGAAATAAAATAAAAAAAACATGATACCTTAAGGATGAACCCTTGTATAAAAGAGGGGGTCTTTCTTATTTAGATAAGGAACAAGTGAAATCAATATTTGACAAAGATAAAACAACAAATGAACAATTTGCAATGTATAAAATAGAAGAGTGGTTTCTTTTTTGTCACTTTGTCTCCATTTAACGTTTTGTAAAACTTACCAAAGTGGAAGTTTCAACCAATGCCTCTAAACCAAAGTAGTAAACAAATTTACATAAGGTAATCATGGAGGTCCAATGAAGGAAATATGATAAAATGAAGGAGAGTGACAAAAGAATAATAATTGTTTAATATGAAACACCACAAAAAGAGAGTTAGCAAAATAAGAAGATAGAAAAAGAGGAACAATTATATCTTTTTTTCTTTTTAATGTGAAATCGAAAGGTTGTGATAGTTGGGAAAGGTTTTGAAATTGCGACCATTGGAAAAGCTTCCAAAATTATATATATATATATAAAGTAGTGAAAAAATATGTTGTTATGTAATACCAAGGTGTTACCTTTTAGATGGTATCAACTTTACCTTTTGCATGATAAACCAAGAGTAAAAAGGGAACATTATGTTTTTGAAACATACATAAGCTGGTATGTACGCCTTGCACTATATTTGTTAAAATCACAAGTTAACTATACTTTTTTAAGAGTTGGTGACTTTGAGTTTTTTCTTAACTAAAACAAACATACAATCATTTATGTATATACTTTTGGTAAAATAATGAGGTTAGGTGTATGATTCTGTAAGTTTACGATTTTACTAGTTTTATACGATTATGTAATTTTACCTATTCTCTATGTATTTAGATTAGGTAAAATTGTGATTTTGACAACCTTCATTAGACCAATTCCCCACTATAGCCACTATCCTTGAAATGAATTGATTATTATAGGTTGACCTCGAGGTCTTCTAAACTTGGAACCAACAATGTTGATTGAGCAGCTTCTCATTTATACAGGATTAGAAACTCTTCTATTTCTTAAAGAGAACACCATCATTGTCAATCCTACTAATGGTTAAGCCAAACTCTAACCTAACTCCAATCTCTTTGAACTAATCTCACCACAATTGGTGTAATCTAAGTTACCATAGCCATCTTATTTTCCTGAGCCACCATTTGCCATGTCGACCTCACTAGCTTGATCAAAATTAGTTTTTATCTTTTCTTCCAGAGCACTTACCTATTACACCTCGACATGTGTTTATGTCTAACAGTGCACGTACATTTAGAATATTCTTTTTTGTTTGTTTTGCCTCTTTTATCCCTTTTTGGCTAATATTTAGATATGTAATTTACTCTTTGGGGTTGTACTATTTTTATCATTTCCTCTTTTATCCTTTAAATCAAGGACTTGCTATGAATAATTCTTATTTTATGATTGTGAAGATTATTGAATGATGAATATTACTCTTACCATATTTGTAAGCTTTTTCTATCAAATATCACACTCTTATAAATCCTTTTAACAAGGATTGTGATGAGTGCCCCCAATTTCTATTCATCTGTCACATAAAGTCGGATTTAGGTTGTCTCACGTTTCGTAATATGTTACATCCACACAAATAACTTACATTTTTGCTAGTCTAACCAACTTCAATTGATAATTTTCTTTCATACTTGAAAGGACCTACTACTCGATTATAGTTTTAAGATTGATGTACTAGAGGTTATCTCCTTGGCTACATTATCTTTTGGTATTAGAGCTTTAGGCTTTCAAAAGAGAAGTTTGTTGGTGTGTGCATTGTTGTTAATTGGGGCTAATGAGTTGCTAGTGCTCATGAATGTCTACCTACTTAAGTAGTGTTTGTTGTTGCTATGTGTGTTTAAGTCCCATTAGAGTTAAGGGTTGTTGGTTTTTTATGAGTTTGTGTTGGTAGTATATATATGAGTAGTAGTGTTGAGTTGTTAGTGTTTAGAGTATGTTGTTTTGAAACTTTAGTTGAAGCTATAAGAATGTTGATGAGAAAACTAATCTAGACAACATCCTTGAGAAATAAATGGAAGTCAAATAGGAGGAGATAGAAGAAGTTAACAAACAAAGCATTTTTGCCTACTTAGAGATTGTATGAAAGCTTGAGAGTGGATAAAACTAAAAAGTTGGGCTATTACGCAAAGATAGTGCATGTTTTTTACTAGTGTTTGAAAAGGCTGACTATTGAGACAAAGAGGCTATTAAGTATCCTCTAGAAGATGGAACTAAAAAGTTGTTAGGGTGTGTTGTATTAACTCAAGATAAGGAGGAAGAAATGTTATGTTGTGATCTAAAATTTCATGAAGAGTTGATTGAGTTAGTTTATAATCTTCTATTTTTTTGGAAGATTCTAATGATAAAGATTGGATTGAATATGGAAATTGAAAACATACTCTGAAATTCCTTATTTATTTGGAGATGAATCTCTAATAGACTTTAACAAAAGATAATTTACTAAAGAGGGAGTAAGTTATTGATGGCTTATGTTGCTTCTTTGTTGATGAACCTCAATCTACTAAACATTTGTTTATGGAATGTAAGGGAATGAAAAAGTTCTAGAAGTTGTTGAATGGGAACGCAAAGGTTTGGACTCTTTTCATTATGATCTAGTCGATTGAATTAAAGGTAGTTTTGTACTTAGAAGAGTTACAAAGGTACCAAATGTCCATGACAAGTCCTATTCACCCTTCACTTATGGTGCTTGTGGAATGAGAGAAATAGGTTAAATATTAATATCATGAAGGCTCTTGGTTAACTACTCCTAGGATGAATGCATTGAAATTTTGGGCTCAACTTAAAAAATATAGTGGATAGAGAGTGGAGAGAGGTAAGGAACTAATGTGGTAACCATCGATGGAAGGTGTCATCAAAGTTAATTGTAATGGAGCCTTAATAGTTAGGAAAATTCAGCTAATATTAAAGGATTAACAAGTAGGTGTAGAATGGATATGTCTTAGGGATTTTGTGAAGAGGGTCTTCATGACTTCTTCATTGGAAACTGAATTATGGGGGATTTATTCAAGATTAAGGCTAGCGGATCAACAAAATTGGCCAAATGTAATATTTGAGTCGGATTTTGCATAAGCTATTGCCATAATAACTAAATCACATATTTATTGTGATTTTATGCCTAATGTTGAAAATCAATGAGGGCTATATTTCCAATAGAGGACTTATTGGAGATTGAAGTGAACCAGTAGAAGCTTGAACACATGTCTTGATTGCATGTGTTCTAATAGGAGTGAAAGATGTAGTCTTTTTGCACTATCTATCAAGTTATTTAGTTTTGTGGATCATGAAAATGTTATCAGTAATAATGTTTGTTTTATGTCTATTGGACTTAGACGATGCCCTTTGTTTTTGGATAAGTATATTGTTGTGAGTGTTGGCGAAGCTAGTGGTTTTGATGGCAAAATGGATATCAATCGTGCACTTAGCTTGGACATTGGCTAATTTTATTGTTTATTGTTAGACTTGGTTTCCTTTTGATGAATAATAATAGTATATGTTCACAAAAAAAAAAAAAAAGTTCTGTTTGAATTCTCAATAACAATTATATTTAGGTTAAATTATAAATACATTCTTTACATTGGTTGATTGTGTGTTTTGCTCTTTATATATGAAAAGGGGCAATTTTTAAGAATGTGGCTTTCACATCTTATTTTACTATTTTTCCATTAGATGAAATGATAAAAGATGTGAAGACTAAAAAAATTAAATAAAATCGAAAAAAGAGAGATTTGCTTTAAAAAAAAATTTCTTTTTTTTTTTTTTTACAATTGTAGGATATAATAATGTCATCTATTCTTTTTCTTTCCCTTTTTTTTTTTTCTGTTTTCTTCTTTTATATTTTAAGAGAAAAAATGTCATGTAGGAGATGTGAAAACACTTCTCTAAATATTTATTTAAATATTCAATTAGAAAAATAAGAATAAGTATATATAAAATAAATATAAAAAGATCTATTTTAAATAATATTTAATACATATTGAAATGTATGTCTCCATGTAATAGTTTTTCCTTCCAACACTTTTTTTTTAATTTATTCGAATAAGAAAGCTTAGGTGAAAAAGGAAAATAAAATAGAAAAAAAATAAAAATATTGTTCTTAAAAAAAACATTATTAGGAATATGGCACTTAAAATCTCTTCTTTTTAAGCTAAGCCAAATAGGCAATTTTGAGGTCAATCAAACCTTAGAGCCCCAACCAAGACCTTTTAATATGGCCTAAACACGCCACATTATCATTCAATTTTTTTGGTATTTGTAATACAAAATATCATAATAATTTTATATTTCGTAATTATGAACATCAATAACAATCATAGCGAGGCAAATAATGAATGAAAAGTTGGAAAATGACATTTAAGTAATACGAAAGTTCCGTTACTTCTTTCAAGTATATGCAAAGTGTTCACATAGTATGCATTAGTTAAAATGAAAAATGTTACATAGCTAAAACTAGTACTTAGTTACTGTTGTCGATGTGTATATGCATGTACATCCTGAGGTTCTAAATTAGGATGGGGCTGCACCATTTGTTATACATCCAACTGTGTGATCTGTATCCCATCTTGACTGTAAGTATCAGAATATGACTCATGCATAGGGATCATAGTAAGCTTTGCCTATGTGAGTCCCTTGCTCATGTCATTGTGGTGATCTCTAATTGGCCTCCTCAATAGAGTAAGAGGAGTAGGGACTTAACTGTTACAGCTATCTCTTATGAAGGGGGTGTGAAATATTTAACCGCTCGAACTTTTCACTGCGAAGGTTGTTTGAAACTCAAATTTAGATGGTTTAGGAGATGCAGTTGAAGACTGGTGCTCTGGATAAGGATCGTTCTTAATGCCTAACTCTACTTGTTGTTGCCTTCACCCCTTACCTGCTGCAATCCTTGCCTTCGGCTGCACCCTTCATACTGAGGATCTTGCAACGAAGAGTCACCTTACTTGATATTTAGTCCTAACCTCAATGCATCGTTTAGGTGGATACCCTTAAGTTGCTGAACGATGGCATCCACTCTTAGCTACTCTATCATGATATCTTTATATGATAGTTGAGACAGCCTGTGGATAAAATCCGCCTGCATGTCATAAATAACAGCTTAGTTAGCATATAAAGGAATAAATGAAGTATTGTTAAGAACAATAAACCTAAATGCATACTATGTATACATAAGAGGTTCCTAACTTGCGAATATATTGGCAAGTGACCTATTGGTACTAGGCATGGTAGTCTAGAGCTACATTTGGTAGTGTTGATATAGCAATAATCTTATTATGTTGATCCACCCATTGCTTTAACATACATTTCTACTAAATCGCTTACTCACCTATGTCCTTGTGAGGATGTCAATAATTGATGGACATCATAATCGTTGTTTATAGGAACAACATAGAACATATCCTTACTTCCTCTTAGAAAGGGACATCTATGAATCAATTTGATTTGGTGAGTTGTCATGTCAACTTAGAGCTGATTACATATTAAGCCAACAAACTAATCATAGGTACTTCCAATCAGTACCCCGAAAACTATTGTTAGGCGCCTATCGTAGCTCACCTCATCTTTCTCTTCCACAATATTTCCTCTAATGTAGCAAACTACCCTTACATTATCCACTCTCACTTGTTTATTACATCAACTTGATAAAATTCACAATACTAAAACAACCCACATCTTATGTGTAAAGCCACACATTCATGACTATCCACTAACATGACAACTAAATTTAATATACACAAGTATGTTTGTCATGACAATTGCTTAATTTTGGACTATTTTTTCATATAAAAACATAATAACTCAACTTGTTGTATTGATAGTAAATAAGTCTCCTCATATCATATATTATGGATATATGTATAATAAACTAATGCGGACAATGCAAAACGTAAAAAAACTTGATATAGGCAATAGTGTACAATGATATTTTCATCAAGAAGTTATTTTACATGGTTACGTGTTCATAAAATTGATCAAAAGATGAAAAAAAAGTTACCTTTTCATTCGTCGTCTTCTAAAGAGAGAAATAGAGGAGATCGTGTGTTTTTGGTATTATTTTCCAAAAATTTCTTCGGGATGTGTTGCACATTGCATTGCAGTGCAAAATCTACAATTGATTTAGAAAAAAGAGGGTTGAAAATTGCAGTTCGTGAAAAGAAGTGTGTGTTTTTGTTTTTTAGAGAGAGATGTAGCATTCTATAATGTAAATGGGAGAAAGAAGAAGAAGAGGGTCGGATGTAATATATACTATCCAGAATTTTGGTTCTATCTAAAATCACCTCTTGACTATTATATCCTTGGGAATATTTTCCTATGAACCATATTTTTGGTGTTTTTTTTTTTTGTGATATTTTATTTTCCTTTTCCCAAAAGCCTAGCCTTGGCAGATAATTTTTTTTTGGCTAATGAAGTCATGTTTCGGTTCAGGCAAATGTGGTTGTAGTTAGCACATCTGATTACTTGATTAGCCTCCGACTTCCACTGTTGTACAGCACATGGCACTTTCTGCGGCAGTAAAATTACTCAAAAGCTTTATATGATTACATCATCTCAATTTTTTTGTTTTCCGTTTTCTGGGTTTCGTAAAATTTTGCTTGCACCACTTGAATATTCAAGAGACCCTGAAAGGAAAAGGACGTCTAATGACTTCTTTCATGTGTTCGTCGCTATTTTACTGTTTTTGTGCCGGTGAGGGAAACTTAGGCCACGGATTTGAACATCAAGGACATGGAAGACTACACTCATGATGAACCTAGGCAATCTTCTTCTTCTCCAACCTTTAATGTCATAAACAAATCACTATATAAAACTCAAGTGGACAATAATAGCGAGTAGAAAGAGTCCTTATAGTTGAAATAATTTTAGAAGGACACACTTATTTGCTTAAACACATAGAATCACAATTATTAGGATGATGCAAAAGTTTAAATATACTTTTAGCGTTTGATATTCTAACTACAGCCAATTATTCAAAACCTTACAAAATATATATTTCAATGTGATCTCATCCTCTATTTTAATTCAACACCTCTCTTGAGTTTCCTTCACTCGGGTACTTTAGTTCCACTAACTAATTAAAAACACAGTGGATCTCTTCCCGCTACCATTGCTAATGAATCAACCGGTATGAGACTACTCTCAATGTCAAAGACAAGGCTTAGTAACTACAATAAAAGGGGAAATTCAAACTTAATCTATTTTATTAGAAGATTGATATTAATAACAATTAATTATAAGGATTCAGATGATATTTAAAAATTGACATAAGACTCCAAATTATAATTTTAAGAATTTACCTACTTAATCCTACCTCTCAAAATTTTAAGAAAAAAGAAAAAAATCATATACGGTGGCGTGATTTCCCACTGGTTGCCACTCTAGCACTATGTTTAGGAAGGAAACAACATAGAAGGAAAGAATTAGAGAATAAAGAATATGAAGAGAAAAAAGAATATGAAGAGAAAATATATAAATATATATATATAAATTAAACAAGGAAGGAATAAAAGTGGAAGGAAAGGAGTTCTTTATGTGCTTGCCAATCTAATTAGATAAATACTACACAAATATCAACTAGATAAAAAAAATTACATAAATACTAATACTATATCTTATGTTGGAAATATGACATTAATTTTTTATGTTTGTTGCATTTGCAAAATGCTGCATAGGTACTATATAATTTTATGTTAGTATGTATTATACATGTAATATTAGTACTTCAATTACACTGCTGATCGATAGTAGTCCTTCTATTGATCGATTAGTAGGTTTAAGATAAACTCTCCTCTAATTAGCCTACCTATTGATTGGTAGGCTTAAATGCCTTACAAGTTACATCACATGCTTAGAAGTTGTATGTTTAACATGCAACATACTTTCTATACTAACAATTATATTTTTGAGATATGAATAGTAATGGTACTACATTTTTATAAGTGCAACTAAGATATACGACATCTTTTGTGATTGTAAAATTACACTTCAAAGATGTGATATAGTAAATTAGAAATAGCATTTATAAAATTAAAATCATCTAACTTATACTTATGTAATTTTTTCCTAAATATGACATGTTCTTCACTTAGAGAGAAAGTTAGTAATAAAATTGTTTATTTTATTAAAATGCCAAAAAAATTCTTTTAACTTTAAGATGTACTTCTATTATAAGAATCATAAAATAATTTCAAATTACTTCCCTTCCATTTTCTTTAGTTTGGAGAGAATGATTTTGGATGGGTCCTTGGAAAACTGTTCCCTTACGAATTCATTCAACCCCCCTTTGCTTCCTTTAACAAATAATGAAATGTATCTTGATGGTTGTCCTTTTACAACCTTTCTCATTGATCATTATCTTTATTTGTTATCCTTTTCTTTTTGAAGGGAATAAAAGGAATTACACTAGATCCCTTAGCATTTATGGACTAGGTATTATGGTAATCTTTTGTGCTTGCTCGGATTGTTTTCAGTTATATGCATGGAATTTTCGTATCAAAGAAAACTAGATATCATCCTGCGCTATGTAAGAAAATTTTTTGAGTAAAGCGCTGTATATTTAAATCGATGAAAATAATCAAATTATTCTAAAGGGCATACCGCAAGTTGTCTCCTTTTGTATTAAGTCATGCAAAGATTGCAAATTTATATTATTGCTAGTAGACACACACCAAAGATAAGTATGCAAAGTATAAAAAAAAATAATAATATAATAAAATTTAAAATACAAAACAATTACTGCATGTGCAAAATAATGGTTTAATAAAATTTAAGACATAAAATAATTATTGAATTAAAATACAATAATTCATAATGTGAAAAAGAAATAACGAAAAATCAAGAATTATGGAAAAAAAAAAATGATACAGTAAGATTTCTTAGACCAATTATATACTAGTGTAAGAAAATAAAAAAAAAAGAAGAAAAATTACATGCCAAAGTTATTATCAATATAATATTAATGAAACTTTCTTTTTTGATTTATGCCTCCATTTTGTGGGTTGTTATTACATGTAATTACCATGTTATTCTATATTAGTATTATTAATATCATATTCAAATATTTTAAATTACTTATAAAACTTTATCAATTTCCATTATATATTGAAACTTTATATATTATGTATAAATAATCATACTTTATCAGTAGGAACTTGTGATATAAAGATAAGAAAGCATGTATCCTCTTGATGCAATATACGCAAATTGGAAAAAAAAAAAAAAATCATTGAGCTACCTTTAAGAATCATTGGTTACTAATATTTACCGATAATGGAACTTTGCTTCTATGATGTGTCCACGATAGGTAACTTTGATGGGATGTTTCTTGCCTTATCAGTGGCCTTAAAAGCATTTGTCGTGGGTGCATAGGTCTAAAAATGAACTATTCTCTTTTCAGCAGTTCGTTATTTGAGAAAAGATTTATTAGGTGATAGGCATCGCATTTTGTTAATAATATTTTGAGATATGGTAATATTTGTATAGCAAAGAGTGGTAGTGCATTCTTTTTTTTATTTTTTTAATAAATTACTCACTACTATTAGAAAGCGTCTAAACAAGAGTATTTATCTATCATTTATTTATATATATATATATATATGAATATGATATATGATCCATTTCCCATTTCATATCTCTAGTGGTGTTCTCCTCCTCCTTTTTCTTCTTCTTTTTTTTTTTTTCCTTTCTTTTAAATATTTTCAAATTAGAATGTTCTCGAGAAATTTTAACATGTGTGTATTTTGTAAAAAAGCATTTGGTTGTGGCTCGACTCCATAGCTCATGCTAAGAAATCAACAAAAAATTCACCTTATTTTATGCTTTTGTCTCATAGATTGTGTTCACTTAAAACACGAAAGAGGCATCGATTATGAAAGCATATACACTATTATTACTCATAACCAATTATGATGTACGTATAACTAGGATTTACCATGATGAAATACAGACCTACTACATGACAATGTTATTCACGCAGGCATTTTTCCATCTGTGCATAACGAACCAAATAACAATACATTACTTAGAAAATCAAAATGAGTAAACCATACTTTTTATTCTCATAAATAACAGAGCTTGAACCAAACCCTAATCTAGCAGCAAGCAGTCCATTCATATTCACGAATTGAAGTAACATTGTCGTTGCTAAAATAAATACCATCTGGTCTCGCGAACCAAGCACAAAAGTTTTTACCAGCGAGAGCACATCTATCACGATCATTGTCAGCATTAAAAGCCTGTATGCTTACGGCTAGATTACCCGTTTGCAAATCGCAAGAAAAAAGGGTCGTCTCTTGATAATTCATCCTGAAATCAAAGTAAAATGTAGGATTCGTAAGAGTTAAATTGTGGTATCCAAGATCATCATTCTTAGATTTGCAATGAACCATTAGGACAGGCATGTCAGGTGTTAAGCTATCAGTTATATATACGGTATATTTATGAAATTGCCCACCAGCTGAAGTTGCAATAGAAAAAAAGAACGAAATTGACCCTACAAAAATGAGGAACTCAAAGGGTGTAAATTTGGCCATAGATAGAAGAATATTGATAGTTAATAATAATATGATGATTATGAACATGTTGTGTGCTTCTTGTGGTTTATATAGGGAGAAGTAGGAACCTTTTCAGAGAAAGTGTATCAAAGTTGATGTGAGTCAATTAGGGACGATTTCTAAAATCTTCTAAATCAACGTGTAATAAAAATTGAAGATAATATTAGTTGTTGCTTCATACTTTATCTTTTCCCGATTACGTAGTTTAATAAATAGAATGGTGTTTCTTGGCCATATGCCACATCCCCTGGTGTAAACTTTCGTTACGTAGGTATTTTCAAATGGGACTGTTGTGGTAACTAGTGCTTGCATAGTATACGAATCCCAATAATTTATGCTAGCTGATGCACCATGATACTTGTGCAAAATAAAGCGATTCATTAGAATATATAAGATACTAATAATTGAATTAAACTATAAACAAAAACGACAATTTTAGAAAAGAAAAGAAAAATCAACAATAAGAAAAGTGCGTAGTAAGAATAAGCTAATGGTTCGTTAAAGGAGTTGCTATTTCCCTACAAAATAATAATCGCCAAACTCTTTTTATACCAATTCAAGAGTGAATTTTTAATCCTAAAAAAATTACAATTAAAATATGAAATATTAATTAAGCTAAAGAATTTTATGGTAATATGGAACTCGAAAAGAAAAGAACATTTATTTTGCACAACCTAAGATGGAAGTAGATGAAGGTGTAAGCCTTGACTCTACAATGAAGATTAAAAACATTATTCCAACAACATATAGTAAAAATTTTGGAAAAATAATAATTGAGATGTATTTCGTACTACACTAGCAATTGAGTTTCACCATTAAAATTAATGAATATCACCTATTACGGTATATATAATTTCAAAAAAAAAAAATTGTCCTTAATATTCTTTTATACTTTAATTCACTTCATTTGTTTATTATATAATCATTAGATTTCTATAATAATATTCCTCATATGTTCTCAAAATTTTTACCAGGTAATAATTATAAGCTAATGGGCAATATTAATATTTTTGATCAAACTCTTTATATGCATCTTTCTATAATAACATATGATTTTTGAACTATTTTAGAACCTATACCCTATAGAGCTTACTAGATATAAGTTAACTTATGAAACTTGTAAATTTTTTTATCTTTCCATAAATTTCAACTTTAATACCTTTTATTTTATTTTTTTGTAAATTCTAGTTTTTTTTTTTCCTTATACTAAAGGATTACTTTTCACATGATAACTAATAATTTTAATTTGTATTTGTAAGTATCTTCATTTACTTTAACGAAATTACTAGAATAGGGTCAACACTTAGCATATGGAGAATAAGAATTGGAAGGGAAAAAAAAAAGTACAAAAGGAAGAGGGAGGTACTTTTGAAAGTTGAGAGATACAAGAGAGAGGCAACTTTAGATTTAATAGGCTATCATATAGGTTTAGGCCCTTTATTTTTCTTTCTGGCAAGATATTTCTTAGTTGAACAAGTGCAATATTATTGTTTATTTTTCATTCATTAATATTATTTAATAGTTTTTTAGGCTAGATACATGACACCTTGGAAACTATATCTAGTATGGCTTAGAGTACAAGTTCTAATATAGGTACAGAGTATATGTAGATGCCATACCCAAATCTCATTATGTGGGAGTAGATTTTGAAAAATTGTTACTCATAACTTATCCTATAACCCTTGATACGCACTTGGAACCTACGTAATTGAGTAGGGTATAAATACATATCATATACAATAAGATCATGCGCTTACCCTAAAAAGTGTACTTTCCTTTTTAAAATAGAAATCACTCTTAGAAACCTACACTAAAATTGGGAATATTATAAAGGGGGATTGATCATTTGGGGGCTTATGGCATGTTGTTAGTGATTTTTTTGTCTAGTTTGTATTGTGCTTCATTGAGCTTGCAAAAAGATGTCAGAATAGGTGTTGGTGTTTTCTTCAACGTGGCTACTCTGATATTTAAACAAGTCTTTGACCAATTAATGAAACCTAATAAGTGCGTTAGAGTGTATATATAGATCACCTTTAACTCTCCAAAAGAGGTCCCCTTTAAGTATTGGATGGGCTTTATTTATATTTATGAGTTGATGGAGTGGATTTAGCATGGGCATTTAGGCAAAGGCTTAGTGTGTCTCATTAGGTAGGGCATCGGTCTTGATATAATGGCCCAATGATGGTCCTACTTAAGTCTTACCATGTCATCTGATCACATTTAATGCATTTTGGCTCTTAACCCCCATTAGGGGTGGGGCATTGATAAGAGTAGGGTACTTGAGGGTCCAGTACCTTTTGATCATATTATTATTGTACTATACCTCTAAGCTTCTTGTTGGATATAAGCCATTCTATCAAGTCCTTGGGTGTCGAGCACCTTTTAATCATTTAGAGCACTTTCCCTTTATGCATTAAGCTTGGTTCTTCTTATTAAGCCTTTTGGTTTATTTTGGTCATTGAGGCTTAAGCTGAATTTTGGCCATCAATATTTGCCCCTACATTCTTTGTAGTGGCTAGTTGGCTTAGAGAGTGAGTTTTCTTGTAAACCTAATGAAGCTAATCACCTATGACTTCGCATTGATGGCTTGGCATGAATACTTGTTGGTTAAGAAGCTTAATGCTCGCTAGCTTGATGTTTTCTAAAGTGCTTGGGGGTTAAGTTGGTTGGCTTTTGTTGTATTTGTTTAAGCTTAACTGTTTAGTTGGCTCTCCCATTTTTTATCTTTCATGGGTAATGTACACAGGGTGAACCTTTTTGGGTTCCCAAGAGTTCCCCATCATATGAGTTGGTTAGAATTCCTCGATGTTGGGTATCCTTGTGGTCTTTAAGTGTTAGTCTGCCCCTTTCATTATATCAAGTAGTTGATCTCTATGTGTATGGTTGGGGACATTCAGTACCCATGAATCCTTGCTGTAAATAGTATTGTTCTAAATGCTTTAGTTAATGTGGTGTCTTTTCCTATGTACTTCTTCCTCTATAAATAAGAGTTTTGATGAAGTTAAGATCTATAAGTATTACCACTAAAACTTTTCTTTCTTTTTCCTTAGGTATTTTTTAGGGTTCTTTTCTTTTTCCTCTCTTTTTTGAGAGAGAAACAAATATATATTTTCTCCCTCTTTGATGGAGTACAAGGAGTGCCAATCTCCTGGAATGTAGTTGAAGGGGGAAATTTTACACTTTGAAAATCTCTTCTTTACCCATTAGAGTTCTACTTTCCCATTTCATCTTTGAGGTACCTCTTGACTTTTGGAGCGGGTTCCTTGGAGGTAGCTTCGGGAGCCCTACCTTCCCATTTTACATGGGAGGTAGCCTAACATTCAATGGCTTAATGAAATTTGGATGAATTCTTTAATAGCTTGAAAAATTCCTTACACTTGTTAGTAGGCTTAGAGACGAAGGGCAACCATATGTCCTATGATTTATTGGATTTCTTTGATTATCTAAGGAGCTTGCATGCCTCGAATGGCTTGAATCATTTTGAAGTTGTCTTTGATCCCTCGTCAAGTGATTAAGTATATAAGGAATCTTCTAGATGAGGCCTTGAAAATACACTTTTTCTAGGTTAAGCTACATGTTATATGTCTGGAGTGTGTTGAAAGTTTCTTTGAGGTCATCAAGGTGATCTTTGGGCTCGATGCTTTTGACAATCATATCGTTAGCATATACTTCGACTTTGCTATTGAGCTGGTGTTTAAACATTGTAGTCACCAACCTCTGGTAAGTAGGTTGGTATTATTGAGGTTAAACAACCTAACTTTATATTAGTAGGTCCTAGAATTAGTGATAGGATGCGTGAACTTAGTTGGGCTTATATGTCTAAATTTGGTTATAGTTGGAGAATGCATCTATAAAGCTTAGTAGGGCATGACACGAGGTGGAGTCAATAAGTTGATCAATACGTAAGTGGGGAAAGCAATCACTCGGGCAAGCTTTGTTGAGATCGGTGAAGTCAATAGACATGTACTAGTTCCTATTAGCCTTTTAAACCATTACACAGTTGGGCAGCCATGTAAGGTATCTTTCTTCTTGTATAAGGTTAGCTGCAAGAGTTTTCAAACTTCTATCTCTATTGCTGCTTGCATTTTGGGAGTAAAGTGTTGCTTTTTATGTTTATAACTATTGCTTTGGAGTCAATATTGAGCTTACATGCAATGAATCAAGGGAGATCCTTAGTATTTCTAATGGGGACCATGCAAAGGCATTGTTGTTGTTGCAAAGGAATTGGATAAGTTATTGCTTTAGGTTGGCTGATAGTGGAGTGCCGATTTTGGTAATGTGGTCCTTTACATTGTCGAGTTAGATGATCTTTGTGGCTTCATGAAGCTCTTATGTTTTTGGTTTCTTGAGAGTGGAAGCTCCACTTTCGACTATATTGATTGTTTTACCCTGTTGTAGGGCTTATAGATAGCAATCATGAGCAGGTTATTGATTTCTTTATATACGTCAGCATCTATTGCTATTGGGAACTTGGTGACTAGGTGTATAATGTTGATAAACACTTTTAGAGCATTTTGGGTTAGTCGTCCAAGGATGGTGTTGTATAGGACCAACAATTTACGATGAGGAATTCAACCATGTAGTTAGTTACATGCTTGCCATCTTTGGGCTGCATAAGTAAAGTGATGATGGCCATAGTTTACATTAATTGATTGTTGAATTCGAATAGGGGTTGCCTATATGACTTGAGTTTAGCAAGGACCCCATCCTCCATTTGTTCGTAGGCAAGCATATAGAGGATGTCCTCAAATTTGCTTATATCAACCAAGACTCAAGTAATGTTGAAGGTTGTTATCTTTGCTTTAATGATTGGAGGGTTGACATAGGGGTATTGGATGCCTTGAAGGTCGTCTTTAAAAAATGTGATGGAAGTGTTGATTCGAGGCTTTTTATTTTGGACATCGAGGATGTTGAGATATTTCTTACATTAGCATAGGCTATCATTTGGAAATGTAAGTCTCCTTTGGTTGTTGACCAGCCCATGGCAATGTTGATTTGGCCATGTGGCATGGGGTGGGGACTAGCTTAGTTGTAATCTTGCTAAGGGTTGTAGTGACCTCATCAGGCATCATCTACCCTCCTTTATTGCTGGGGTCGTGCTTTCATATTGTGAGAGATGGTCATCCTTCAATTATGAAGTCATTTAGATATTGCTTATTGAAGCTACCTTCTATGGTGTTTTTCAAGCTATTGCACTTGTTAGTGGTGTGACCGACATCGTTGTATACATTGTAAAACTCATTGGCATTGCACTTACTAGTGTTGCCCTTTGTTGGGGTTAGTTAGGTTAAGATACCCTTATGTTGGACTTCGAGGAGTAGTTGACCCGACGGCTTCATGAGAGGGGTATATGATGTGAATCAAGGAAGAAATCATCCTTGATTGTAAGTGCGACCTTGTCCTTTTCTAGATGAGTTAGGTCTAGAGTTGTTAGAAGGTTTGTAGTGATCCTTTACTAATAGTTGGTCCTTTTCCTTCCTTCGTTTAGGAGGACTAGAGATTGGTGTCATCCAGGCCTTGAGGTTATCTTCCTAGATGATATAGGAAGCAGCTTTGTTTTAGAATTACTATATGGAGTTTGGTCATTTCCTAGTAAACTTGAGAAATAGGGCATCATGGTGGCGAATGACCTGTGTGGTTACATTTAGTGTGATGCTTATGTTAACAATTGGTTGTTGAGCTTAATTTTTTCTAGTTTTATTAATTCTTCTCAACTCGATGAATATTAAATCCTAACCAGTTTAATATTGATCATCGATTAAGAGTTAAAGAAAATTGGTTTTTTTAAAAAGAATTTTATAAAGTTTTAGAGTCGCCACTTAATCGGGGTCGAGAAATGGTTTAGGTCAAAACCAAATAAGTAGATTTAGTTTTGATCTAAATATTGATTTATGCAATGAAAAACTGATTTTTGAAAAAAAAAAAAGGTTATGAAAAAACTAGATATTCAAGTCCGAGTATTAATTTCTTTAAACTTTTATGGGTATCATAAACTTTCTTAATTTAGATTTAATTTCTTGAAATTACTTTTAAAAAATTGACATTAAATAAATTATATATTTTTTTATTTTTAGCAAATTGAGTAATTAGAGCTAAAATAAGGGAAAATTCATTTTTTTTCATTTTTTATGTTGCCTCAGATATGACTAAGTACCTATTAATCAGGCTCGGATATATGTAGTTCTTTTATGCAAAACATTAGCGGGTTGATTACTTTTATTTTGAGAAAAAAGTTGGGTTTACGTTTTTTACCCGATTTGATGTTAATTAAGGAAATTCTCTAAAGGGTCATAATCGGAGTTTTATTTTTGGAAAATTTTAAAGAAAGTCTTAATTTTGAAAAAAAAAAAGGTTGATTCATTTTTATATATTTGAAATATAAAATTTTCTAAGTCATAAAATAATTTATTTATTTATTTTATTTTATCTTATTTTTGTTCTTTTATCATATATTTTTTATTTAAGTATTAACCAAGAAAATAAATAAAAATTTAAAACTAAGCCACTCTACCTTTTTTCTTTTTCTTTCTCCTTTTCCTTTTTTTTTGGATTTTCTTTTCTCTATCTTTTTTTTACAAGTAAAAATTACAGTAATAAATAAATAAAACCAAAAAAAAAAAAACAACATGAATTGAAAATAAAAAAAGGTGATAAGGCTGGACCAAGTGGAGTAGGGGTACATGGGTTTGGATTTGGGTTAGAGTGGATTCAGGTTGGACAAGTTCGACCCATACACATGCATTGAATGTAATGGCTGAGGGTGGTTCTTTAACGACATGACATCTCCTAGGCGTTTGTGGGTGGCTTTTCAAGTGGGAAATGGGATTTTTGTGTGTATTGAATTGGGAAATATGGGGCTAAGACAAATGTGAAGTTTTAGAGCATAGCAAAGGGTGATTATGTTGCAATAGTGGTTATGCAAGTACAGTGTGCTATAGTCATGGTTAGATGAGGATGTGGTGGTTGTTGTGCGACGCAGATGGAGCGATTGCAATTAGCATTGGTCATAATCGGAAGTGTGTTGAGTGAGGGAGAAGGAGGATGAGGGTCGATGAGTGGAGGTCGTGTATAGTGAGCAGTGTGAAGTGTATGTATGTGGATTGAAGAAGAGAGAGTAATAAGGGGTCCTGATTGGATTTGTTGGTGTAAGCATTAGGTAGTGTTTGGATCGGACAGTAGTGAAGGTGGTTTAGTGCAGTGGGTTAAGTTGATGGTCGTTGGGGCGTCGAGTATAGATTGCTATTGATCGATGTATGTATTTCAAGTGGCTGTATAGTAGATGCTTGAATGGGCTAAAGGTTAATGTAATGGGCTGTGGTTTGTGTTTGGGTTGGATGACTTAATAAGCTAAGGGGCTTGTGTTTAGGTTAGTTTCCTTAAATGGGCCAAGGGTTTGTATTTAGATTAACTACTTGAATGAGTCGAGAGGCTTGTATTTAGGTTGGACCCATAAGAACTAATAACCGTTAGCGAATTTCTTATTTTTCCATTATTTTATTTTTTTTCTTTTCCTCTTTTTTATTTTGAGAGAGAAAAATAAAGTTTTATTTTATAGAATCTAAGAAATCTAATTACAAATAAGAACGGTGATTTTGGGGTTCTAATTTATTAGTCTATAGATTTTATTTGCATTTCCTAGAGGGAGAGAGAAAAAATGGTTAGATAAATGACTATTGAAGCACATATTTACAAAAAGGCTAAAGAAAAAACGATAAGCTAAAGGAAACTTTTTATTATTTTAGAAAATCGAAGTATAGAAAACCAAGGAAGAGAGCTTAACATTTATTCTTGAAACATGACATTTATTCTTGAAACATGACATTTATTCTAAGCCTCTTAGCTACAAACTGAAAAAACCCTAAACTAAGTTTCATAGACAAGCTTTAAGGTTCTTCAACATTTCATGGGTTCTCCAATGACTTGTCTAAGAATGGTTTTTAAGGCTAGGTTGTGAGCTTCAAAACATTTGAGCTTTTCCTTTAGGTAAGTAATTTTAGCCTTTAGCAGCTACTTACTAATCTTAAGGAGGTCTTATAGCCGATTAGTTCTCTGATTATATTCTTGGTTATTTGCTATTTTACATTTAAACATTTCACAAACAAAAATCAATTATCAACAAAAGAATATACGTAAAAACACATAGATTTTAGAACCGTTTGGGTTAATACATTATTCCTTAAGTTGCAACCCTACTATTTTATTTAACTTTTACATAAATTGATAGCATTAAACTTTTAAATGTTAGTAGGGTTGCAATTCTTAGGAGTAGTGTACTAACTCAAGCTTTAAGGGGAGTATATGCGATTAGGGTAGGTTCTAAAAGTTTTTAAGTTTTGTAACCTTACTTGTTTTTGGAAAGCGCTTTCATTAGTTACATTAAGCTTAAGTGGGGTTAGCTTAATAAACCCCGAGTTGCAGTTACATTATAGTACCTGGAGCTTACACAATGGTCCCCCTATCCTAGAGTCCTAATATGGTCTAGTTTTGACTGTTTCTACCATACAATCATGATACATAAGGTAAGGAAGTACAACCATATACAAATATAGAAAATAATAACAAGTAAATAAATAAGGTGATTTCAAAAACTAATTCTAAATTTAGAAAGTTAGATGGTTAACTCTCTTGATATCCTTAGTGGAGTTACCAAGCTGTTGAGCCTGATTTTTTCTAGTTTTATGAATTTTCCTTAACTCAATTAATATTAAACCTAACCCGTTTAACATTGATCATCGATTAAGAGTTAATGAAAATTGATTTTTTAAAAAAGAATTTTATAAACTTTTGGTGTTGTCACCTGACCAGGGCTGGGAAGCAGTTTAAGTCTAAACCAAATAGGTGGATTTGGTTTTGATTTAGACATTGGTTCACACAAGAAAAACTGATTTTTGAAAAAAAAAAAAAGGATTTTGAAAAAACTAGAGATTCGAGCCTAAGGGTTAAGTTTTTTAAACCCTTATAGGTATTATAAACTTTCTTAATTTAAATTTAATTTCTTGAAATCACCTTTTAAAAATTAACATTAAATAAATTAGATTTTTTCTTAACTAAATTGAGTAATTTAAGTTAAAAGAAGGGAAAATTAATTTTTTTTTTTCATTTTTTAAGTCATCTCGGAGGTGCCTACATATCCATTAATCGGTATTCAATGTATGTAGTTTTTTTACTAAAAACATTAGTGGGTTAATTTCTTTTATTTTGACAAAAAGGTTAGGTTTCCATTTTTTATCCAGTTTGATGTTAATTAAGGAAATTTTCTAAAGGATCCTAATCGGAGTTTTGTTTTTGGAAAATTCTAAAGAAAGTCCTAATTTTGAAAAAAAAAAGGTTGATTCATTTTTATTTATTCAGAAAATAAACATTTCTAAGTCAGAAAGTAATTTATTATTTTTTTATTTTATTTTATCTTATTTTTTTCTTTTATCATATATATTTTTATTAAAGTATTAATTGAGAAAATAAATAAAAATTTAAAACTATGCTACTCTTCCTTTTTTTTTTCCTTTTCCTTTTCCTTTTTCAAATTTTCTTTTCTCTCTTTTTTTTACAAGTACAAATTACAATAATAAATGAATAAATAAATAACTAAAAAAAAAAAAACAACATGAATCAAAAACCAAAAAAGGAGATAGGGCTGGACCAAGTGGAGTAGGGGTATGCGGGTTTGGATCTAGGTTAGAGCGAATTCAGGTTGGATAAGTTCGACCCTTACATGTGCGTTACATATGATGGCTAAAGGTGGTTCTTTAATGGCAAATGACGTCTCCTAAGTGTTTATGGGTGGCTTTTCAATTAGGAAATGGAATTTTTGTGTGTGTTGAATTGGGAAATATGGGACTAAGACAAACGCCACAGTAGTTGGAGGTGGTTTGGGTAGTGGTGTAAGGCAGTGGTCATGATGGGTGTTTAGTCAATCGTAGTGGTGGTTGTTGGGTACGTAAGAGAGGATGGTTATAGGGTTTTAGGATGCTACGAACTCCGTTGTGGCATCAGTTTCGGTTGAAGAGTGGTGGAAGTGGTGGTTCAAAGTAGAGCTTATGGTTTGACGAAGTTTTCGGCCTAGGTGGTGGTTATGGAGTTTTAGAGCACATCAAAAGGTGATCATGTTATAATAGTGGTTGTGCAAGTATAGTGTGCTGTTGTTGTAGTTGGATGGGGATGTGGTGGCCATTGTTGTGTGATGTGGATGGAGCGATTGCAGTTGGTGTTGGTTATAATTGGAAGTGTATCAAGTAAGAGAGAAGGAGGATGAGGGTTAATGAGTGGAGGTCGTATACAGTAAGCGGTGTGAAGTGTATGTACGTAGATTGAAGAAGAGATAATAGTAAAGGGGCCTTCCTGGATTTGTTGGTGTAAGAGTTAGGTAGTGTTGGAGCGAACAATAGCGAAGGTGGTTTAGTGTAGTGGGTTAAGTCGACGGTCGTTGGGGTATAGAGTGTGGACTGCCATTGATTGTTGTGTGTGTTTCAAGTAGCTGTGCAGTCGGTGTGATGTGTTGCTACAAATTGCAGCAATGTCGTGTATGTGTGGATTGGATTCGATTAAGAGGATAGGGGCAATGTGTTAGGGGGTCAACTGTGAAGGTAGAATAATTGTCGAATGGGGATGGTAGATTGAGTCATATGCTTACTAGATGTTTTCAGTGAAGCTTAGTGGAGGATTGACAGTGGAGAGAGAGCTTGTGAGTATGTGATCTTCGCGTGGAGTTACGGTTGAGCGTGGTAAGTGTTTGCTTGGAGTGAATGGGATCGGGGAGTATGTAGGTTGTAATGGTGGTAGATTGGAGATGAAGTTGGTGATGGGGATGTGTTTTTGCTGTCTTGAGGAGATGGTGTGTATTAATAGTGAGCAATAATGGTGGGGAGTGTGTGTTGTGGTGTGCGAGAATGAGGGTCCTATTACTGTGTGTGTTGCCTTTTGAATTTGGAAAAAAAAAAAAAAATCGAATTCAATGCCCATCTTAACTTTTCGTTTTTTTTCCTGGTTTTTCATTGCCAATTGAATGCCCTTAAGGGATTGCATTTAGACATGTTTTTTACCTCAATCCAAAGTATTTTATGCAAACTTCGAGCTAGAATCAAGCTGGAAAAAGAAAGGGAAAGAGAGGGAAAAAGAAATAGAGGGAAAGAGTTGTTGACATAGTGTTACGTCAGCTGAGCGGCCCAATGACATCGTACCATGTGTTGAACATGTGGCAAAAGGCCAACGTATCATTATGCTATGTCTCAAACACATGACATGACATGTGTTAGGGGATATTGATGTGGCGCCACATGGTGCAATTTCAACTTGTGGTTACGGCTAAGTGGTGCCACGTATTAGCAATAGACATATGGCTCAATGATAAGCTAACGTGTCGCAAGTAGGTTTTGAGAAAAATAAAAGACACTTTAAATATATAAGTGCTAGTCATGCCTTATTCATGCCCTATAGTGAGATTTGAACTTAGGATTTCCATGTTATATATAAGTGCTAGTCACAGTGTGGAAGCGTTATTGGCCTATGCCTTATTCATATATGCAAGGACTAGGTTAGCCTGGACTAAATTTAAATCAAAGCCTAAGCTCCAAATCCCCTTTGTTATTTTTATTATCTAAGACCTAAAAAAAAAACTAAAACTATTAAAATTTTCTATTTTATTTCAAATCATCTAAATCTCTCTTCTTCTTCTTCTTCTTCTTCTTTTTTTTCAATTTTCTAAATTTTTTGCATTTTCTCTAAATTTTCTCTTTTTTGTGATTTTTCTAATTTTTTTATTTTTCTAATTTTTGTGCTTTTTTTCTAGATTTTCTATTTTTTTGTATTTTTTTTTCTAAATTATGGCTTTTTACCTTATTTTAAAAATTTTAAAATAAAAAACAGAGCAAAAATGAGGTATCTACATTGGTATTTCTAACTAAGCCATCATAAAGTGATGAATGTAGTCTCGAAGACTTGTTTAACCCTTGCTTAATGATGTTGAGACTCATAATGTCCTTAGTGGGCATTTTTCTTGTCAATGCTGATGGAACTAATTGGTTAGTTGATTGAATGAAGAGATTGAGGCTGGATTGAGATGGTTGTACCATGTTTAGGCAACGTTCTTAAGGGTGCCTAAGAAAGCTTTGAACATTATCTCTTCACTACAACTATGGAGATTGATATGAGAGTAAAAATATGTCAAATGCAGGGCCAAGTTAGCAGCCTCATCATAAGAGTCTAGCATTCGTAAGTGGATACGGGGAGGTAAGCTCTCTTAAGCTTTCCTCCTAGATCTCCCAAATGAAGGAAGACTGATTAAGGGTCGATGACTCCTAGGGCTTGTATTTGTAAAACTCCATGTGCTTGGCGAGTCTCTGGATGACTTAGTCAATGTTGTTTGGATTGATGATCATGACAATTTGCGAGTGGGCCTTAGAAGGCTTCGCTTGATTGTTGGCAAGAACATTTGCCTTCTTCCCTAAGGCTGTAGGATTGGCGTCCCACCATCAAGTGTCATTTTATGGTTAATCATCTTCCTTTGGTGAGTGGATGGAGTCATGGATGACCTCTTGCTTAGTCGGGGTAATAGGGCTTTGTAATCGACCTCTTATCGAAGGTAAGTGCACTTATCAAGTTATAGTATAGTAAAATAGATTTGAGTTTGAGTGTCAATCTTCTAGGGACTTGCATAATTTAAATCAAACCACTTAGATTATTAGTAATTCTCCTTATTTATCCAACTTAACAATCAAGCTTAAACCAATCAACTAAAAACCTTAATTATAAAACTAAATTAAACTGAAATTAAACATAAAATAAAATAAACAAAATAAAAGAAAAGAATAGAAAAAAAAGGAATTTATATTAAATTATTCGAAAGAACATAAACCTTAGTAAATCCACTATTTACTATCTACCTTTATGTAACATTCAATCTCATTCACTTATGGACCATGGCAATTTCTTGTATAAGTTAATTGGAATCACTTCTCCAATTAACTTCTAACCCCAATTATATTCTACCTAAATCACTCCTGCAATAGAACGTGTTAAGATTGTATGAAACTCTTGAATTCCGTTATTAGGTTCTCTTAACTTGGAGAAATCAAATAGCTAAACCTCAGTTTTCTTAATTACTTCCAATTCAATCAGTCCATTTATAGTAGGATATCATGACCTCTAAGGTGAATTGTAACATTGAATTAATAACTTTGACTTATCAATTCATTACATCAAAGCACGATATAGTTAAATCTCAATAGTGAATATCATAGATTGAATAACTAAGAATAATCAATTAATCATTACATTGAAAAAAAAAAATAGAGTTCAATAATGATTTATTAAGAAGAAATAATCTATAACATAGAAGAAAATCAACAGGAAATAAGGAAAAGAGAGCAACCCTTAATTTTACCCCACTTACTCTCTCCTTTCTCTTGGCTTCTCTCATCTTTCTAACTTTACCCTGTACTCTTATTATAAGACTAAAAACTTAGGGTTACAAGGAAGTTTTCGAAAATAAGGAATTATATACTCAATAACATGTTCATGTCTTAGATCACGACTATGATCTTAGGCATAATTTTCTCCTTGCAAATAAAACTCCTAAGACTCTCTAAGATTCTTGTATGAAAGAATTATGAGCATACATCTGACAATAATCTTCTTTAGCCTTCAATTCTCAACTAAAATTCCTTCCTTTGAATGCAATCTTGAATGTATTCTTCATTAAAGCTCTAAAACTTTATCAAATTCTTCAAAAATCATAAAAGAATCTTATTGAACGTAGAGCTCATTATTTGATTTTAATGAGAACAAAATTGAAGTGAATATTAATTGATCAATGATACGTTAATATTGAGTTAATTGGAAATTAACTTTTAACTTTCAAAATATCTAAGTATCAATTAACTTTTCATGTGTTCTAGTCTATTGGATCAAATTTGTGATATTGAACTTATATAAGAAACTATATTCAGGTTTGTGTGTTGTATGTTTGAAACATGAAAACATGTGAAGAGTATTGTTGTTTGTACTATCGACTTAACAGTAGTGGAGGTGATCAGCATGACCGTATGGAGCTTTGGTTTGAAAAATGGATGCACTTTTGTATTCTTTTTGTATTTGACAGGAGAAGTTGGAATAGAGGCATAACGTTTAGAAGCTACGGGTGTTAGCGTTCGGATGCCATGTGCAATTCACAAACCTTAAGTGCTAGCATTCGGATGTCAAATGAAATGATGTCTGGATGCCATCATTAAAAGTAGCTGTTGGAGTTCAACAACATAATGGGGAAGAAATTGAAGAATGCTATAAATACTTCAATTACTCGAGATTAAAGTGAAGAGAACTGATATTCTATTGCAATTTTACAAAATTCCCTTCATTCTCTTGCTACTTTGTATTTTGTCTCTTATGCTTGTTATTTGCAGACATTTAAAGAGAGGAAAATAGTGTAGCGCTTATGAGTTTTTGTTGAGTATTGAAACACTACACTTAGTGAAATTTAAGAGTGTGATTAATGTTGTACTACATTGTGAAAGTACTATACGTCAGATTGTGAGTTGTGTTGTGATTGTGATTCTTGTGAAGAATTGGTGTGTGTAGCACTTGGAGCATTAACTTAGTGATAAATAAAAGTAGTGTGTGAAGTTTTCGATCGATGCATTGTATATTTGTGGAGAGTTTTGGGGGGGGCGGTAGGGGAGTAGGTGTGGGTGGGTTTAGGGTTTGAGTTGCGCTTTAAATCTAGGCTTGATTTTTTCTATCCTTACCTCTTTCAATTTCTACACTCATTATTATTATGTCATTATCTTAATTATACTCATTGTTCCTTTATTTCGAAGAGAAGTTCAAATTTGTTCTTAAAATGCAATTCAACCCCTCCTCTTGAGTTTTAGCTTAGTATTTTAACTCTTTGACAAGTCTATAAATAAATAAATTACAAATAAGCTTCAAATACTTAAAAAACAAAACAATTAATCAATAAAAACTTAACAAAACTATCCTAAAATGTATGTGTAAAATGAGTTTTATCAAATTCCTTCACACTTAAGCTTTTGCCTATTCTCAAGCAAATAAATAAAAACCAAAGAAAAACATCTCAAGGAAAAAGACCAAATTATTTAAAAATTCACATCCTTAATTCAACATTCAAAACTCAACAATTCCTCCAAAAATCACCCAACTTTTCCTACAAAACAATTCCTTCTAAAAACTAAAACATTAGTGATGAAACTATACTAGGATCTAATAATTAATTCAGACCTTACTTGTATATAGAGATAATGCTGAATTCATGTTGGCTTGAGAGCACGATTATATCAGGGTGGTGGAATAGGTTAGCTTATTCTTACTCTACATACACATGCTTTTATAACTATGGATATATACATTCAACTAAGCACTAGCTTAGTTATATGATAAATGTAAATAATTAATATTTTAATTATTTCTAATTCAACCACCTAATTACTATGTCAATTCTTCTTCTAATGATATCTTGTACATTTTGTTCATTTCCTCTAGGAAATGGTTTTGAGTAACTTGATGGTTTTATATTTTTCTAGAAGTATCTCATACTTTTTACTTAGATTATTCCACAAACGTTTTTTTTTTTTTTTAGATATTAGTGGTTTTACAAACTTTTACTTTATGATCTATGTATGATGGGATATGCATATGATTTTATCAATTAGTTATCTATAATATTACAAACTTGGTGACCCACCACTTTTAAGGCTTTTAAATTACAAGTAAATTACTAAAAAGTCCTCAAAAAATCTATTAATTACTAAATTCACCTTTGAACATGTTAATCAAAATAATTAAATAAGGATAAACCATGGAAACTACTAAGGAAAAATTATTCAAAAATTGTAGTTAGCCTTTTTCCTTGCTCACAACCTACCCTTCTATCCATTTAATTTAGATGGTGGAATTTGTCAATGTGATAAGGATAGTCAAACTTTTCATGGAGGATATACATGTTTTACATAGTTATTTTCCTTTAAAAGTTATATTAAGAACATATCTCATTTTAAATTACCATTTTGGAATTCAAGTTATTAAAGCTTTGTTTTCCACTTAATTTATTTTGTCTCTGCTTCCATATTTTGCTATATTATCTTATATCTGTTACAAAAACAAATGACTTAGATTTTTTTTCATGTAAATCCTTTAGTTGGTCCATTATATTTGGATTTTATACCAATCACAGGAAATTGTATTGTTGTACTATAACTATGGTCTAACTTTTGTATTTACCTTCTTTTTAATAATTCATGCTTTGATATGAAAATGTCTTTCTTTTAACAACAATTCTCATAAGGTATAGTATTTCATGAGCTATAAAGCATGTATCTTCTCAAAGGACACAAGAAAATAATTTGATTTAGTTATTTCTTATTACGTTAATACAATTTTCCATCATTGCTTTCTCTTTTTCTTTTCCTATAAGAAGTATGTTATATGAAAAGGAATATATAACTTTTCTAAGCAAGTAATTTTGTTCTTACAATATGCATCTATGAACATTTAAGTGTGAATAGAAGGATTATCTTATGATGTAAGAAGAATTCATCAAAGGATGAGGTCAAAAAGTAGTATGACAACTCAAGAAGTTGTGTATTTACATTTGAAAACGTAAATAGAGATTATGTACAATGTTTTACATTTTTTATGATTTTTTTCCATTTTCATCACATTTTACATGTTGAAATATATAATATAAGTATTATAATTTTTTATGCTTTCACATTTTATATAATTTATTTTAAAAATTTATTTGTATATTATCAATTTAATTGATCCACATCCCTATGTGAATGCCATAAAATTTTAAATAAGATCTTAAATCGAAACCAAGAGCCTGAGATAATCCCTTGAGTTAATAAGGTCAAATTAATTCAAATTGAATTAAATAATAAATTTGAACTTAAAATTAATGATAATACCTCAATATATTAATTGTAAATCTAATTATGTATGGAAACCTTAAATCATGTATATGCGTAAGTATAAAAGACTACAACCGAATTTAAGAAAAACCCTACATCCTAAGTCCTAAGATTATAAAAGCTTAAAATTTACCCTAATATTAATAAAGCCCTAGTTTCGTAAAATTATTGTTAGATACATGTAATTGCATAAAATCACTAACGAACGGTAAGAGATAATTTTAAATAATAATAATAATAAATATATTTCAACCAATTAAATAAATTAATTGATAAATTGAAAATAATATCCTATTCCCTACATGTGGTGTTATATTTATATATGTGTACCTATATTTTATTTCTTTCCTTCTTAATGTATATTATTATTGTTATTATTATTACTACTACTATTATTATCATCATCATCATGAAATACTATGAGATAGTATGTTATATATATACTTACATGATTTACTTAATCAAACACTCAACCACTATCCTATTAATTTATTTCCAATAAATCATAAACCGATAAAATTATCGCAAACACATGAAATTGCATATAAATCGCTGACGAATGAATATAGAAAATTATAAATGATAATAAATAATTTGATTAAGTCAATTAAAGTAATGAATTAGTAAAATTACAAAACTACCCACAAACAATGGATATTGTTCTATTCATGTTCGTATGCATAATTTCCATGTATGTTGAAATATATAATATATCAAAGAATATTGATTAACTAAATGAAGTCCGTTAAGGAGATAAATTAACAAAATTTCAACTAAAGCTTCCATATACCTAGGTAGCACCACTCTTGTATACTAGTGTACATGTGATGTTGCACCGATACTACATTACATGAACTACTATACCTTATACTAGCATATTACACATGATAAGATTGTAAGATACCCTAATGATTTGTATGATTGAATCCAATCAACTTACTATTCTTTTTTTTTTTTTTCTGCATTTGATAACCCCAACCCCAAGTTTATCTTCTTGTGATGTGACAAGAAAAAGTCATGAAAAGACCGCTTCACTTTCCTCCATTTTTGGTTGACAATTGCACCCCCTAATGTACTTTTTTTTCTTTACTTCCTAAATAAGTTAAGTCAAATATCACATTCCCTAACTTTTCTCTTCATGATTGGTAGTACTAAGCCCCACAAATACACCCTTGTTCCTCTACTCTTGCTCATAAAACATAACTCATATACACCCACTTCCTAGCTCATCTTACCATGCTTAACACTTACCACGTTTAACCGTAGCACCACCATCCTCCAGCAGTTTTAGTAGTCATCTTGCAACAAGGGAGGCTTGTTGTCCAATCACCTCTTTACCATTAAGTTCCATTATAGCAGCCCCTTTCGGCCTTCTCTGGTAAATCTTAAATTTCATTCAAGCAAGTGAGTTAGAGAGCTCTAAAAGTTGGAACTAGCTAGGAAGACACTTCAAGGATCCATTTCCACCAACTAGGTGAAAAAAAAAAGGGGGAAGCATTAGATCTACTCTAAAACTCTACTTGAGATGTTCACTTAAATGTATGTTTAAGAAAATATGAAATAAGTATGATGCTAAACTAACACTGTGTTTGGATGGATGAAAAACTATGGAATTCAGTGGAAGATGGAGGAAATAAAAGGAAATGTTGTGTTTGGATAAACTTTTAAAAGGTGAAAAAAAAAATGAAATGGATGGAAATGGGATGATTTGTTTTCACTTAGGATGCGATATATTTTCTCTTCACTTTTTGGCAGAAATCAAAAGAATTGAGTGGAAAAGTTATGAAGTTACAAAAATACCCCCCAAAAGGGAGGGAAATAAAAGTAAGTGATATACATTATGGTCATTTTGTTATTTTATTTATTCTCTTTTCATTCCTTTTATATTAACCAAACAAGGAAAATGGAAATATTTTTATCTAATTCTTTCCATTTCTATTTTTCATATCCAAACAAAGGAAAAAGTTTTGTTTTCATTTATTTCCTTTCCTTTCCATAACTTTCATTCCATTTCCACTTTGTATAAAAGTTTCCAAACATATCGGGAGACTTTAGGGGAGCTTATGGCATGAAGCTCAACCAGTTGACCCTACCCTTTTCTTAATGGAACACGAATAAATATATAAAGAAAATAATAAATAAATAAATAAATAAATAAATAAAATAATACTTATAAGCTGAATAGGATAGTTTAGAACATAGTCAATTAGGTCAAATAGTGATTTAGAACTAATATCAAAACATAAGTTAGAAAAATGTGATTTAAGCTTAAGATTGAGCTTGTAGGCTTAATAGAGAGGGACGACCAAACTAGTAATAGTTAGAAAAGCCCATGATTAACTTAAATTCATCAAGTTTTAAACCTAACGATAGAAATGGGAAAATAATAATAATAATAAATAAAATATAAGAAAGGCCCCCTTTTAGGACAAATAAATAAGATTTAGGCCATAAGAAAGAGAAAAAGAGAAAATTCAAGTTTAATAAAATTATCTAGGCTTAATAGGAAAAAAAGAGAGAGGTAAAACTTAGGTCCAAATAATTTTGGGCCTACTAATAAAATTATAGTAAGGACAATTAAAAAAATTATTGAGAAAAGCTCATAAAAAGGCAATTAGAAAGTGAATGGGCCTAATATTGTGAAATTCATAAATAATTAAGCCCATACTACAAAATGTAAGTCTTAACTTTCAAAATGGACCTCGTTATATACAAGTATGTTTAAAAACAATAAAAATTGAATCTAAAGTGAAAAAGTTACATGGGATTAAAGATTTAGGGAAAATTGAGGGATATAAGTAGATTAATTAAGTTATTCAAGTAATATGGTTCTATAAATAAACTAAGATAAAACCCCAACTAAATAAAGAAATATTCAAATGTAATTATTTACAAATATACATATATATTTTCTTATGGAGGGAAACTGATAAACACATATTATAAAGTGCATACAAGATATAATTATAAGACACAAAATTATTCAAAAAGTCAAAGTTCTATACATATACATATATACTTAAAAGTAAAAAATATTCTAAAAAAGATATGCTCTTATATGTATAAATAATTAAATATATAAAATATAATAACGATTTTATATTAATATGAAACAACAATGATGATGATGATGATGTTAATAATAGTGATAATAATAGCATGAGATCATACCCCTACAAAAACTAAAATGAGTATATTTATATATGTATGCATGCTTGTGTAATATGTTTTTAAAATAATACTACACTATGATTAAGCTAGAGTTTTCATTATCAAGTCAATTATTTAAATATATAATTTCAAGATTTTCTACCTAACACTATTACTTTGTTTGACTTATACCGTCACACTATTATTTATCCTTCTATATGCGAGTATTATAATTAAATTATAATATAACAATATACAATTACAAAATTTATTAAAAAGTGAGAAAAATCCAAACTTGTATAATATTTACTAAGCTGTATACTATTTCTTATATTATAAAATAATATTTTCTATTTACTGCAAAATAAGATAAGTAATGAGAAATATCATTAAAAGTTTTAATTAAATTATATCATTGAAGAAATATATCCGAACCTGATAAGAATTGACTATGAGAATATAAAGATAAAAGGTAAAATGGCAAAGTTACATGTGCTTCAATACCTAAGTAGAAATAGAAATCATAAGTTAGATAATTAGTTAATTAAGTTGTTTAGCACTACATCTAAATACTCATTAGGTTTTATTTATTATTATTTATTATGAGACATTGATTAGGAGGGTGAGCTGCCTGTTACTTGCTACGATTTATAATGACTTCGGTTAAGTAAGTACTCTGAATAACTCTATACCTGTTTTGTACTCATAGTTAATTTACCTAAATTTTATATATTAATAAATTGATGCTCGGGGTTTGAGATATGCATGTGGCTAAATACTGCTTATTTGTTATGCAAAATATTGTTAAATTTGGTAGCTGAATAATTGGTTGTTTAATTAATTGTTGCATAATTTGGATGGTTTGTTGATATTGATCGATTGTCTAATAATTTGACTTAATTATATTTGGCTTATTTAAATTAAAAGGATCATGCATAAGAACGAATATTACATTTATTGTTCTGATTGTTATCTTACGTGGATGGTAATGAAGGGCCTTGTAGGGATGAGGATCCCATATGATTTAATTATTTATGATTAGTATAATATATGAGTATTTGTACAACAGAACCCTATCCTTGGCTCGTAAGTTGACTTGGTGTTCAAAGACACCAACCATTGGTGGTTGAGGGTTGAGTCTATAAACCTTCGCTGTATGGTGTGAGTATGGACTACGGGGGCTACATCACCATTAGACTTAGGAATTTGTGAATTGTTGAATTTTTGAAAATGAAAAAATATTTTGTGAAATACGTAATTTTAGTGTTTGGTTAAAAGCCTAAGTGCTAGAATTTGATTGTGATTGGTGTCGACAAATCTTTAACTTTTACTTCAGAAGGTGTTAAATCTGAAGTGATATGTAGCACCTGGTCAACTGTATGTATTATTTAGCATACTACTTTTTCATACATTCATATGTTTGTTAGATTAATTATTTAATAACCTGTTTACCAGTGTAGTAGGAGGGATATCTTACTAAGCTCGTATAGCTTACTCCCCAACAGTTATCCTTTTTAGGTCGGTTGATAGTAGGGACTAAGATAAGTGCCGAGTGCTGAGTTTAATCATCGAATGGTATAATGAAAAGATAGAATTAGAAAAAAATTTGTATAGTAAATTTATAATGTTTTGTATAATAAATAATCTTTTAGTTGAATTTTAGTATCTTTAATAAGTTATAAAAATTTCAAGAATGGCATACCCTATCTTATTACTTAGTAGGAGATGTCGATTTTTTACGGTTCTGATGAATTGTTAAATATTGGGTATCTATAGTTATTTATATTTTATGCTAAGTTAATAAATTAAAAATAAGAAGCTTTAGAAATTTTAGAATCTTGCAAACTCTGACTTATAAGATGATTTTCATATCATGGGTGTACACGTGATATAAAAATTGCAAACAGTCTTATTAGTCCCCCTATAGGGCTTTGACACCCATTTATTCCATTTTCTACCTTTTTTTTAACGTGCAAAAAGTTGCAACATAGAGTAGTTATTTGTTAAAAAACAATTAGTAAATTTCAAGAATATAGAGAGCGGATCTTATAAAATATATATTTTTTATTATTGTTTGTCCAAGCAATGTGTGTAAATTTGTTATAATGCTATATTTAATTTTTGTACCATTGGTGCATATCTACTAGTGTACATATAGGGTAATCTTAAGAGGATTTAAACGTGGGTCTCTATAGTCAAATAGGGTTTATACCATTCCCTTATTATTACTAAATCTGATGGTTCATGTTTGATTGTAAGAAGTTAAGATCCTATAGTTTAGATGCATTAATACTGTTCTTCTAATGGGATGAACAAGGTTTTATTCCTTCACCATAATTGCAAAAGTAGTTGAAAAAAAAAATTGACTATAAGTAGGTTTACTAGATATTAATAATGTTTTTTCTTTTCTTTTCTTTTTTGTTGTGAACCAATCAAAAGGCAAGGGTATTTTATAAGAGAATAGGAATGCAATTAGTGAGTTGTTATAGGGTATCCGATCCACCTAAATCAATAGAACTCCTAAAAGTAAAGTTTTAACACAATGGTAAAACCGACCCGTTAAAAAATTATAAATTATGTCATTGAAATTATCTTGCAAATTTAGTTAAGAAGATTACTAGTATACGGAGCATTAGTATAAATAAATCCTCTAAGATTATCCTTATAATAGCTTAAAAAATAAAATGAAATATTTTATGTAATTAAGGCAAGGTAGGTTGGTTATCAGGGTAAATTTCAGTAATAGGAGGAAGGATATTTGTAGTGTTCCCAAAGAAGTTAAACCCTACAAAGGTGTATTTTAATAATAGAATAAAAAATTCTCAAAACTCAAATTTGAGCCTAGGGTTTTTATAGGGTTATGAGAGATCCTAAACCTTGTAAAGTTGAATCTAAGTTTTAAAAGACCTGTAATAAATTTAGTGCATTTGCATCTATATAAGACAATTAAAATAGCAACTTAAAGGTTGGTTGGATGATTTCTAAACAATTTCTTGTATATAGCAAACTCCTTGATCTTATTTTGTTGACAAATTTTAGATCCATACTACTCTGAACTTTTCTGACGGATGGTTTGTCTTTCTAACTAAAAGAGAGCACATGATAAGTAGTAAAAATGAAATGTTAATGATTGATTTGTAAAAATATGAAACGTTAGGTATTTTTTTATACTTTTTCTTAAAGGTATGAAAAATTGAGTTATAAAAAAAAAAAAAAGTTAATACATATGAAACAAATATAATAAGACATGAAAATGTATTTACAATTTTACCATAATGCTTAATGCATATCGAACTTTTCCATGCAACACTCCATTTTTCCGATAAG
Organism: Lumnitzera littorea; assembly: GCA_024138015.1. Lineage (NCBI taxonomy): Eukaryota > Viridiplantae > Streptophyta > Magnoliopsida > Myrtales > Combretaceae > Lumnitzera > Lumnitzera littorea. The sequence goes on from JAMXBB010000004.1 coordinate 15,894,668, forward strand.
TATGCCTAGTGAAATTTCTAGTGAAATCAAGAATTCCGATGAATCCCCATTATCGTACTGCATATCGCACTCCATTTTTTGGACATTAAAGACAAGGAAGAAAATGCTCACGATAAACCTAGGCAATCCTTTTTCCATTTTTTCTCCCCATCATAAAGAAATCATTGTAAAAAACGATAAATAGGATAATTAAGTACATTACACAATCATTATTCTCAATTCTTATCCTTGTCTGCTTTACTAGATCCCTTAAAATATCTTGACTAATTTTATTGAGATTTCTTGCTGGCTTGGTATGTTTTCAATTTTATGCTTGGGACTTTCTCATCAAAGAAAATTAGATAATATCTGTGGGAGGTACGAATATTCGCTTAAAATATGTTTAAAATAATTAATTATTAAAATAGCCCTCATGATACGAGTTTCAAGTATACTAAATATTGTATTTGTTAATAAGGATATTGTAAAAATTAAAGATATTATAACTTAATAATATCACCATTCATTTTTTTCTTCTTCCTCATCTTCTTCTTTTTCTTTATACTTAAAATGTCTTCAACCAATATACAGAAATTAGTAATGGCCCCCAGGGCCCCGACCTTGGACACCTGGTACAAAGTTAATAAGAAAGTCACCTTCCTTCGTGCTTTTTCTTTTTTTTTTTTTTCAATAAATTATGTATTAAAATTTTAAATTTGTATTTACTTTTTACTTTAAACATGTGAAAAGTCTTGAATTATGAACCGATATATCTACTATTATTGCTTGCCACCAATTAAGATAAATATGCAATTAGAAGATATCACGATACTTTATGGATATACTGCATAGTATTGTTATTCATACAAACACTTTCTATAACCAATGAAAAAGTTAAATACATAAGATAGAACATTTGAGCGAAACTAACTTTTATTTTCTGTAAATAACAGATTGTAAACCAAACACTAATATAGTCAACGACAGTCTATTGATATTCAAGATTCCAAGTCTCATTATGGCTACTAAAATAAATACCATTTGCTCTCAGGACCATGCAAAGAACTGTTTATTATCGAGCGCATACCTATGACAATTCCTCTGAGCATTGAAAGCCTGGAGCAATCATATAAATGATAAATGATTACACATATAGAGGTTCAGAGGCACAGTTTGCAAACTGCAAATGAACTCATTGGGATATGGGTTGATCAACCCAAAGCTCATCCCTTACTTAGCTTGGGTAAGTGTGCTGCACAAAAAATAGTTTAAACACTTTTTAAATGCATTTGAATATCCTTGTACTCAAATTAGGGCTCTATGATTATCCATAATGAGCATCAGATCAAAGCGACCAACAAAATATTTTTCTTTACATGGGAAAACTCCTCCTTGGCATTAAAAGTAGAAGTTATACAAGAACTTAGCTTGATTATATTAAGGTCACCGTAACTCAACATTAAAATACTGGTCTTTTAACAGTATACATTGAGTTTGATTTCTTTCTCTCCAACAATTCTAATTTATTTACTAGTTAGTGAAAAACAAAAGCGTTAAAGACTTGGCTTGACTACGAAGGTGGAGTGATCATTTAGATAGCTTATGGTCATAGTACAGTTTCAAAATGGCAAGTATTATTTCACAATTTAACTAATGCTCTTGGTCTAACCCATCAATCCACAAATAGACAATTATACATTTATTATTACTAATTACCATCCATGTGTAATGAGAATCAAGATATTTATGAAATAAAAACGGTTATACATCACAATATAATGAATGTTATTAACTGCGAATCTAATGGAAGAAAGTTAAGTGAAAGTATAATGGAAAATAAATGCGACGATAACTATAGCAAATACTACAATAACATAGAAACAAATGTGACCGACAAAAATGTAGAATATGAAAAGATAAATATCCCCAAAATTATACATCATAATATAATAAACGTATTTATATGGTCGTTTATGTAGCTTAATTTTGCATCAACAAGTTGATAATACTAATACCACTAGCCAAAAAGAATGTACCCATTCACGGATAGGACCTTTGACCCCATCTTTATGGTTTTTGCCATTTATATTATTTTATTGTACTATTATAACATTGTACTTAAAAAATATACATATTGAAACTGATATGTTGTTTAGTGATAAGATCTGCCATGTAGATAAAATTAAATCGGAGCCAAAATAAAGACAGGGAGAGATTCAAAGCAACGCCTCCGGCTCTAATAAAAATTTGAGAGCACGATGCAACAAATTTGGGTTTAATTTCAAATTGCACGAGCAAACAATATAGAAGATCTTGGGTCCGAAAATTTCCAGTAGTCATGTGATTTCAGGTTTAATTGAATTTTTTAGATGACATGGTGGTAGGTTTGTTAGATTATATAGAATAACTACCAAACTATTTCCTTACCCCAAAAAAAAAAAAAAAAACTACTAAACGATAAAAATACTTTTTAATCAATCTATTTTTGTTTCACTCCAAAGTACTATCCATTTATGTCCACGGCACAAGTTGCAAAAACTACAGTTAACTTTTGAAGGTCACATGACCATATTGCATAGTGGATAGGGTATCAAAAGGAGGACCATTGAAAGAGGACTGTGAATTATTTGGTTCTGGTCATGGCTCTCATAATTGAAACCAACTGTGAAGTGAAGGTCTCTTTCCACTGTGTTTGAGGATAGACATAGACTTGTTCTCTGGGGTTGCCTTTCAAGGGAATAATGTATCAGTCATGTTACTGCTCCGGCATTATATTTTTCGTCATTTTCATATATTTATGATCATCTATGTCTTCTAGCACTCAAATTTTTAATGGCCAAAAGAAAGTTTATCTAGATTATTATGAAAATTTTCTTTTGAAATTTATCTTTAGATTAACTAACCGAACAAAAAGAATTACGCATTCATTGTTACATCTGACAGTTAAGGAGAGAAAAAAGAAAAACATTTATGACTTGAGGTTTATTTAATAACATGTAATTTTTTTTTTTTGAATTATGTTATGTTACTTTATTTCGTAAAAATTCAAAGCTAATTTACGACCATCCCATGATTTGCAAAACTTAAGGTCTCTAACAGTACATAGACTAATTTGAAAAAAAAAAAAAAAAAGAAAGAAAGAAAAAGTAGATAAACCAAGGCGTAGCCGCGCAGGTACTCGATCCGACTCCATTTGGCAGGAACCGCTGAGTCCCTGATCTGTCAATGAGCAAACCGGAACTGGTCATATGCCCTTTATTTCGTGCTGACTGCGGAACGAGCAGGTTTTCCGGTTTCGAATCATAGGTCCATGACCCATGAACCGGTTCATCCTTTTCTTTTAAATTCTTTTTATTTTTTACTTTTTCTTTCCGCTTTTCTTCATTTCCCATTCACTTTAAATTGTATTGACACTTTGTAATTTTGCAGCCACATAGATTATAGATTAGTTTGCTAATTGATTACATGCACAGATTTCATTTCGCTATCAAGCCATTAATGTAAAATAATATAAGATTTATTTATTGTTTGGTGCCATTTACGTGTATGGAAACACTATTACAATTACAAGATATTACAATAGAGGAGCTAAATAAGGTAGTTTATTGTCTTTATATGAAATAATCATAAGTAACACAACAAAATCATACCAAGTATAAACTATTTTTATAAGTAGTGCTATGATTTGTATTGCAATCACCCATACTGCGTCATTTTTCTAAAAATCCTGAACTTTTGGTAAAATTTAAAACAGGTAATTGGATTCAAGTCTATAAAAAATGTCCAAAATTGAAGAGATGAAGAAAGATAACTACTTTAATGCAACATTGATTTCAACATCAGTACAATAGAATAGAACAGATGAAATTGTGGTCTACTACATAGAAAATATTCACTATTAAATAAACATTACAAACCGTGTTGCCTTCTCTTTTTGTGAAACTGCATGCATTAGTTACATGTAAGTATTTGTTATCTCCATCTTCTATAAGTTTTCTTCGCCACAAAATCCACTTCATGCCCGCTACTTACTCAATCTTCGATATTAGTAAGTCTCCCTTGAGTGATATGTACGATCAGAAAAGTGTCAGACATAGGTCAAATTAGGGAGTTAGAGAAAATTCTACGCATTGAAATACCTTAGAAATTTAGTTTAAAACAAAAGATAACAAGGTAATTTTTCATCCTTACCCTCCATAAATATATAGCAAATCTTATAGTACTAGCGGTAAGGTTAGCAGGTTTGGATATAGCATTCGGTTTTCTACAGGTGAAATGTTGACCTATCTAGGCTGTTAAGCCAATGATCTTTTAGATTGTATCATCACCCTCACATCTCTGTCTCTTGGTGCTTCTCTTTCCTTCTATGGATTAGTAGATTGACTCGATTGCGATTTGATAGTAAGTGACTCTTAGCAATCCCAAATAGATATTTAATAATCAGCATCTATAGATTTTTACTCTAATTCCCATGGTATAGTTCAAGCATGATTTCCCTCCTAACAACACATAAGAATGGCCAATGATTTGAGTGTTTTCCATTTTTGAATATGATAGAAGAAATCTTAATCATTTGCATAATTTGTGAAGTAAAGACCACCTTTTTTATTTTTGATTTTTTTTTATAAATTTTTTGTCCTTTCCTCATTTTCTTTTTTTTTTTAATAGAATTTTCTTCGTTTATTCTATTTTATTTTAATTTTTTTCATATTTTGGGTCTTTTCTTATTTTCCTTTTTCTTTTAGGGATTTCCTCACTTGTTTCAATTTTTCACTAAGCTAAAAATAAAAACAAGTTGGGCAAAAATAGGATAATAGTGCTAATCGATAATTAGAAGAAAAACCCTACATACATTTGAAGATTTGGTGAGTTTAGTATAATTAAGGATTAATCGAAAGAAAACTCAGGAAAATAAGGTGAATAGTGACTTAACTAACCTTATAAGATGCTGTAGGAGAAGACTTAGTAGCACCCTAGGTGAACCTAGATTAACTAAGCCTTAAATTGAAAGATGAGACCAAACTCGAGTAAGGTACACTTCATCACCCCTTATTTACAGTTGATAGCAGTTGACTACCCCTTCCTTAAAAACTAGGATTGATTACCCAACGGACCTAAGTCAATCAAGAGGTCATATAGTGATATAATATGAATATATTAGGCTTAAAATTGAATATATAAAGGGGAATTTGAGCCATAAACTTGTAATTATGGTTTTGATAATTAATGTAAGAATTAATTTTTTATGTGAAACATAGTTATTGGTAATAGTTAAGGTATAGAGCTAGCATGACTGCTACTTATTGTTTGTCTTGTACGATTAGAAACAAAAAATTGACAAATAACTATTTGGCCACTAATTGTCGTGTTGCTTGTACTTGGCTATCTAGAGATTCATGAATGGCAACCTCATACTGGTTTTCATGGCATTAGAAGGTATAATCTCCTAAGATAATGTGGCTATTAAACTCTTAGGTCATGATTATGGCTTAGTAGGTGGTCAACATAAGGAAGAAAATTGCAATAAAGAACTGGTGGTGTTGAGATAGTAATTTGAACATTGTATATGGATTGTACTCTTAATGATATGATATGGTTGGTGAACTTAGGATAAACTACTCTATGTCATTGTTGTTAGAGATGTAGACTCAAATTGTTTCCCATACACATTTATTAGTATCGTTTTGGGTTTTAGCCAGTATAATGGGGAGTCATGAGCTCTTCCTAGTCTTAGGGCATCGACTGTATACCATGTGTTATATGCTTATTTATCATATTAGACTTATGTATATTGAACTATGATGTATGGTATGCATTTATATTTGATCAATAGTTATGTAATGAGCTTTTGTACCTATCCATTTGGGATTTTGCATTTTACATGATGATAATTGTTTGATTATTGGAATGAGGATAAGAGTGATGCTAACACATCAAGAACTTATGGTTCATAGATGGGTTCAGATTATATCTAAGTTGTAGGCATTTTCTTCTGATAGTTTGTACTATTCTTTTGAAACATTTATTATATAACATGTAGTTTTATTAGTAGGTTATGAGTCTTGCATGTTTTCTAAGAGGCAGAAATATGTGGTAGATTAAAGACATCTTCGGTTTTGGATGTGACATACATACTATCTGGATTGTCACTAAAGGTCTAAAATCATTCCTAGTTATGTTCCTTTAGTGATAGTTTAACTTTTAGTAAATGTTTGGTTTATGTGTATATTTTCAAGTGTTATAAGGAAGTAAGTCACACATTAAAAGTTTAAAGGATTTATTAACATATGGCCAATAAATAAAAAAGTGTATTTACAATCATTATAAAGATAAGAAAATGAGATAAGTATATGATATACATGATCAAACTAATGCTGAAACTCCTTATTTCCAATGTTAAAAGGGATATTCATAAGTCAAATAAGCTATATGCAAAAAGCAAACTCCACATAGTTGTATATTGGTCCATGGTTATCTCTTCTTATCTATAATGAAAGGACTTATCGATTCTTTACATTATCTGACTTGAGGAAAAAAAAAAAAAAAAAAGAAATCTCTGGATGAAAATGTGTATTATTTTGACCAATATATTGTTAACAATTGTTCAAAATATCCACTGTCATTTTCACAATCAGACCATGTTATAAAGGGCATGTGCGATGAGTTTCTTGCTGTAATATTTTTGCAAAAAAATTTAAGCAGTAGTCATTTTCACATAACAATATACACAGACATATTATTTTTCTTGATACCATTACTTTCATTTCGCATTTAAAATAAAAAAAAAAAAAGAGAAACGCATAAATATCAATTATTGTTGACACTTGCATCATGTGATTGAGGAGGTATATTAGTGTATTATGTATATAACATCGGTAGAATAGTCTTTGTAAATGTATCAGGGTATACACCGTGTTTCTTTGCATATAAACGCTCTCTTAAAGGAAATTAAGTCGACAATTATCAAATATATGTAAAAGCAAAGGCGGCTCTGTTATATCCTTACTCCCTCTGGAAGCCATTATATTATTGATCATTATTTTGTATAAAAGATTTCTTTTCTCCCTATTCAAGAGTTAATACCAAAATATTAGAATACATCTATTAGGACAACAACCTTAAGTACAACGATGTCCATCTACTAATGTGATCCCATTCTTGGTAATTCACAAACTAGGAAGGAATAATTAGAAATAATAGCATACGTATCGCGATCTCATAATTGTAATCTCAATGCATTTAATAATATACAGTAATTACACAATGGACTTTATAAAATATAATTAAAATTATATTATATGAATAAAGAATGCCATTTATTAAGTATAGATATATTATAAAGTATTGGTATGGTCAGTTCATAATTAACTCTATCTAAGATATTTAGACAAACACATAACCATTACATATATCGCGTAAACTAAATACGCGAAAACATTTTCCCATCAGACATGTATGTGGATAATGCAATTAGACAAATAACACATCAATATCATCACACATCTTTTATCTTTTCATATAAGCACGACATAATTTCAATTTCTCAAAAATTCCGAAGATTTTTTCTGCACATATCTTTGAGAAAGTTACATTTGGTATGCGTAACATGGTATATTTTTGCATCACCTTGTGGAGGCAAATCTTTTTGCCTTGAAATCGTTGGTTTGTTGTCTCTTTTGGCTGATCTTTTTTTTTTTTTTTTTTTTCCCTCAAAACCATAATTAGATTAAGCTTAAGTATTAATCATACAATCAAGTCCAACCCCTACACAATAAATAATACAATAAAAGTAAAAATCATACAACATTACAATCCACATTAGACTAAGTAATAGAAGATTGTTTTGTTGCCCCATATCCCTGCACATCTTCCTCCAAAAATGCATATATAGATAATGGAGGGTGACAGAAAAACTGGGTATCAGCTTCTGATTTATACATCAAATCTGCAAGACCATCAATGACTTGGTTAAGCTCTCTAGGTATAGCTTCAATTCACCAACCTTGTAGCCCCGAGAGAATATCAATATATGCATAAATAACGTTATGATATTTGAGTTGTAAATTATTTGTGTTTGTAAGCACACAAATAGTGACCCACCAGTCATAACACACTTCAACAAATTTATAGTTCTATTGTACACAAAGACAAATGCCAAAATAGATTGCCCATAGTTCCATAGAAATGATATCTAAATAATTTAGTCACATACCATACCAACCAACCGTTGGCCATTGTTGCCTTTGGCCACGCCTACCAAAGTAGCAATAGTTGCGGTCATTGACACTAAGCCATCCATATTGAGTTTAATCTAGCCCATGGCTGATGGCTGCCAACCAAGATTGATTAATTCAAATTGTTTTATCAATCTCCATTTCTTCATATGTGTCTAATATTCATTTGCTAGGCATATGATCACATGGTTAGGTGTTTGGCTTATCTGTTGTGCATTAATTTTTTTTTTTTTTTTGTTGTTGTGTAAATTCCATGGATGCCAAAGCATGACTGCAAAGAGATACTTTTTAGGTGGATGGATGGCAATATAATCTTTCCTTCGAATCAATTTGCATAAATCAAGGATCATGTTTTCTAGATGTATAAGCAATGCAACTAAAGAAGAAATTAGCAGATTACTCCATTTGAAACAGGTGGATCAATTTGATAAATATCTAGGATTCCCTATTAAGGATGGATCTAAGCTATCTTCACAGGATTTTCAATTTTTAATAGATGAGATGCACCAAAAATTGGATGGGTGGAAGGCTAGGCATTTATCCATGGTAAGGCGTTTAGTGCTAGCAAATCAGTATTAGATGCCATCCCAAGTTATTATATGCAAGTTTATACATTAACAACTAAAGTGGTATAGAAAATCTCTCAAATAAATAGGAATTTTATTTGGAGTGGCAAGTATCAAAAGTCAACTATACATCGGGTCAATTGGGACAAGATCACTGAGAGAAAAGAAAGAGGTGGTCTTGGATTAGTTAATCTATAAGATTGTAATGTTGCTTGGTTTATCAAAAGATACTAAAATTTCAAAACCAAAAAAAAAAAAAAAAAAAAAAAGTAACCTGGGTATAACTTTTACAAGCTAAGCATAAGAAAATTAGATGAGAAGATTGGAGCTACATCCATATAGGATTGCCATTAATTAAGCAGTTATACAAAGCAATAACAATTGTATTGGAAAAAGGATTCAAAATCATAGGTATAGGGGAAAACATTCAATTCTGGTGAGATAAATGGGGCGAAGCTTATATAGTTTGAATATTTATTGTTGGACCTATTCAGAAGGAAGCACAAGCACTTCATTTGAGTGATTGCTAGCTCAATCCAGTTGCCAAGGATGAGGACAAGATTGGATTCGCAATCTCTAATTTGCTAGTTACTACATTTGGTTCTTTTTCATTACTACATCAGAAGGATGAGTAGGGGTTATTGAATACTGCTCAAATTAATATCTCACTTAGTGATATTAATCGATTCCTTGAGGATGATAGACTTTCACTGCACCATATTTTTCATTGGATTTTAAAATCTTTGTTTCTGTCAAAGATAAAATTGTTTCTTTGGAGAGTTATCAAAAAATCCCTACCAACTCTAGACAATCTGCAATGTAGAGATATTCAAGTAACTATTGGATGTCCTAATTGTGGAAGTTCCTACGAAAGTATATTGCATACCTTCCATGATTGTATAGCAATCACTGAACTTACTAAGACTTGGAAAACTTATCTGGGGAATGGATTACAATGCAGGAGGGTTTCACCCAATAGATAAAAATGAATTGTAGCATTCAAAGGAAAGATTATACTGCCATCCATTCACCCAAACAGTATCTCTTTGCAGTTTGGCTATGTAAATGACAACACGGACAAATTGGCATTATAAATAAAAAGAAAGTAACACGCCTTTAATAATGGCTAGCAAACACAACGGTTGTCTTTTCGTACTCTTAAGTGGGGTCACATAAACAACGGTTGTCATCATATTTTGCAACCTTAGTTGTGGTTGTACTTCCATATAGGGAACATTAGTAACCAATTTGAAAATTCTCTACTAAGTATGTCCAAATTCCACCATAAATCTGAGGCCAATGCAATTGTCTGACTCTGCCCCATGATATGTATAACTGTAAAATTTTGTGCAAAATGGGACCGTTGAGTTTGACCATTTGGGAAGAAAAGACTCAACTAGCTGGATAAAGCTTTTAGTGTATAATGAAATTCACTATGCGACTAATATAATGCGTAGGGATGGTCATGGGATGGAGAGATCAGATCACTACGGTATCCTGACTTGAAGAAGCAATGTAAGAGAAGATATACTTTCTAATTACTATATTGTATTTTCTAGTGTTATATACACTTTACATTTGGATTCTATGGTACATTTTATTAAAAATCTTACTTTTTTTTAGAGTTTATACAATAATACAGTATCTAACCATATTACAAGATCATCAGCTTGTGTGTAGGTATATTGTTGATAATATTATTCCAGAATTAGTTCCTAGAACAACCTTCACCCTTCTGGGTACTGCTGTAGAAGAGTAGTGCGTTTACCCTGTCCCTGTCCTCTTGAAGAACTTTTTGAATAAAATAATTGCTCTTATTTTTGAAATTTTTTAAACTCAAGTTTTTTTAGACTTAATAGTAATTATTTTTGAACTAATTAGTCATTACTATTAATCCAACTTATGTAATTATTTTACAATTGCGTGATGATGGCTTGAATGAATTTTGTGTAAACGTTTATAGTTTTATTAAATAGAGCCTATGTATCGATTCAGTAGATTTATTCATAAGATGATTGTAATTTTATATTTCATTTTGTTTGTACCTTATTCAGCTTTTATCTTCAGACAGTCGTTTTTAAAATTTAATAAAATATTTAAAGCTATGAGCAGAGAACCAGGATGCCCATAAAATTAGTTTAAGACAAGGGGAGCCTAGAAGGCTCAAAGAAATACAAATATGAGTCAATGGAATATTTGATCCCATCCAATTTAAATTATGAAATAGTTAGGATCTTATGTGAGTTCAACATAACTTAGTATTGGAATTGTGTTAAAATTTACGCAGTTTATATATATTATTACTAGGTTGAATTAAATCAAATTTATCAATTTCTTTGCTAAGCTAAAGTTAATAATTCGATGGACAAATGTTGGATTTTAAAATGTGACTTATCTTAGCCCAACATAATATCCAAAAATCATATAAAATCTACGACAGGTAATAAGAATTACCTAAATTTGTACAATAAATAGATTTGACTAAGTTAATAGATATTAAATTATTTGACATTTCGGACCTGCTGGGAAACTTTCCAAGAGCTTATCGATGGCGTTATTGGGTTAGAATAAGATGTTGTGAATTTAATTTTTAAAGAACTTTTATTAAAAAACAAAAAATATTTATACATACCATTTGCATTTTATTTTCAGTAGATCTAAATTTGTAAGCAGTAGCAACATTTTACTATGACCCATTATGGATGGAGATAACTTCTCATTGGACCAATCTCCTGCAATGGATAAAGAAGATGAAAATTATACTTTAGTCGTGGAAGGAAACCGTACATCGTAGAAAAGGAAGAGGTTAAAATGTTCGGTGATATGACAAACTTGCTTTATTCGTTGGGAATAACAATCAAGGACATTTCCAAGGTTAGGCACCTTAGTAAGTCCTTAGGACAATGGTAATAACAATTCAAGCTAAGAAGAATGAGCAATTCAAGGTTAGAGAACGGGCATAGGAGGCCAAATCTTTATAAGAATGATGCAATATTCCTTTTTCCCCACTTTGGGCAAGAAGGGTTATTGGAAGGGTAGTAATATTTAATTCAAGAGAAAGATATCAAGTGAGAGAAATTCTTGAGATAATATACTTTTTATTTTTTTATGTAAGTCATAAATATAAAAAGTGATTTACAAGTTTAGAAAAGTATAGAGACATAATTTAATCTAACCATTACTCATCAACAAACCTAAATTGATCTATTCAAAGGAATGTCTTAAAGATATTTAGTTTGATGAGTTTATAATTCATTAGAATTCATTGAACTAGTTTCATCGCTTTTGGCCTTTTTAGTTGGCTTGCTTAGCAAATTTCTCCATAGGCTTAGACTATAAAATACTGAAAAGAAAAGATTCATATTGAATAGATGCATCTTGTCTGTTATTCATTAAAACCATTCAAGAGATATCTTAAGAGTTCATTTTATCTGTCAATTAATTAGTAGAGTTATTTGATGAACAAGGATGAGCTTTTAAATCTAAAAATAAGCATCTCCTCTTCCTCATTTGACACAATATTGATAATTTAAAAGATTGGACAAATATAGTTGGTGAAATTCTCTTAATGAACAAATACTTAATCGGTAATGAATAACTAGCTTTTGCTCAAAATGGCAAAGTCAACACTTTAAACTCCTTCACTTGTTATAAGCGATGATTGACCATTGAAATTATCTATTCCTTCTCTCACACCATTCTCTAATCACATCCTGTTCATATGTTATCGATTCAAGACTTCAAGACCACCAAAAGCATGATATCATGCAGTATGCATGTGAACGGCCTTTAACGGCATTACACCTACAGAGTAAGAGCAAGAAGCTATCAATGGCGAGATAAAACAAATTCTTGTGACAAATATATGTTGAAAATGCAATCACACGAATAATGCATCTATATAATGGTGTATCTTTTACCAGTTGATGTGAGCATTCACGAAATTTCCTAAGATTTTCTCTGCACATCTTCGAGAATGTTACGCTTGGTAGGTGTAATGGTGTTTTCGCATCAGCTTGTGGAAGCAAATCTGTCACCACCCAACCTGTCTGGTTTCTTGTCATTTTTTGCTTGTTTGTATATCTAGCACTGCAATGCAAATGACAACATGGAAGAATTGACATAATAGATGAATAGAAAGTAACACCCCCTTAATAATGTTAGCAACACAAAGGTTGTCTTTGCATGCTGTAAGTGGGGTCAAATAATCAACGATTGTCATCATATTTAGGAACCTCAGTTGTGGTTGGTACTTCCAAATAGGGAACACAAGCAACCATATTGAAAAGTTCTGCTATGACTACGCCCCAATCCACCATAAATTTGTTATGTGTCCCGTCCCATGATGCATACCTATAAAACCTTAAGCAAAATGGGACCTTTGAGTCGACACAATTCGAGAAGAAAAGGTAACTTGCTGGGAAAAGTAGTTTGTGGCAATAAATTTAACCGTAACTAATTCATTTTCTTTGTTTCTCACTTTATTGAATAATGTCAAATACTCAACAGTTACATGATGGAATGTGTCTATATCAAATGTAATCCTTTAAATTTATCCAACATCGAAAGAATCTTATCTCCTAAAATTAATCATTATGAGCTTCATCTAAGAATCTGAAATTATTCATAATCTTTTCTCTTAGAAACATGTGTTATTCAATGTTTTTGGGGTCTATTGTTTCTTATGGTGCAAAGATTCAACATCAAGTTTAGCATATATTTTTGTTAATGTTGGTTCTAACTGAAGCTAAATGAACCTAAAGTTATTAACCATGATTGGTTCATTACTTGAATCAATAATAACTTAATAGAACTCCCATTTGCTTCTAATATTAGCTTCAGATAGTTTCCAACGGTCTTTACTATTCTGTCTATAAAACTATTTATTGAACTTAGCTTAAAATCTTTTAACTACTCATAAATAACCTTATCGATTTGGCCATAAGAAATCTCAATTATAGTAATCTTTATATTTCACTTCTTAGTGCATTCATGATAATACATTATCTGTTATGAATGGACACTTAAACATGACAGGAGGACCCAAATATTTAGGATCACATAGCAATTGATTTTTGCTTTTTTTAAGATGGGAGAAAACGAAAGGACAAAAGAATGCTTCCCTAAGCATGTAAAAATCATATGGTAAAACGAACGCATAAGATTTACAGCAATTAATGTTATGTACAAAGCTAATAACTTGAATTATTGGTTCTATTCGCATGATTAGCTCGACATACTAATGATTTGAAAAGTTTTCGTTATTGAGTTAGATCATAGTTATTTGTTATAATTAATACATAATGTGTCAAAATAACTTATATTCATGAATATTATTAATATGTATTTATTATATATGTATATTTTTTTCTTCTTATATATATTTTATAATAAAATCTCATTAATTAGTTGGAGTATGTCTTGATTAATAATAAATATATCCTACTGGTAAAAATTTCATGGCAACTTATTCTTAAAATATATCATTGTTCAAATAAATGTCTTCATGGATAGGAAATTTAAGTTTAACACATTATATTTAGCAGTGATAAATTGGGCCGTATGTCTCAACATAAGCAGGTGTAGGCCTGTACTTGGCCACTTAAGGATTGGCATACCGGTATTTCGCAGGTTGGGGCTTAGACACGAGTACAGTTAAAGTTGCAAGCCAACCCAAAGATACTTCTAATTTAATTTTAATTAGTTTTTAATTATCCTTTTTCCCTTTTTTAACAAATTACACGCCAACTTTCTGTATCATAGTTAGATAATTTTTTACCTATTGTTTTTAACAGTTCATATACAAACATTCCATCACAATTTGTTTATATTACAACTCAGCTCCAAGATCAGAATATGAAAATGAAAATGGTGTTTCATTCCAGAATGTAGTAAACAAAAAAAAAAAAAATAATAAAATAAAATAAAAGAAGAAGAAGAAGACAGAAAGAAAGAAAATCTAACGATAATACAATATTAATCCTCTGCCTCTTCATTCATGTGAGCTTCAAAGAATCATTTGGGTAAAAAAAAAAATAGCTGAAAAAGAGAGGTGAAAAATCAAAAATTTTTTTTATCAAATTGGGTTTGGTTAAAAAAAAAAAAAGGGTAAAAAACTTAGATCAATAATGTTAAACCTGAGTTGACCCTTATATTTTAACTCGTTTTGACCCGATCCGATCATAAAACTAATTTAGTTTAACTCCAGTTGAATTGTAATTAAATCTGATTTCATCTTTTTAATTTTTATCCTCTTACATTGACTTAGGTCCAAACGATGCACATAAATTTCGTCGTTATACAAATTAGTTTTACCTACTTATTTGCTCATAGTTGAGGCCAATGCGCCTGTCACATGCACTGCACGCGCTAGATGAAAAACAAAATAGAAAGGAAAAATTACATTCGAGTGCAGATAATTTTTTAATTAATTAAACCCTGGGCCTTCGTTAATATGATGAAGATGGAAATCAAGCCCATGACCTACGGATTTTCGAAACATTTCCAAGTCAACTGGGCTGCCAGAATTCTTAGTTGGGCATAAGCTTTCTATCTGTGCTATAGATATTTTGATGGATTTTAGCACCTATCTGTACTCGACCAATTTCAAATTTTAACTTTCAGTTGCAAAACCATTGGGGGCCTTATCAATTAATTATCATGAGTTTAATTAGCTTAAATAAAAATATATATTACTCATATGGAGTATATTACATGGACAACGGACAAGGTAAATTGATAGTAAAGAGCAACAATTTTAATTTATCACGAAATCCCTAAATTAATTAAAGTTAAACCTAGTCACGAGGCCATTCCGATCCAAAATTGACCGTATGGTTCTAACTCGCCTAAGTACCTACCAAATTGACGGTAGCGACATGTTTAAAAAAAATAAAAATTTAAATAAAAAAGAAAATAAAATATAAGTTAAAATTGAAAATTAAAAAAATTAAATAACATTAAAAATTGAAAATTTAAACTAATTTCATGTGAATATGTAATAAAGGAAATTTAATGAAATAAGGAATAAATATGATTTAAAAGTATATCTAGTCTTATATATATATATACACATACTTTTACCAAAAGAAACATTGCGTTCTTTAATAACGTGGGACTATTTTTTATCTTTGAACTTTTTTATATATTTTATATTTTTCTTCCCACATTTCTAATACTATAATACAATTTGGATGTAGTTGTTTATAAATAAATATACATATCGATAACTATTTCATAAATTGGCTGAAGGCTTTGTAATCCTTGGACCTTTTTTTTTTTTCTTTTTTTCTATTTTACTTTAAGAAATTATTTATTTTTTAAAATTAGAATTTAAATTTTTAGGAATCGACCCGGTTCCTTGGCATTCCCATAGCATAAATCAAGTATGCATACCTGGACTCAGAACATTGTTTTCTACGCCAAAATTTTCTTCTTCCCGATTTTATTATTTTATTTTAGCCTTTTATTTTCATTTCTTTTCATAAGTTGTTTTTTCTTTTTTTCTTTTTCTTATTTTCTTAACTATCATAATAACTACGGTCATTGGGAATAGACATTTTAAACTTGTCAATATAATGTTGCATAAATTATATAAAATTTACCTCAAAATGTATCTTTTCACCGGTATCATTAAGACAGGTGCATTAGTAGTTCATCTATTTATTACTCTTTTATGTGAGTATATTTTTGCTAGTTCCTATCTATTAAAATTTTAGAAAAGAAAAATATTGATTTTATTAAGAGATTAATATTTATATCATTAAATTATAATAATCTTAATATTATTACGTTGATACTGTGCAGCAAATTCTTGCAACTTATCTAAAAGCATGGCTTCCCACGTGGCTAGTAAGTGTTGAATCATTTCATGGCCTTGTTAAAGAAAAAAAAAAAAGAAAAGAAAAGAAAAGAAAGAAAGTAAAAAACTACCCAGAGGTTAATTGAAAAATTGCCACTTCCTAATCGCCGGTTATTGGAAAATATGTATTAGTGCCAAATTCTATCCTCCTTTCCAGAAATCCTGTTTAAGATCTAATTAGTCACACAGAGGATGAAATATGAATTATCCAAATTGCGCTCTCAAATATGGCTGGAAAAGAAAACCGCAAACCGTGAATCGAATAAAAAAGGGTCTTTTTTTAATGAATCATTTGATCACAATTTGATTCGGTTATATATAAATGATTCGTAATCTGATTTAAGAAGACAAATTTAATCAAACCGTTTTGAACCAAACCAAAACTTTTGGTTAAACAAAAATAATTTTATGCAATTATTTAGTTAGTTTTTTTTTTTCATTAATCTTTATGGATTTCATCAAATTTTTTATATATATTTTTTCTTTATCTTATTTTTGGACAAATTATTAAGATTAAATTAAGTAAGTTTCATTTGAAATTTTACATTTACATATTTTTCTTTTCTAAATTGTTATTTTTTTATATGTTTTCAAATCAAGGTCTTATCTTAGTATTTTTTACGTATCTCTCATTTCTTTTTCGATTTTTAGTATGTTTCTTTTATTTTCTTCGTATTGTTTTTTGATAAGCAACTTTACTTCTCTCTACTTATTGTTTATTCCTTAGAATAGAATTTCTTATCATCGTTCAATCAAGTTAAGTTTATTAAGATTTTACGTAACTTTTTACTAAGTATTATTACATATGATAAATTATTTAGAAATATATGAAAGTTCAACGAAAAGGAAAACATGTTATTGGATATAAAAATATTTAGCAAAAATTTGACATAAACGGTTCGAATTGTGATTCGAACTAACCGAATTGGTTTTAATTAAGTTTGAAAAATTTATAAACCGAATCTTATGGTTATGTTTGATTTAAAAAAAAAATGAACCGTTATATTAGGTTCAATTCGATAAAGAGAGGCGAATCATATTGAGCCAAATTGTGCTCACCCTTACTCTAAGATTGCTTCTAAAAGGATGCATTTCGCATTTAAAATCTTTAAATTCCCCATAGTACCAACATATCTTTCCATTATCAGAAAACCACACATTGCATGCACAACTACCAAGGAGAT
Organism: Lumnitzera littorea; assembly: GCA_024138015.1. Taxonomy (NCBI): domain Eukaryota; kingdom Viridiplantae; phylum Streptophyta; class Magnoliopsida; order Myrtales; family Combretaceae; genus Lumnitzera; species Lumnitzera littorea. Next base: position 15,912,492 of record JAMXBB010000004.1, read on the forward strand.
GGGCAAGTTTGCATGTGATAGCGATTAGATTTACTTAAAATAGTGATTAGAACATCATTACTCTATAAACTCTAGCTCACCTTCAAAAATATAGGGTTCTAGATAGTGTTGTCACATAAAAGCTGCATAAAAGTCATGCTATACGTAACCTCGGAAAAGTAACATGTAAATGGCACTTGTATAGAGGATTTGGAGAAAAATGGTTGGAAGAAGAAACAAGCAGTCTTAGTAACTCAAGCACATTTATGATAGATGAGGGGCTATGGAGCATCAACCTTACTATTCTTAAGTGTTGAATTGTTCTTCACTTGAGAACTGTGTTGATCTTTAAGAGAAGAGAATCTAGAAGATAGTCTTATTTCTCTAATCTCTAAAGCTTCTAAAGTATCTACTAAAGAGGTATGACTAGGTATTTATAAACTTTTGGATTTAATAGTAACATTGGATGACGTGAATGATCAACACTCAAGATTAAGTTTTCTTATCTATGCTTATCCTAATGAGCTTATTATGAACACAAGGCCAGCGGCTTATTATATTAAGTGTGTAAGCCTACTTAAGAGAGGTTGAGAGCAAATAAACTGGTTTAACAATCCTTGTTTCGAGTCCATCAAGCCAAATCTCCTTAAATTATCCCAATTAGGAACCAGACTCTATAGACCCTATTACTTAACCTACAGAGTTAATTCCAAATAAATAATGAATCGATAATAAATTAATAATGAATTGATAGTAGGCTTTGCTTAATATAAAATTAGTCATCTACATTTTGCCCCTTACCTAAAATTCTTAGACGAAGCTAAGTACTTTGGGCATTAATGGCATAATAGGAATTGTGAGGTTACTGATTGATGCTCACACACTATAGAACAGTTGCATTGTTGCTAAGCACACTTACTTAGCTAAAGACTTTATTTTATTATAGTATAATTCTTTTTTATTTTCCTTTTCCTTCCCCACATTTTAAGTAGACGATGGTCATCTTGATTCTCCCTTGAACTAGTTTAAGCCAATACCACAAACCCTTTTACTTTCCATGATGTATCAGAGAAAGGAAATGAATACCTTTCCCTGGAATCTAAACCCTATATCTACAATTCAGTAGGAGTTTGATAGATACTTTCTTCCTTGATATTTTGGACTTTCACCAATCTTCAGTTATCTCCAATATAAAAGACCCTATATCTTGACATGTTGAAGAAGTTGGAAACCTCAAATCTTGAGCATATCTACGTTAAATCTCCTTCTCCCTCTCTCTCTTTCTCCCTTTTTCCTTTTAATAATAGAACATGTTGAATTACTCCTTTCTTTAATAAAACTTTAATCCTCAATAATTTCACTTTACTTTTGCCCTTGTAAGAGACAAATAAGGAAACTATACCATACTTTTCCCATGTATACTTCTTCATTAATTCACATGGGTAACAGAGGACTTTGAATTATTTATTATCTTTTCAATGTTTTGAAAATCCTAACTCATGACTACACTCCACTATGGCATGCATGAACCTTCCACCATTTAATAATACCTATTTCCTTACAAATATTGAAGACAAGCTTTGGATTGGGTTTCCTTTTCTTAGTGCCAACTAATGAGAAGAAGGAAAATGAAATACTACAGCACACATATCTTCTCTTTACATACTCGTATCTATGTTGAAAGTATCCTATCACCAATTTATTGAACAATAACTATTGTCTTTAGGTTTTGGCCAGTAGAGATTAACTAAGATTGGGCTTTACGCTATCGATTGAGCTTATAAAACAAGAACTAGTGAGGAGTGTCGGAGGGTTGTTCGGTACAACCACTTTGATACTTAAGTAAGTAATGTGAAGAGAGAGAGAGGTAGTAAGTATGCTAGAGAGTACAATAAAACTCAAGTGTGCAAAGTGTTAAGTAGTTTATCATTGGGTGGTAGTCTTATATTTATAGAGGAGTGGAGTAAGCAGCAAGAGAGGCATTAGTAGGCAAAAGTTACACTCGAAAGTAATAGGTGGTAGACTTATAAGGTCTAACGTGGTTCACAAATATAAGAGGTTATTGTTGACTTAATTACTTAGCCTTATCTACAATTTTCTAGTTGTTAGTGACTGTTGTAGTTGGGTAGCTGTATAATGGGCTTGAGTCGAAGTCGGATACAAGTATAGGGAGGTCAAGTCTAGAGAGGCATCGCCTAGGCCATAAGCTTAATTAGGTTAGCACAGGCTTGAAGGGTTTATGTCTAAAAGACCTTATCAACACTTGCACCCCCTCCCTTCCGGCGGTCTCATTGTGGTTGTAAAGGCAAGGAGAGAAGAAAGATGAGCTTCTTAAGCATTTAGTTGATTTGGTCTTGAAGTGCTCATGTTGGCTAGGCAATATGGCAATAATGTTATCTTACCAATGGCGAGGTAAAAGTGCCAACATGACATGGCTGGAGTCCATAATAGCGAGAGGCTAGGGCAAAAATGTTCGAGTTGGGTGACCTAGGGGCCAAGTAGGGGTGACCGACTCGAACGGGTTGCCAGTTGGGCTAAGCTTAATGCTCTAGGCTTGAGATGGGCCCGAGTTGAATACTCAATGGGCCAATATAGGCACTTCGAGCTGGGATGAAGATTCAGTAGGTAGGGCATTCTAGACAGTAAGGGTGCAGAGCGGATGTGTTGAGTATGAAGAGGCATCGGACAGTCTGGGATGGCCAGACCGATTAGGTGATGGCAAGACTAAGCTAGATTAACTTATCTGTGCTGAGCAATGCTGTTACAAGAGCTCTATTGTTGATGAGGAAGCTGAAGGAGCCTCTAGAAAACTTCTTGTGAAAGTAACTTTTTGATTCTTACTTTATCACGTGCTTTCATGGTGCAATTAAGGTGACGTGATAGGTATTACATCTTTGCAGACTTTACATATAGTCACGAGCATTCTACCCTTTAAACACAAGTGTTGGATCAAAACTATCCCCATGTAGCTACATCATAATGCATCAAGGTATTCGTGTTTATACAGATCTCGATAATTATTGATTCACTTTCCTAAGTGTTTGGCTTATAAGTACCCTTAACACTCATATAGATTGATCTTTTGCAACTGTTCTTATCTTGCTTTCTCATTGCAACCCAAGTGTTTTCATTCCTTTCTTCTTCGATTGAGCTTTCTTTGAAACTTTCATAGTACATTTCTTCCTTCACAAGATGTCACAAACAGGAACTCATTCAAGTGAATATAATATAACATCCTCAGACTCTAAGGCTATAAGGAGTGCTACTCACCCCTCGAGGGAGAATGAAAAAGCTTCATCTTCTCTGGCACAGATAGATACTTAAGTAAGTAATGTGAAGAGAGAGAGAGGTAGCAAGTATGTTAGAGAGTACAATAAAACTCAAGTGCGTAAAGTGTTAAGTAGTTTACCGTTGAGTAGTAGTCTTATATTTATAGAGGAGTGGAGCGAGTATCAAGAGAAGCGTTAGTAGGTAGAAGTTACACTCGAAAGTAATAGGTAGTAAACTTATACGGTCCGACGTGGTTTACAAATATAAGAGGTTGTTGTTGACTCAATTGCTTAGCCTTATCTACAATTTTCTAGTTGTTGGTGATTGTAGCAGTTGGGTAGTCCGTATAACAGGCCTGAGTCAAAGTCAACTATAATTATAGGGAGGCCAAGTTTAAAGAGGCATCGCCTAGGCCATAAGCTCAATTAGGTTGGCACAAGCTTGAGGGATCCATGTCCAAAAGACCTTATCAACACTTGCACCCCTTCCCTTTCGGTGGTCTCATTATGGTTGTAAAGGCAAGGAGAGAAGAAAGATGGGCTTCTCAAGCATGTAGTTGATTTGGTCTTGAAGTGCTCATGTTGGCTAAGCAATATGGCAATAATGCTATCGCACCAACGACGAGGTAAAAGTGCCAACATGACATAGTTGGAGTTCGTAATAGTGAGAGGCTAGGGCAAAAATGTTTGAGTTAGGTGACCTAAAGGCCAAGTAGAGGTGACCAACCTAAGCAGTTTGCTAGCTGGGCTAAGCTTAGTGCTCTAGCCTTGAGATGGGCTTGAGTTGAATACTTAATGGGCCAATTTAGGCACTCTGAGCCTGGATGAAGATTCAGTAGGTGGGGTAGTCTAGATAGAGGGTGCAGAGCGAAGGTGTTGACTATATAGAGGCATCGGATAGTTTGGCATGGCCAAAATGATCAGGCGATGGCAAGACTAAGCTTGGTTAACTTATTTGTACTGAGTAATGTTGTTGCAGGAGCTCTATTTTTGATGAGGAAGTTGAAGAGGGCTCTAGAAAAATTCTTATGAAAGTAACTTTTTGATTTTTACTTTATCACGTGCTTTCATGGTGCAATTAAGGTGACATGATAGGTATTACATCTTTGTAGACTTCACATATAGTCACGAGCATTTTACCCTTTAAACACAAGTGTTAGATCAAAATTATCCCTACGTGGCTACATCATAATGCATCAAGGTATTCATGTTTATACGGTTCCCGATAATTGTTGATTCACTTTCCTAAGTGTTTGGCTTATAAGTACCCTTAACACTCATATAGATTGATCTTTTGCAACTGTTCTTATCTTGCTTTCTCATTGCAACCCAAGTGTTTTCATTCCTTTCTTCTTCGATTGAGCATTCTTTGAAACTTTCATATTACATTTCTTCCTTCACAAGATGTCACAAATTGGAACGCATTCAAGTGAGTATAATATAACATCCTCAGACTTTGAGGCTATAAGGAGTGCTACTCACCCCTCAAGGAAGAATGAAGAAGCTTCATCTTCACTAGCACAGATAGATAGGGAGATAAGGAGGTGAATTGAATTGTTTGATAGGGCAGCATTGATAAGCGCCATCCCTTTGAGATATATACCTATGTGATTGCTTATTGGATGCCATCGATGTCTATGACTGGCTAGAGGTTAGCAAGAAGTCACATGGTTAGGTGAACAAGAGCAAGGCAATCACTGTGAACTAGGCTTTAAGGAACTTTATAGTGGGTAAACTCCCTGACTTGGTCATGAGATTGCTACAGTCAGATGAGAGGGTAGCTTTGCTTTTAGGGAGGTGCTTTGCAGCCTATGAAGAGTCTTTATAGGATGTGAAAGAGTTGTTCAATTACTATCGTTGTTGCCCCTATCAAATACCTTTGGATAGGTGGAGGCTATTAAGGCCTTCTAGGCCTTGTGTGAATACTTAGTAGTGAGAGCTACGTTTGAGCTCTTCACCTACTTTTATCTATGGGAAAATTTGAGTAGGTAAAGCTACCTCTAAAATCATACTGGGAAGAAGATTTTCGAGAGCTCGGACTAGTCAGTGAAAAACTAGCAGGATAAGTTTGTGGTGGTAGAGCTACCCTAAATGGTTAACTTCTAGACTCGGTGGACTCTACTAGCCTGGAATAGAGCACAAAGGAAACTTGACCCAAATGATGCAAAGGTTAGTCGGGAGATTAAGGCTTTCATGGCTCTGTGACATGATAAGGAAATCAATACTGAAGAGAATATGTAGAGGTACTTCAGTTTTTTGATCTTCAAGCTGTTTCTGAGTATGGAAAGATCAGTCATGAACAAAGGGTTCGAAGGTTTAGGTTTGTCATCGGTATGAGTTGTCCCTTTTGTCGTAACAGCATGGGCTTACTTCAAGCTATACTTCGTCTATGGCATTTATGAGGAATAAGGGTCCTCTTCACCCATGCTAGTCATGGTGAAGTTTTGTGAGTAAGTATGATACGTTTTCCTCGTGCTGATATTGCTTGTTCAATTCTTTGCAAGTGAGAACTTAGCCCAATTAGTTAAGGTTCCCCGCTATTTCAGGCCGGAGCTGTTAAGGGGACATCGGGGTAGGACTAAGTTAGTTAAGAAGGCTATTGACCCTAAGAGCAAGACTAGGGGTAAGACAAGTAAGGTGAAATCACCATCTATTCCTTAGGGGATTCTTGTTAGTGGAGCTTCCATGGAGGTCGTGTTGTTGGCCCTTTGGGTGTTGTCTCCTCTACAACTGAAATTGCTCCCCCATCTAAGCTTATTAAAGTGCGGGATGAGGCTACTACTGACGAGCCGGAGCTATTAATTCTTCCTCTAGCCTCCTACGACAAAGGGAAAAGGCTTAAGACTAGCATTACTAAAGGTTTGGTAGGTTCGAAGAGGAGATTCCCCAAGAAGGGAGGAAGGTGTTGGCCTTGAAGAAGAGCAAGTTGCCGGTGACACTTGGCATACCATTGTTCAAACGGCTCCTATCTGGCCATCCCTATCTTGTAATAGACCAAATGGGAATGTCTTGAGCTAAGTCCTTAGAGAGACACAGGAGGGATAGGACCATTCCAGACTCTGATTAGGGGGTTCTATATGAGTTAAAGGAAACTCGCATCTATGAGGGGAGCTTTGAGTTAGACACTAGACAGTATAGGCAGAAGGTCTTCCGACCCTAGTGGGGAGTCCGAGGTAGTGATATAACGCTACATCATTGGCTCTTAGCTTGGAGGTGTTGATGGGATCTTTCATCCTAGTTGACTAGAGTGTCTAAGAGATGATATTGGCGCACCAGTTAGATGACCCTCTTCAATTGGGTAGACACCTCAGCTCCTTGAATCGTTAGGTATGTATTTGTCATTGTAAGTTGGCCCTTTTTTGGTAATATTTTTCTAAGTCTTCTTTTTACCGCTAACATCACCATTAATGTGTAGTATCATAGTTAGGTGATACTATAGGTCAATTGCTACAAAGAGATGTTGGTCAAGGTAAAATATCTTTGATCAATTGTACTTAGTGCACGAGAGGATTTAGATGAGGCAAAGTTTTATTTTAAGCGAATTTGTAAGAAATTTCATAGGGCTAATCAACATTTGTGTCATTACTATGTGCATAATGGTGTTTTAGAGGCCGCATTGTAGAAGGAGAGGGAAGGCCAATAAGAGGCCAAGGAAACTAGCAAGGAGGGTGAGGTGTTGAAGGCTCAGCTAGAAGAGGAGTGTAAGTCCAAGGCTGAACTCTTTAGAAAGCTAGAAGAGGAGAAGAAGGCTAAGGCGAAGCTTGATTAGTGTAACCTGGAGTTAAATGTGTTGGTCTCTAAGCTTCAAATCAAGTTAGTGATGAAGGCAACTGAATGTGACTCTTCCAAAAATACTATGTTGGAGCTAGCCGGTTAAAAGGTCAAGCTGGAGTAAGGAATTAAGGAGTTCCTTAAAGAGGTCGAAGGTATGAAGGAGCTCATCATTGATTTAGAAAGTGGCAAGGTCCTCAATAAAGCTATTGAGGATAAGGCTATGAAGAACTTCTTCAAGTTGTGGCAATGGACTGAGAAGTGCCAAGATATTGCTATCGAGTGTGGTAAAGAGATTCGCTAGGATGTCCTAGAACATCATCCCAACCTTGACTTAGGCTTTCTGGATTGGTTAGATGAGCTTATATATGAGGAGGAAGGGACGGCCTAAGTAAGAGAGAAAGATGTTGCCTAAGCAATTGATGTAATCCAAGGCGTACCTCATACTGTTAGGGATGGTTAAGAAATTCCTCCATCCGCCTCTACTCTAGCAGCTCAACAGGAGGTCACTCTTGAGTGTGCTTTTAAGGATAATTAGGGTCAGGGTAATCCTCTTACTAACCCAAGCTAGCAAACCTCAACTTTTCCCTCTACAGCCCTAGATGAGACATCTTAGGAGTAGAGATTACTAGCAATCAACCCTCTAAATAGATTGAAGCATTAGACTTTTCAAAGCTTTTGGAATTTGTTGATCTAAAATAATGAACAATTATCCTCCTTCCCCTTTTTTGTATTTTTTTATTTTTCCCATACTCAAGTAAGAGAAACTATACAATAAGTCAAGATGACAATCTTAATTTTATAAATGCCTTCTTTAGTAATGGAATTTGAACATTGCTTAGCTTTTTGTTCTTCAAATTCTGTTAATACTTCTTGCTCCTTTATTTGATTTATTGTGCCTGCTAGGTAGCATTGCTTGACACTTAGTCATTACATGCTTGTACTTAATTGTTAGGTCACTGATGTACCTATAATAGGGGAGTTCCTCCATTGCAAAAGGGGTATTTCCCTTGTAAAGGTTACCCAATAAGGGTTAGGTCGATAGTGTTCTGACTTGCCTTAGTAGTAGGAGTTCTTTGGTTATGCAAGGGGTGTTTTCCTTTACTGAGGTTTCCCGATGGGGGTTAAGTCAATGGTGTTCTAACTTGCCTAGTTAATTAGAGTTCCTCAATCATGTAAGGAGTGTTTCCCTTTGCAGAGGATGCCCGGAAGCAATGTCTATATTTAATAAGGTAGGAAACTTAGACTCTTGTTGGTCTAAAGGGCCTTTTTATTAATGCATTTAAGTCATTATGCACTTAAGAGGCAGTGCCATCAACCAGCAGCAATAATGCTAAAGGATCTTTTAGAGTATTACTTCTAATCGTGTTTAAGCAGCAACAATGGTGACCTTTCCCTAGGATTACTTATTATTTCCTTAACCAATATAGCATTACCACTACTTAGCTGTTATATGCAAACTACCAAAAGGAGTGTAGCAGTGAGAGTACTCTATCATGAGAGTTGATAAAGATAAATTATTTAATGCATTACTTAAGAAGACTTATTAGCCTTACTGATGTGTCTTTGGGGTCGTACATACAAAGGTCGTACCATAACGAACAAGAAACAAAGAAATAAAAGGGGGGTTTAGTAGGTATGAATGGCTACCAATTGGATATGATAAACTAGTAGGTCCCATTTAGCCTAATTCTAACACTCAATATGACACACGAATATAGTATTAGGGCCTCTCACCACGTACTCTTTGTAAAAGAGTTAAATAAGAGCTAAAAAATAAGAGCAAAGACACAGCTAAGTGTTCTCAAAAGAGAAAATGTATGTATTTATTAATGAAGAGTGATAATGTTTATATACAAGCAAATGGGGGTTATATACTCACCCTATTAGGGTAATTTACATAAGACATGCTAAAAAAGATAAAAATGACAAAGATTATTTCATACGAAAAAGTAAAGAATCCTTCTAGAATGTTGTACTAGAAAATATATATCAAGAGTTGGTCGAAAGCTTATAGTGCGGTTGGCTAAGCTATAATGAATTTTAAGGCTACATGTTAATCGTAGTATCTTGTTCGGGTGAGGTTAGAAGAAAGTCAGCAATCAGAGCTAACCTAGTTTACTTTAAGTCAAAGCTCGGGTGCTCAAGGATGTTCTGATCCTCTCTAGGTTGGGTGTCTCAACAGCTTGGCTCAATTTGATGTCTAAAGTTAGTTAGCTTGGATGCTGCTTAAATCATGTTAAGAGCTTTGTAATTGGTATGGCTACTCGGTAGGTCAACAAGATTGCTTGGAAGCTCAGAAACTCGGAAATTATGTTGGTATGTATAAGAGCTTAGCACTTAGGTCGGTAGCAATGTAAAGGATGGAGATCAGAATAGGAATCCTCATCTTGAATGGGTTCTCCAGCTAGCATTCTTCGTATGAGTCCTTTTGGTCCTCTAACTTGGTTGCATGTGACTTATCTAAGGAGTTGATTCCTATTATTTGTTGAGGGGACAAAAAGATCTTTCCTCAAATTCGAAGAGGTTTACGGCTCTTGCTCTATCCTAGCATTTGCTGGGTTTTCTTTAGGCTGGTAGGGAATTAGGTAAGATACATTGAAGGTGGAGGAAACACCATATTTCTCAAGTAATTCAATCTAATAGGCGTTGCGGTTGATCTTTTTTAAGACTTTGAATGAACCATTAGTTGGTGGAGATAGCTTGCTTTGTCTTAAGTCTAGAAATTGTTCTCAGCTAAGGTGAATCCATACTAAGTCACTTGGTTGGAAAGAAACAATTCAGTGGCAACGACTATCGATCTCTTATTATCTCCTATTGAACTTAGCGATCTTCCTTGCCACAGATTGATGTAGTTCTTGTAATTCTTGTGCTTGGGCAACTTTGGATCAACTCTCTTTTGCAGTTGCAAGGGTACCAATCAGATCTAATGGAATAGTGGGATTGAGGCCATACACGACCTTGAAAGGAGTCTTCCTAGTAGTACTGTGAACAGTTCAATTTTATGTGGACTCTACAACTGGTAAACACAAATCCTAATCCTTTAAATTCTTTCCCACGATAACCTAGAGTGAATTACCTAACATTATGTTCACCACTTTAGTCTAATCACTAGTCTAGGGCTGGTTATTAGAGTTGAACACCAGTTTGGTTCCAAGTCTTCTCCAAAGTGATACAGATCCATAAGTGAACACACGGGCCTAATAATACACATAACCAAAGGGGGTGAATCTGAGCCACGAGATAGCTTGAAAAGTAAATGATAGTTGAAGGTTAAGCAGGGGTTCCCATATACTAACGATGGATATGATGCACTAATGCTTCATATGAGCTCGGGTTACACTTGATATAACGCACAAGTATTACCAGAGGTCAATTGTTACTAGTCCACGCTTAAATAGGCTAAATAAGAGTAGCTTAAGAGTAAGCAGAAAGGACACTTAGCTCAAGAGGGTGTAAAAGTTCGATGTATTCTTTGTATATGATTTGTTGCGGCTATTACAATATGTAAGTATTTATAGTACCCAATTTGGGTAAGTTATAGGTTATAGGAAATTATAGAAAAGGATTCCTATTAATTAGGAAGAAGGGAAATAATTTATAGGGGTAGCAATGTAATTGTGCCAAAAGAATATCTTTTGTCAGAAAGGACAGTACGGATGTCAGAAGGGACATTGTGCGCACAATTCTGCTCATTATGTTGTCCCAATAATGCTGCGAGCCATGTAGGGGTGGGCCTTGATTAGGTTTGGTCGCCATCGGTAGTTTGATAGCTTTAATTGTTAGGACTAAACAAGGGTTGGCCTAGGGATAACTCATACTCGGGATCAAGTTCAAATGGTTGGCTCTTAATAATTGTTAGCTCAGCCTTGGCACTATAGAGATGGCTGTATTAAGATTTGGTGCTTGGACTAGTGTATTGCGGAGGGGTCAGCTTGGCATGTTAGTTGATCACTTTGGCAGTCTCTTAGATGGTGTGGAGAGCCAAGTAGCTTGGTAGGTCGGCGAACCATCTAAGCAAGCCCTCGGGTTCGAGAGCACATGATAGGTCCTTGATCTTTATCATCCCCTTCGAGTTATTTAAGATTTAGGATCAAATTTGGTTCAGCTCTAGGTTGCTCATCCTCGAGAGTGTAAGGCTAGAGATCGGCAATATTGAAGGAGTTCGAGACTCTGTATCCTTTAAGTAACTCAATCTTGTAGGCATTAAGATTGATCTTTTCAAGCACTCTGAAAGGTTCGTTGGCTCTAGGAGACAACTTACTCTTCTTCAAGTTTGGAAATTGTTCCTACTGAGATGCATTCAAACCAGATCACTTAGTTGAAATTCTCTCTTCCTCCATCCTCAGCTTTGCTTCTCAATCTTAACATTAGCTTGGTTCAATTGCTTTACAACCTTCTGATGCATGGCTTTGATAGCTTCAACTCTTTCAACGGCTAGCTGGTCATCATTAAGCAATGGTTAAGGTACTTATTCCATTGAGAGCTCAGGGTTAAACCCATAGGCAACCTTGAATGGAGACATGCTTATTACACTGTGGGCAGTCTTACTGTAGGTGAACTCAATGATTGGTAAACACAGATCCCAATTGGTTATGTTTCATCCGACAGCAACTCGTAGCAAAGTTCCTACAGTTCTATTGATAACCTTGGTCTGTAGATGGCAGGATGTGTTGTACAATAGCTTGGTTCCCATTTGCCTGTATAACATCCTCTAGAAGTGGCTCATGAACTTTGGGTCTTGGTCCAAAACAATGGTTCTTGGAACTCTGTAAAGTTTGATTACTTCTCATAAGAAAAGAAAAGAGATAGCTAAAGTGTTGTTAGTTTTGGAATAGGGCACGAAATGTGCCATCTTGTTAAATTGATCCATAACCACCATGATGGAGTCCTTCCCTTAGGACGTCCTTGGTAATCCTAATATGAAGTCCATACTTAGCTTAGACCATAGTTTGGTTGGGGCAGACAAGGGTAGATAATGTCTTGGCTAAGCTTGGCTCTTTACTTTTCGGCAAGTCACACACTTTCCTAATACGGACTGTACATCCTTCATCATTTTCAGCCAAAATAATCTTAAGGATAGTACCTCATGGATTTGACGCTAGCCAAAGTGTCCAGTCAATCCTCTTCCATGCGCTTGATGCACAAGTAATTCTCTCATGGAATAGGTTAGGATATATAGCCTTCTCTTCCTGAATAAGTATCCATCCTCCATGTGGTAGTCATCCAGTGTCTGTCCTTCCTTACATTGGGCATAGTAGGACCAAAATGTGGATCCTCAGCATACCTATTCTTTATTGTTGAAAACCAATTAGCCTTGTTTGTAGTTCGGTCAGAAGGATATGTCATCTTAATAAGGCATTAGCCACTAAATTGTTCTTCCCATTCTTATATTTCACAATACAGGGAAAACCCTCCATAAACTTAACCCATTTGGCTTACCTTCGGGACCACTTAGGTTGGCTCTTTAAATATTTCAAGGATTCATGATTGGTGTAGATCACAAATTCCTTAGGCAGTAGATAGTGTTGTCATACCATTAGGGCTTGGATTAAGGAGTAGAACTCCTTGTCATAGATAGAATAGTTAAGTGTAGCTTCTCGAAGTTTCTCATTGAAATAAGCAATAGGTCAGCCTTCTTGCATCAGCATAACACCTGTACTTAATGGTAATTCAATTGCTCATTCGGTTATTTACATACATCCTCTAAGAACTATCATTCTTCGACACTAATAAGGTTGGTACGGGATAGGGGCTAAAGGACTCGCGTACATACCCCTTCTTCATTAGCTCATCTACTTGCTTTTGCAGTTTGGTAGCCTGTTCAGGATTTAGCCTATAGGCAGGCTTGTTCGGTAGTGTGGCTCTTAGCTATAGGTTGATTACATGCTCAACGCCTTAGATTGGGGGCAGACTTTTTGGTAGCTCCTTTAGAAATCAATTGGCAAATTCCTTTAGTAAGGTTTTTACCTTGGCAGACAACTCTTCCTCCTTGGGTCTCATCTTCAGAATTCTTCAGATAAGTAGATAGGTTAGACCTTCGAGCTCCATCTCTCTTTTCAGTTCGGCTTGAGTCAATACCAAAGCCTCTTTCTTCAAGGTTCGATTTAGTTGGGACTGCATGACCTTTACTTGCTCAGCAGTCATATGACTCAATTTCATCCTCCTACCTTCATGCTCCATAAAATATGTATTCTTCCTTTCATCATATATAACTATTTGATCAAACATCCATGGTTGCTTAAGTAAAATGTGGGATGCACTCATAGGCAGTACATCATAGAGCACTTCGTATCGATATTTGCCAATACAAATTAGTACAGACACCTGTTTGTTCACCTGTAGGGCTCCCTTATCACTAAGCCAATGAAGCTTGTAAGGTTTCGAGGGGGCAATGGTTAACAATTTCAATTACTGGACCATAAATGTAGAGGATGCACTAGTGGAGCTCCTATTGTCAACTATCAGCGTACATAGGGACTCATTCACCTTGCATCCAATATGGAAGAGATTTTTCCTTTGTTTGTCTTCGAGTACGGGATTGATGCTCATTGTTCTTCTTAACACTAGAGTGGTTGGCAAAAAGTTATCTTCCTCACTGTAGATAACTTCCTCCTCAAACAGTTCGGTCTGTCCGTTCTCTTTTAGCTCCTCTACTTCTTCATTAGTACTATCAACCTCAACAGTTGGCACCTCACCTCGAATTACAATTATTCACTTGTTCGAACATTGAATGGCCATCTGTCCAAATCTTTGGTATTTGAAACACTTAATCTCACTTGTCTTCCTCCTTAAACTCTAGCCCTTCTTAAACTTCCTTGGGGGTTCCATCTCTTTTGCTTGGGTAGTTTGAATAAGTAGGGTCTCAGTGATCTTATTTGGTTTCGTTCATACAAGCCTGCTTGGAATAGATCAACTATTGCTATGTTGGTTGATGGGTGGTCAAAACCTTCCTGTTCAATGCCTTTATATCCTTTAGGTGGCTCAAACTGCATCATTAAGCATTCTAATATCCATGGTTTCCAAGACATCCCTAATCTCATACTTCAATCCACTAATAAACCGAGATATAGTTAGATCCTCTAGCTTCACGACTTCACATCGAATCATTAACATTTGGAATTCCTTAACACAAGTATCTACACTTGACCCTCCTTGCCTTATCTCTTGCAGTCTTTTGAAGGCATCCTATAAATAATAGCTCGGTACAAACCTTCTCCACATAATCTTCTTCATTTCATCCTAACACCTAATCTCTTGTTCTCTTTCCTTTCTTCGAGTAGCTTGCAAGTTTTTCCATCATAGGGTGGTATAACCAGTCAACTCTAACATAGTAAGTCTAACCTTTGCATTGTCGGGTATGTTGTAACATTCAAATTACTTTTCGATCCCATCTGCCTAATCTAGGTAATCCTCAGCATCATTACTTCTAGAAAAACTTAGAATATGTATCCTCAATCCTTCGACTCTAGAGGCTCATACATTTCTTTCTTCAAGCTCATAGTACTCTTCTTTTTTGTCGTCTCCTTCCTCTTCCTCCTCAATTCCTTTAATTGCTAGCCTTTGCTTAGCATCCTTACCCATTCCTTTAACTCGGGGTAGTTGACTTAGGGCATTAACTCGAGCAAACTGACCATTGCCTCACTCTTGTTGCTCGTATCCTCTAGTAAGGTTATTTTTAGCTGCTTGTCTATCTTCTTAGATAACAGTCACCAAATTAGCTACCAAGTTGGTGAGCCTATCTAAGTAGTCAACCATCGACTAAGGTGTAAAGCTTTCTTCTTGCCCTTGACCATGTTGGGTACCACTTTCGTGGTTTCCTAGAGTTCCTTGAACACTTGAATCTAACATTATTGATTACTCCACAAAATTGATGTCTACTAATGTTACTCGAAGTATTTTTTCGTAAATAATAGCTATAGGTCAATAACTAATACTCCAAATACCAAGACAATTACACAACAAACAAATAGCCAACCATATTCTATTTTGCGTATCGGAAAATAGAGCAAAGAATACTTCTCAACTACCAAACTCCAATGTTAACAATAGAACTGTTATCACATGAGAGCAGTAACAAACCCCTCAAAGAACATAGTAGTAGAATCCAGCTTCAAACGTAGCCAGGCTTTCATACTAGGATAATACGGATTTGTAGGTGAACACGTGGACTTAATATTATACGTAACCAAAGTGGGTGGGTTTGTGCTATAAGATGGCTTGAAAAGTAAATGATAGTCAAAGGTTAAGCAAGAGTTCCCATGCACCGATGATGGATATGATGCACCAACGCCTCACATGAGCTCGAGTCACACTTGATATGATGTATAAGTATGGCTAGAGGTTACTTGCCACTGGTTCATGCTCAAATGGGCTAGATAAAAGTAGCTCAAGAGTAAGTGGAAAGGACACTTAGCTGAAGTAGGTGTAAAAGTTTAGTGTATTCTCTGTATATGATTCGTTGTAGCTATTATGATATGAAAGTATTTATAGTACCCAATTAGGATAAGTCCTAGGTTACAAGAAATTACAAAAAAAGATTCCTACTAGTTAGGAAAAAGGGAAATAATTTACAAGGGTAGCAATGTAATAGTACTAAAAGAATATCTTTTGTTAGAAAGGACAGTACGAATGTGACAAAGGATAGCATGTGTACAATTGTGCTCATTTTTTGGTCTCAATAACACTATGAGCTATGTAGGGATGGGCCATGATTAGGTCTACTCAGAATCGACAGTTTAACAACTTTGATTGTTAGGATTGGACAAGGGTTAGCTCAAAGATCACTCATACTCGGGATTGGCCTTGGATGGTCGGCTCCTGACAGTTGTTAGCTTAGCTTTGACACTGTGGAGATGGTTGTATCCAAATTTAGTGCTTAGATTGGTGTATTGTGGAAGGGTCGGCTCGACACGTTGACTAACCACCTCAACAGTCTCTTGGATGGTGTAAAGAGCGAAGTAGATTGGCAAGTTGGACTTGGGTAAACATTACTCCTCGGTGGTTAACTCACATCAAATAATTTGGCGAACCATCTTAGAAAGCCTTTAAGTTTGGGAGTGCGTAATCGATCCTTGATCCATATCTCAAAGTATCTTCCAAAATAGCTCAAAAATTTTGTGTCCTAATCTAAGACAATGGTCTTTTGTACTCTATGTAATCAAACAACTTCCTACAAAAACAAATCAACAATATATAAAGCATCATTAGTTCGATGGCATGGTCCATTATAACAAAGGTTGAGTCCTTTCCTCTAGATGTATGGGGCAACCCTAAGACAAAGTCTCTGCTGAGGTTTGGCTAAAGTGAGGTCGGTGTACGTAAAGGCTTATACTCTTCATATGGCTCTCTCTTTCCCTTTGCTTTCTTGCACACTTCGCAACTCCCGACTATCTTATGGACATATTTAGCTATATCTGGCTAGTAAAAGTTTTCTTTTAATAGGTTAGTTGTCTTGGTTTCTCTAAAATGACCAAATTGTCCACCTCTATGAACTTCCCTCACCAATAGCTCATGTATGGAAAAGTTCGGTATACATAGCATTCTTTCCTTGAATAGATAGCCATCTTTGAGGCAATATGCTCTAACAGCAACTCCTTTGTATAGCTCAAGAATAGGACCAAAATGGGGGTTACGATCATACTACTTGTTGATAAGGGAAAATCCTAGTAATATCGTTTGTAGGGTAGTTAGCAAGATTTATTGTCGTGATAAGGCATCTATGACTACATTGATATTACCCTTCTTGTTTCAAATCACATAAGAAAAACCTTTTATAAATTCCAACCATTTTACTTTCCTCTTTGAAAATTTGTTCTAACTACCAAGATGCTTTAAGGACTCACGGTCTATATGGATTACAAACTCTCGAGGTAGCAAATAATGTTGCTAAACAGTAAGAGCTCAAAAAAGAGAGTACAATTCTTTCTCATACATAGAATAGTTCAACGAGGCACCATTGAACTTCTCACTGTGGTAAGCAACTGGTCAACGTTCTTGTATCAGGAGTACACCAATGCTAATGCCTGACACATTATACTCCAAGTCAAATGGCTTGTCAAAATCTGGTAGAGACAATGTTAGGGTAGTAGTGAGCTTCTCCTTAATTCCTTGAAGCTTTACTCAGCTTGACTCAGCTTGGTCATTTTATTAGAATCCACCACTCTTCTTAGTTAGTTTGATCAAGGGGCTTGCAATTGTATTAAGGTTTTTAATGAATCGCCTATAGATGGAAGCGAGACCATGAAAACTTTGTACTTCAGTGATATTCTTTGATGTTGACCATTCCAAAATAGCTTGGACCCTATCCCCATCTACTCGAATTCTTTTTCTAGATACTATACACCCACAAAAAACTACTTTACTTTGGTAGAACATACACTTCTTCAAATTCCCGTAAAACTTTTTAGCTTATAAAATTTCAAAAACAGCTCGAGATGTTGAACATGGTTGCTTAGGTCAACATTGTACACTAACATGTTGTCAAAGTACATAACCACACATCTTCTGAATAGAGGATGCATCACATGGTTCATAAGCCACATAAATGTGCTTAGTGCATTTGTAAGTCTGAATGGCATAACCAACCACTCATAAAGACCGTACCTTATCTTAAAAGCAGTCTTCCATTCATTACTAGCTCTCATGCGAATTTAGTGGTAGCTACTTTGCAAATCAATCTTCGAGAATACATTGACACCATGAAGCTCATCTAACATGTCATCGATCCTCAGTATTAGGTATTTGTATTTGACAGTAATACGGTTGATAGCAAGATTGTTGATGCATATGTGCCGCGATCCATCTTCTTTTGAGATGAGCAAAGTTGATATAGCATAAGGACTCATACTCTCCCTCATAGAACCTCACTCTATCAAGTCATCCACTTGCCTTTTCAACTTGGTAGCCTACTCAAGATTCATTCTATAGGTAGGTCAGTTTGGCAAGGCTGCATTTAGTTGTAAATCAATTCAATGCTCAATGCCTTAGATTGGGGATAGTCCCTTAAGTAACTCTTTGGGGAATAGGTTAGAAAATTCATCAATAAATCTTTGGATCTTATAAAAAACATCTTCAAGATCTCTCAACTCCTTAGTCAATAGAAACATAGGCTCATCGACCTTCTTGGCAGCTTAAAGCTCTCTTCGACTCATCATTAAAGTCTTCTTCTTATGAGCTTAGGTAAGCTGGTTATGAGTCTCATTAACCTAGGTTGGTGTCATGGGTCGTAGTACAATCTTCTTTCCATCTTTGACAAAAACATAGGTGTTCTTATATTCATCGTGAGTGACACGTCGGTTGAATAACCATGGTCTTCGAAGTAATAGATGTGAAGCTCCCACGGGGACAACATCACATACCACTTCATCCCTATACATTCCCAACACCAAAAAGTATAGTTACTTATTTAGTGATGTGTAAAGCACCCTTATCATGAAGCTAATATAGCTTATAAGGTTGGAAGTACTTAGAGGTCAGTAGTCCTAACCTTTGCACAAAGGACTATGCAATGATGTTGGTATAACTCCCCCCATCAACAATAATGGTACATAACTATCCCTTAATGGTATACTTTATATGGAATAAATTCTCTTTCTAGTCTTCCTTGGAGCTCGGCAAGGAGCACGGCACTTGTCTTTAGACTAATGTCATCACCTCTTCCTGGTTGGTATAGATATAAGTCTCCTCTTCCTCCTTAAATTCAACTCTGCCAATATTCTCACCATGCTCTAGCTTGCTCTCGCCAATGCTATCCACTACATCTCCTGGGAGCATCATGGCACATTGGTTCTAACACTCAATAGCCATGTGTCAAAAACTTAAGCATTTGAAGCATTTTACTTAGCTTGCCTACCATCCAAAGGTTTGTCCTTTCTCATATGTCTTTAGGCTCAACTTATCCTTAGCTCAACTTTTCTTGCCTGCTCAGCTATCATCAAGTTGGTCATGTATTTCCTTGACTCGGCATTAGCAACTTGGCATGGAATAGGAGTTCAGGAAAAAGTTGGCCTAGGTTTGCTTGGAGCATTTCTCATTTGCTTTTCAACCCTCTACGCTACTTTAATGGCATCTTCCAATGTATAGAACCTTTTTGCTTCCACAATGTTGTGAATCTCATATTTGAGTCTGAAAATGAATCATGACACTATACGAGCCTCGAGATCATCTATGTCTACTCGGATCATCAATATTTGAAATTCTCTCACATAGTTATCAATAGATCAGTTTCCTCAATGAAGCTTTTATAGCTTGTGAAGGTATCTTGCAGATAAGTCTCAAGTACAAATCTCCACTTCTATTAGAGGGTAGGATTTAGACCTTAACATTGTTAAGCCTTCGAGGAGCTTGGTGTCCTTGCTCTTATGCTTGGTAATATTCAATCTCTTCTTCTTCTTCTTCTTCTTCTCCATCATTGTCTAAATCTACTTCCTCAATATCTTCCTCAATCTCCTCTAACTCTAACTTTTCTCTAGTAGCTCGGTCTGTAATTCCTCTAACTTGATGAGGTAGAACTGGGTGATTAGCTCGGCCACCTTAGCCATATCATCTCTTAAGAATATTCTTAGGTAGGTTATGATGAGGTACACCCTGTGGTTGCTGCATATTGACTTGCATTACAGTAACCAAACTCTTAACAAGATTAGTGAGTTAGTCAAGTTTATCATTAACTGACCAAGGGGTATTACTACCATTTTAACCTTGACCAATATGAGCACCACTACTTAGGTCGCTAATAACACCTTAAACACTTGAATTCAACATCGTGTAATACTTTTCCAACAGGTTGACAGCATAATACACAACAAACACTTCTACTTACTACCTAAAATCTTACTAACACACTTTAACAACTTCAAAACCTAACACGCATTCAAATACAACAGAAATGAACTTGCTTTGTTTTCATAGTGAAAAACAAAGTAAAATAGAGTAACACTAGGAGTGACACTTACTAATCCACAAACCTCACCATACAACTCACAACTTCAAAAATTACTTTACTTGAACACACTAAAACAGGTACCAAAGGAACATAATAGCCATTAATAGCGAATATGAATAAAAACTTCATGGTAATTTCACACACTCCCTCTTAGAGCTGTACTTTAATATTAGCGAAGCTGATGCATTTTTAGGGTTATACACATGGAGGCTGCACTACAATGAACAAGAAACAAAGAAATAAAAACGGGGTTTAGTAGATTCGAGTGGCTACCAACTGGATATGATACACTAATAGATCTTACTTAGCCTATTCTTAACATCCAATATGACATACGAATGTAGTCTTAAGGCCGCTCACCACTAACTTTTGCTAAAAGAGCTAAATAAGAGCTAAAAAATAAGAGAGAAACTAACTTTTGCTAAAGGAGCTAGATAAGAGCTGAAAAATAAGAGAGAAAACACTACTAAGTGTTCTTAAAAGGGAAAATATTCGCATTCAATAATGAAGAGATAATGTTTGCATAGAAGCAAATGGGGGTTAGTAATCAGCCTACTAGGGTAACAACACATACATGAAAAGGTAAAAAGGGTAATTTACATAAGATATGCTAAAAAGGGTAAAAAGGACAAAGATTCTTTTATACAAAAAAGTAAAGAATCCTTCCGAAATGTTGTGCCAAAAGACACATGTTAAGAGGCAATTGGAAGCTTGTAGTGCGATTGGTTAAGCTGTAACGAATTCTAAGGCTAGATGTCAATCGTAGTATCTTACTCAAATGAGATTAGAAAAAAGTCAACAGTTAGAGCTAACCTAGTTTACTTTAAATTAGAGCTTGGGTGCTTAAAAGTGTTTTGATCCTCTCTAGGTTAGGTGCCTCGGTAGCTTTGCTTGGTTTGATGTCTAAAGTTGGTTGGCTTAGACGTTGCCTAGATCATGTTAAGAGCTTAATAATTGGTATGGCTACTTGGCAGGTTGACATAACTACTTGGAAGCTCGGAAACTATGTTAGCATGTACAAGAGCTCGACACTCAAGTCGATAGCACCTTTAGCTTGATTGCGTATGACTGGTTCAAGGAGTTGATTCCCTTCACTTACTTAGCTATAATTGTTGGTATGTTGGGGAGTTATGTTATTACCAATTTGTAACATTCAAACCTATCTTTTCATTGTGCACTCATAAGCGAATGATTCTACCAATCAATAACAATGCATAGATTGCCCCTTATAGAATACTTCTCATAACATGTTATTGACTTAGTATACTAAGGAGAGTAAACTCATAACTTTGTAGCAACATAAACCAAATAGAGTAGGTGAATAACACAACTTATGTAATATGAATCGGATTCTTTCATTACTAAGTACTTTAGTGCAATGATGATCATAAATGAAATTTCTTAATATATTGAAAATTGATAAGAGCTATAATAGCATTTGTCTTGTGGTTGAGAAGTTTGCAATAGCCACTATCGTGTACTTCCTCAATAATAAATGATCCCTCCCAATAAGGTGTAAACTTTGGCGCGAGAATACCTTACCACACACGCTTTGTTGCACAAAGTACAATGTTGCCTTGCTAGAAGGATCTTTTCCTTACCAAGCAGTCATAAACTATGCTAAGTCTTTGCAAATAATTGGCCAAATTACACTTAATAGTGTCTAGTCTTTCTTCTAATGCTTCTAAGTCCAACATGCACAAGGTATCTAGCTCTTGTTCAGCGTTGATGGTAGTTGTAAAGATGGGACCAAGATCTTTATCGGCATTACCGCTTTAGATTCATATACTAGCGATAAGTGTTTGCTTGCGTTGGTCTACACTTTAGATCCAAAACCAACAACATTTTTGCAAGGTATGCAGGGTTTTCCGCTACTAAGTTATTCTAGTTAGTAGGTTTGTCTTGGTTAATAAGATTATTCTGATTGATAAGATTGTCTTGATTGGCATCTTTGAGTGGTAGAGGTAAGTCTGGCTTAGTAGGGTCAGCATGAGTCTTGCTCTTGGGGTAGTGTTAGGTATGCTGGCATTCCTTTTCTAAGGTACCATCATTAAATAGTCGACTCTTGCTATCCTTAATGAAGTCACAAAAAATGTAAATATAAGGTTCTAAATAGTGTTATCACGTGGAAGCTACGTGGAATTTACACTGCATGTGACCTCAAAAGAGTAACACGTAAATGGCACTTATAGGGAGGACTTCAACAAAAATTGCCAAGAGGAGAAACAACTAATCTCAGTTACTCAAGTACACTTGTGACAAGTGAGGGAGCTATTGAGCATTAACTTCACTATTCTTGAGTATTGAATCATTCTTCACTTGAAAGCTGTTTTGATCTTTGAGACCAGAGAATCCATAGGATAGTATTGTTTCTCTTATCTCTAAAGCTTCTAAAGCTTCTAAAGTGTCTACTAAAGAGGCATGGCTGGGTATTTATAAACTCTTAGGTTTGATACCAACCATTAGATCACGTGAATGATCAATGGTTAAGATTAAGTTTGCTAATCCAAGCTTATCCTAATAAGCTTACTGTGGGCCCAAGGCTAGTGGCTTGCCTTATTGAGTGTATGAATCTTCTTAAGAGATGTTTAGAGTGGATAGACCAATTTAACAATCTATGTTTTGAGCCTACTAAGCCAAATCTTTCTAAATTATCTCAGTTAGGAACTGGACTTTATGGGATGTATCACGTAACCTAAAGAGTCATGTTTAAATAAATAATGAATCGATAGTGGTTTTAGCTTAATATAAAACTAGTCATCTATAACCTCTCAATTCTTCACACAACAACAGGATCACATGGACTTTAGGTTCTAAAAAATATTTACAACTTTGTGTCAATATAGAACACTTGTGATTTTTGCAAGAAAAAAAAAATTGAATTTTAGTAAGAAAAATTGTAATAGAATAAAATATAAAAACAAGCTCCCTATAAACACCTAATTTTTGCCCCTCTATAGTCTTAATTTTTTTTTTTTTTACATAAAGGGTCTTAATTTAAAATAACAAAAAAAATTAATAAAAGATAAAAATAATACAAAATTAACAAAAGATGAAAATACCAAAAAAATAAGAAAAGAAAAAATTATTATAAAGAGTTTTATAGATTTTTAAGAAGTAACTTATATTAGGAACAAATAATTTTAGTTTAACTTAGTACAAATAATTATTTTTGCATCGAGTAGTTTAAGTACAACTTAATTGTACTGAATGTCAAGGCGTAGGCCAACGATCTAATGGATAAGTATTGGGGTAGTTGGGTTGGATTTAATTTGAGGTCTTAGGTTCAAGTCTCAGCAAGCACCTATATTTTTATTTTTTTATCTTTGCAAAAGCAAGATGAAAACGAGATTCATATCTAAGATTATTTGAATCTAGTTTGATTTTATCAGATTTGAATTAAAATTGGATCTAGTTTAATAAATTAATTAGATATGATAGATATGATTTGGACTCTATAAACATACACATATATGCAGAAAAAAAAAAAGTAAAGAAAAAACTCCATCTTGACAGGGAGAATTCAATCATCAACAAAAACGCAACAGCCCTTTCTCTCACACACTGGCCCTAACCCAATTTCATCTTTAACTAATCTAACAAACAAATCTAACTGCTGTAAAACCAAAAATCGCAACCACAATCTAGCAACCCTACTGTAGATTCACGCCCTTTACAATAACAGTAGCACGGCAGACAGCAGCATAGCAGACAGTAGTGAACAGGACAGCAACAAGGTGGACAGCAGTGAACAGGACAGTAGCACGGCAGACATTAGCAAGGCGGACAGCAGCGACATCTAGTATCGTCCCAATGCCACGGACAGTAACTCCAGTACACATTCCAATTGTAGCTAGCCCCATCCGTCAACAGTAGCACACATCAAACACGTACGTTGCTCCCCATACCGATGTAGTCTACGTACTGATCATCTGCACTGATCGCTGCAACTGCACGAACCGCCAATCACTAACAAAATCTTCACGATAGCGCTTTGCAGCAGCTACGCATGTTGGAGACAGTAGCCCCGCAATCAGATTCAGTTTCTATCCAAATTTTTTCTGATTTATTATATTATTATTTTGTTAGGACTTTAATGGTTTAATGTGGTATATATATATGTGTATGTGTGTGTGTGTGTATATATTAGTTTAAGGTATTTTTTTAGTATTAGTTTTCTTTGTAATATATATTAGGTACATTATATTCATTTAAGTGAATATTTATTTAATAAGTGGACATAAACATTAGATTAGGAACCGTTAAGATTGGTTTTTTATTACATATATATGTTATTATATTAATTATACTTTATTAGTTAACATAATATATGATATATGTATATGTTAGTTTAGGAGTTTTAGTATTAGTTCTTATACTAGTGTATCATATGGAATTAATTTATTTTAATAAATAGTCGTATATATCAGTTTAGGGATTGTTAGGATTGGTCATATCTTAAGATTTGGTTTATTACGTAGAAAGTTGTTTTTTCTTTAAATAAAATTTAATAAAAGACCCTTTTTTTAAAAAATAGGATTGTTAGAGTATTTTTTTCAAAAAAAAAAAAAACAAAACACTCAAGAGTTAAGACTGTTTAGATTTTTTTTTAAACCGAATCAACTAAAACGTAAACTCGGCTAGTTTTCAAAAATTAAAATCAATCAACACACTAAGATTTTCTGAAAGAACTACGATCGTCTAATCCCGGCTAGCAGGTACGTAGTTACCTTCAGGGTGACGGTAAAATATGTAGAAACTTAGGGTTTTTTTTCTTTTGATTTTATTTATTTATTTATTTTTAAATATTATAATTAGAAGAATAATCCTAATTTTGATAAATAGATAGTCGTATCCGTTATGGTTTAATAGGTTAGCCCTCGAATTTGGAACCCTCTGGTTCTTCATTCAAATTGAAATTAAAGACTGGTAGCCAAACTGTAATCAATCCACCCAATTGGTTACGGTTTCTTTTCTTTTCTTTTCTTAACTTCGGTCAAGTGGCGACTCTAAAAATTATTTTCAATAAAAAAAACCAAAATTTCTCAATTTCTTTAGTCGAGGATTGATATTAAATGGGTTAGGATTTAGTATTAATCAAAAAATAGAGAAATCAATTTTTAAAATAAAGAAACCGAAAAAATTAGGCTCAATAGTTTGGCGACTCCACTGGGGACGCTAGAGGGTTAGCCACTAGAAGTTACTGAAAATAAGATTATTTAAAAAAAATAAAATAAAAAGATGAAATAATAATAAAAAAAAGAACTTGGGTATGTTATTTTATGTATTTGCTTATTTTATTTTATTTTATTATCTTTTTTTTACTAACATTTTTTGTTGAAGTTTATTTACTAGGGATAGCTTTGGGGGTTTACTTTATTTTTATTTTATTTTATTTTAGATCATAATTACATGGTAGATATAGTCAGAACCAGGCCGTATTAGGACCTTAGGTGGGAGGCCATTGTATAAGTTTCGGATATTGTAGGGCAACCACCTTCCGAGGCCAATCAGGCTACCCTACTTAAGTTCAGATGCGACCACAGAACCGTTGCTTTGAAAAAACACGGTGGTTGCAGAACTTGAGGACCTTTAGAACCCACCCGTTGCATCACATGAAAACATTTAAAAAAAAAAAAAATCACAAGAANTATACTTTATTAGTTAACATAATATATGATATATGTATATGTTAGTTCAAGAGTTTTAGTATTAGTTCTTATACCAGTATATCATATGGAATTAATTTATTTTAATAAATAGTCGTATATATTAGTTTAGGGATTGTTAGGATTGGTCATATCTTAAGATTTGGTTTATCACGTAGAAAATTGTTTTTTCTTTAAATAAAAATTAATAAAAGACCCTTTTTTTAAAAAAAAAAAAAAGGATTGTTGGAGTATTTTTTTAAAAAAAAAAAACAAAAACACTCAAGAGTTAGGACCGTTTAGATTTTTTTTTTTTTAAACCGAATCAACTAAAACGTAAACTCGGCTGGTTTTCAAAAATTAAAATCAATCAACACACCAAGTTTTATTTCTTGGTACCTTTGGGGTGACGATAAAATATGTAGAAACTTAAGTTTTTTTTTTTTGCTTTTGATTGATTTATTTATTTATTTTTAAATATTATAATTAGAAGAATAATCCTAATTTCGGTAAATAGATAGTAGTACCCGTTAGGGTTTAATAGGTTAGCCCCCGAATTCAGAACTCTTTAGTTCTTCATTTAAATTGAAATTAAAAATCGGTAGCCAAATCGTAATCAATTTATCCAATTGATTACGGTTTTTTTTCTTTTCTAGACTTCGGTCAGGTGGTGACTCCAAAAATTATTTTCAATAAAAAAAACAGAATTTCTCATTTTTTTTTAGTTGAGGATTAATATTAAATGGGTTAAGGTTTAGTATTAATCAGGAAATAGAGAAATCAATTTTTAAAATAAAGAAACCGAAAAAATCAGGCTCGACACTCCCTAAAAATCATTAAACATAGAAATACAAAATTAAAAAGGAAACTTATCTTTTATTTAAGGAAGAACAAGGGCCGTTATCTTCTTACCCTTTTTGTGGAGCGGGTGTCATCTAATCGAAAAGAGAAGTAAGAGGAAAATTAGGGCTTGAGATATTGTTTTTACTGTGATATTATTTGGTTGGTATATATGGTATAATATTGGATAAATTTTTTAAGTCATTCTTAACCTTGCATATAAACCAAGTTATTGGATAAAAGGCCTTTAGTAGTGGATTAATACTAAAAAGCTTATATCTTGTATTTGATGATATAAAAATCTATTTTAAAGTTCAAATCAGCATATTTTAGAAATTCTACAAATAATCCTATACCACACCCAAAAATTAACAAACTTTGTCTCTTTACTCTCTCATTTGTCCAATGTAGAACTTGTACTATATACCAAATAGCAAGCATCACAAAAATCCGTTAACAGTACTATATACACCAAATATAGTACAAAAGAATTATACTATCCTATTTTTCTTGTACTATATTATCCAATGGTCCTTATATTATTTTGTTTTGCTAATCAAATACTACTTGTATCTCATAAGAGAAGAAAGAAAGTACACTTTTATATCGAGTTATTGAGCATTTAAAAGGTTAAGGTCTTTTTTTGGTTTTAAAATTTACAGTTTTGAACTTTTAAAAGAAAAATTAGCTCACCATTTGGTATAGAAAGGAAAATTTTACATCACCTTTTTTGTGAAAAGGTAATAGTGATGGCCAAGATGAATTTCTAATATAATATTAATTCTAAAATTTAAGTATTTAAGATTAAGATAATCATAACCTAATAATATAAATACCGATATCTCAATAGGTTTGATTGCCCCTTTATAACCCTTACAATATGTATGGTAGTTGGTAAAGAAAGAAAAAAAATAGCAAGAATCTTAATGTGATCCACAAAATTTGAGAACAACACTTTTAAGTTTTGAGAAACTTTTAAGCCTTATAACTTTTGTGTTGCTCAAAATTTTCAATAACAACTCCTTAAAAAGTGAAAAGGTACATCGATTCCTTAAGGTTTTCTTCCCTCGTGGAGATGAAATCTTTGATCTATTGCTTCGCGTATATTTATATCTTTTATCTTTCAAATTAAGCGCTTAAACTTGTAAATTTTTATAGAAAAGTATATTTAGATCCTATTTTACTATTTTGCACTTGCAAGATATTTCATAAAAAGAAAAAAAAAAAAAAAACTACAATCCTTTTCTATTAATTTTTAAGGGTTTAAAATGGTCATTGAGGGATCAAAAAGCACCCTTTTTTGAACATTGAGGATATTGGATATATACAACTAATATCAAAGATTAGGAGCTTAAGTGCATAAAAGACAATTATATGGCCTTAGGATGTATTTGCAATTTACTATCTTTTTTCTCCCCTACTTTAAGAATGCCTAAAAATATCTCTAAAGAGTTCTTACATTTAGCTGAGAACCATATAGCCAAATGTTTTGGACATTGAAATAGAATAGATTATATTGTCAAGATTATTATAATCTAATAGTATGAATGTTGGTCTCCTAATAAGAGATATTAAGTTCGAATTCTCATTTCTCCATTTTGTAATGTTGTTTGGTGAAAAAAATGGAATAGATCATGTTTGATTTTCCTTTCACACATATTATAATAAATGTCATTAGGGAAAGAAGAAGAAGAATAATGATGGATGTCATTAGAAAAAAAAAATTTTACTTTTAGAAAGCCATATATTAATGTTTGAAGGAGAAAATAGCTGTCCAAACGTATTTCAGCAAAGTAACACATATCACAAAGAACTATGGTAAATATGGCTAAGTACACGGGATAAAAGGAAGAGAAACGCTAGATTGCCGAACCACATGGACAAAGCGATAAGACATTTTACAAGAACCTATGGTGTTGTCACTGATTCCTTCATCCTATTCTTAATTTATATCCACTAAATTTAAATAATTAAAAATAAAATTAACTCAACAGTTTAGATTTATATAATATATATAGAATCAAAAGTAGAATAGAGCATTAGATCATTCTGTAAAAAAAATATAGATTCAACCGTAGAAAAATCTAGAAAAAAGAATTGAGGTCACCCACCGGAACAGATTGGCATGATTTGATGAAGTATGATAGTTAAAATGAATTATTTGAAGTCAAGACTGTTCAGATACAACGGAAAACTTGGAGATGTAGTGGAATACTTAATAAAAACATATTTATAATAAAACTG
This sequence comes from Lumnitzera littorea, assembly GCA_024138015.1. Classification (NCBI taxonomy): domain Eukaryota; kingdom Viridiplantae; phylum Streptophyta; class Magnoliopsida; order Myrtales; family Combretaceae; genus Lumnitzera; species Lumnitzera littorea. Next base: position 15,941,186 of record JAMXBB010000004.1, read on the forward strand.
TAAATAGAAGACTCAAGATTCAAGAATAAGTGGTTAACATCGAAGAACACAAGCTTAAATTAGAGATGATTGGGGCCGGTCGTAGCCTATTGATATAAGTATCTCAAAATAGAATAAATTAAGTTTAAATTTCTCATGTTCTAGGAAAAAAAAATGTTTAAACCTAGTGGTAGGAATAGATTTGTAATTAACTTTAGCTCGTTAATAGAATGAAAACGAATAAAACCGTATTGATTATTTCTTATTCCGATTATTTGAATTTGTGACCATTACTTAAATAGAAGCATTTTTTGGGTTTTTTTTTTTTTTCCTAAATGAGAAACCATAATACTCCTTATAAGCCAGTCTTGCTGCTTGAGTTGGGATCGGTGGAAAAGGATTACGACATCTCCTTTATCTTCTGGAAATCGTTGATAATGATTATAGCAATTAAACTCAAAACGGAGTAAATTTTACAGTAATAATATAGCAGTAATTTCACATTGTATATTATTATTATTAAGTTCATAGTTTTTAGAGGTTTCAGCATAACTTACCAAATGGGCAACCTACTCGAACCCAGCATGGTCAGGTCGGTTTTAGTAGGAATTTAACATTACAAGATAAATTTTGGTTTCAAATTTTTGAGATTTGCATCAACAAGATAGAGGATACTGAATATAGCCACATAATTATCCTAGAATTATTGCGGAACCGACGGGGCACAGGTTGTAGGAGACCTAATATTTTGCTGTACTTTATACCCACCCCATAAAAAAATTAAAATAAAAGCTTTAATAAATATACTTAGATGTAATAAAAACTAATACATACTTAAATGTAATAAAAATTATTTTAGGCTTCCGTCTCGTAGGCATGTTCTAGATCTTGGAACATGTAGACACAACACAGTTGGGTAGGTTTTTTCTAGGATTGGTATTAGATGTCAGATGGAAAGTTCCAGTTCCAAATTTTTATAATATGCTCTCATAGGTATTAATTAGGTAGAGGGCATGGCATCTTATTTTCCCCATATTCTCCCCAGAATCTGCTCAAAACTTGTACCCTTTATGTGATATAAGTTATGGTCTTCCCAGTAGTCTATAATTTCTTAAGGCAATGTACATGTCTTTTAAAATGTTTTTAATATATATAACTAATTTTTGTATCTAATAAAAACTTAAGTAGCCCTACACCATGTGAAATCATCTGATGGATTAGAGAAAAGTAACTCATTTTTCCAGCTTGCTTTTCTATATATACAAAACACAAACAAAACCGCATAATGTTAACATCTGATCAATTTACTCTAACCATAAAAAACCATCAATAATTCAAACATTTATTTCGAACTATAGTAGCACATACCAAAAATCGTCATAATTAAAATATGAGCAAAAAATTCATACTATAACCCCCCAGTTCATACTATAATTTTTACATAATAACATGGCGTGGCAAGGCATTTTGATCTAAAACAAAACATTTATACATAACAATTTGTTTACTCAATGAATATGCAAAACTGCAAGGAGGAAAAAGAAAAGAATATTCATCTATATAAGTTCTCCAAGAACTCCAAGATCTTCCTTATCTTCCCAATAATTCTCTGCCCCCAGAATTTTTGCTTTTCCCCAGGAACACAACCCCATTCATTCTCTTTTCTCAAAAGTTGAACGAAATGCCCGGCAGAAGCTCCATTCTGACTAAACACCTCCACCATCTTCGGATACAAATTATCCATGGATTTCTTGAAATACCTCGACGGCTCGACTCGTTCACAATCCGAGAGTGCCTCCACCCCTTCTACTCGGAACGATCCAACACGAATATAACTCCATCGATATGCCCTACAAGCGGTCAACATAGTGCAAGCCCGGTCTTTAACATGGGAAATAATCAAATCTTCAAAATTCTTCGGTGGGTTTCTTACCAAACAAAGCAAGGTTTGAAGCGTGTAAACGTAAGCCTTGTCGTTATATGCCAACGACTGCTTCTTGAAACAAGACCAATGGGATAACAAGCCATTACCTGGTTCATTGTAGTAAGGTTCTGCATTAAGAACAAGACCTTGTATGGACAACAAAACTTGGAGAGCCGTGGATTTTCCTGTGTTCCACCTCTCGGAACGATAACCCGGCCAAGTGTTCAAGAGACTTAAGCAGACTCGACCTGAATTATACAAGTTAGGGTTTAGGCTGTACCCGAAAGAGTGGTAATAGACCTTAGGCGGTACCATCGGGTAATCAGGTGGAAAATGGATATCGAAGATGAACAGTCCGTCGTGGTAAGGCGTGGTGGCTGCTCCTATTATTGCCGCCCGCATGAGGTCGATCCGGCTTTCGTAGACGCGAACGAATATGGAGTCCGGTAGGTTTTCTTGTAGGATCCGCCATTCGTGGACGATCCTTTTATCGCGCCCGGTGTTGAGAGCCGGGCTGGTGTTTTCAGCATAGTGATGGTCTGAGTAATCATTTACGCAATCAAATTGAGGAAGGAGTTTCGGGGGCCTTGGTGTTTGAGTTTCCATTGCCGTTGTGATTGTGGGGAGAACGGAGATCTCGACTCTACTGTAATGTGATAGAAGTTTAGGGTTTTACCTATATTGCAGCTGATGTTGACATTTGTACAACAAGACTTTCAAATATTTACATGAAAAGTGGTATTATTATTATTATTATTTCTTTTTTATAATGGGTACCACGGGACGGAATGCAATAGTAGTGTTTAATAATAATTATGAGGATACCCAATGGTAATACACGTGCTTTAAAATTAAAAAAGTAATAGTTATAATCCTAAGAGAGCTTAATAAGATTGTCTATAATTTTCATATTATGTGTACACTTGTAATAAAAAATTATTTTATAAATCAGAAATTACAAGATTTTAAACAATTAGTTATTAAAGTTTTCGATTCTTAATTTAATTAATTTACTGTAACATATAAGTAACTATAAATATCCAATAAGTTATAATCCATCAGAACCGTAGAGAATTGGTATTCCTTACCAAACTATAAGATTAGGCAGTATAGTTTTAAAACTTAAACTTACAAAAGTTATAAAATCTAAATATAATATTAATAATTATATGTAATCATTCAAACCATTTACATAATTTATCCTCATATTCTAACTTTTAAGCATCTCGATACTAGTACTTAATACTCAGCTCTTAGTTCATACCCGATTATCTAGTAACTTATAAGAGAAAACTACTGGAAAGTAAACTATAAGAGCTTAGTGGATTATTTCTCATACTATACCAACAAGCAGGTTATCAAATAATTAATAAATAAACATATAAATGCATAAACAAGTAACATGCCGGACAATATATATGTAGTTGACTGGTACTGCATACAATATCAAATTTAATTCTTTTCGAAGTAAGAGTTAGAGTTACATTGGCATCAATCACAACTGAGCTCTAATATGTAGGGTTTTAAACCATATATAAATATATATAGAAATTCCTTATTTCATAAAATGAGTTTCTATTTCTAACAGTCAGTAGTATACAAATATCTAGCTCTAATGGTGAGGTGGCTCCCGCAGTCCACACTCACACCCTACAACGGTGGTTTCTAAACATGATCCATAACTACCTATGGTTAGTATCTCTGGTGCCAGTAAAACCCGCGAACCATTGTTAGGGTCTTGTTGTATCAATACTTTTACACTATACTAATCAAATCATGTGGGAATCCATTCCTTTAAGGCCTTTCATTACCAACAACATAAGGTGATGGTCGGAATATTATATGCAATGTTCGTGCTTTATGCATGATCCATAAAATTTAAGTTAAGTTGTATATGATTAAGTTAATTTATAAGGTAATCAAACATTATCAGCAAGTTATTCAAATTATGCAACAATTAATCATATAATTAAATCTTCAATTATCACATTTAATAGCATTTTGCACAAAAATCAATCAATATCAGACATATGCATAACTTAAACCCCCCATGCATCAAGTTATTAATATTTAATTTATGTGCACTAAATATAAGCACAAAATAAGTATAGAGTTATTGAGAGTACTTACTTGGCCATTGAATTTATTAACGGTCGTAATAATCTACTTAGTAAGTCAGTATCCATATCAGGATCACCTGACGTTTAGGAAATATGAAAAGTAGTAAGTTTGAGAATTAAATAACTAAACTAGTATTGTAATTTGTATTATTTACTTAATTTAGCTATTGGTTATGTGAAATTGCCGATTTAAACTTTTTACCAAAATGCGTTTAACTTTTTTGATTTAGCTCGAATCTTTATGAACTTATAGTTTATTTCGATCTTATTTTCTCATAGTGAGGTCCATTTTAGACGTCACAACCCGTAGTTTTGATTATGATATAAAAATATCATAAAGTTTATGATTTTGACTTAAATAGCTAAAAAATATTAATTTAGGCTTCTCTTAGTACGATTATGATTTAATATTTGTTTGTATCATATATTTTTGTAATTTTTTTATTTTGGGTCTATTTTACTATAATTATTTATTTCTACCTTTTTTTGTTTAATATTTATAAATTCAATTTTTTTCTACTTTATTATTTTTTAATTAATTAATTATTTATTATGAGTATTAATTTACGAAAATTACTTAATTATACTTAAGTGATGACATAGTAGCATATGGAAGTATCACGTATTACCCTTATGAATTTTTTATATTTTCTATTATTTTCGTATTTCTTGTATTTTACAATATAGTAATAATTATTATTATATATTAATACTTGTTACTATATTTTATTAAAATTTCCAATTTAGTTATTTTTCTACTTTTGAATATTGCAATACACTTATATATATATATTAAATTACTTTATTTATTGAATTAATATTATAGTATATTATATATATTATTTAAATATACTTGTATTTCTACATATACGATACTATTCATATACGTATTTTTATATGTATACTATACTTTATGTAATAAATTATTTTAACCTTAATTATACATTATGTACAAGTAGAGTATATACGTATTTATACTTTATATACGTATGTATATAAATACAAAAATACATACTACTTGTAATATATCTCATATACATATATTTACATGTATATATCATATAATAAAATAAATACTATGTACATATACATACATATATATAATCACATGTACCTACATATACATAAGGAAATACATAGTATATATATATATATATATATATATATATATACACACACACACACACTTACGTGTACATACTATATACGTATGTATATAAATACAAAAATACATACTACTTGTAATATATCTCATATACATATATTTACATGTATATATCATATAATAAAATAAATACTATGTACATATACATACATATATATAATCACATGTACCTACATATACATAAGGAAATACATAGTATATATATATATATATATATATATATATATACACACACACACACACTTACGTGTACATACTATATACGTATGTATATAAATACAAAAATACATACTACTTGTAATATATCTCATATACATATATTTACATGTATATATCATATAATAAAATAAATACTATGTACATATACATACATATATATAATCACATGTACCTACATATACATAAGGAAATACATAGTATATATATATATATATATATATATATATATACACACACACACACACTTACGTGTACATACTATATACGTATGTATATAAATACAAAAATACATACTACTTGTAATATATCTCATATACATATATTTACATGTATATATCATATAATAAAATAAATACTATGTACATATA